>CM030792.1:46061717-46356717 GCA_018127125.1 Rhododendron griersonianum
GGAAACATCTAAAAGCGTGGAAAGTGTGCCCTTTTGTTCAAATTCTACAACTGATATTATTATGCATACAGCTCTATTTTCTACAAAATAAGATCTTGAAATTCACGAAAAAAGAAAAAAGATTTCTTGCATACCAATGAATTATCCATTCTTCTTTTCTTTTTAAACAAACGAATCATCCACTCTCACTCTCTTCATACATATGCACAAGAATTTTGGAAGATTCCAATTAAAAAGAGAATCATTTTGCAAATCTATAGTCCATCGTTTTTTTGTTTTTTGTTTTTTTATGAGGAAGCAAAAAATGCAGATATACTAATAACAGAATTAATACGAAGGACTAAAAAGATCCGAGAAAAAACCAAAAAACATCGTCTATCAATTGTTTCCAAGATAAAAGCTGAACGCCAGTAACCATTATGTATGTCCAGTCCATTGTTCTGAACAACAAATATTGCTTCTGCTCCAAGAACAGAGGATTGTGTCGGTTGAAAAGGAATTGGCTGTTGCTATCGCCAGGTTTGTGCCACAGCAGAATGAATTGCACTGTAATAGAAAAACACCAGCACCTTCCTTGGACAAATAGGAAATCGGAGAGCCCTCCATATGGGCCTCGTCCCGAACCCGAAAGTGTGAGCTGAACCGTTCATTTTGTGTACCTTGACGCCTAGAAGAGCCAGCTTACAAAAAAATTAAGTTGATCGCACATTGGTTGTCTTAGTGATTGAACCAAAGTATCCTGCAATGAATTTTTAGAATCAAATTTACCATTCATTTTCTGAAAATAAACGTCATTGACTTACAGATATCTGATCAATTTGATTTCTGGTACAGCTTCTTGGACAGTTCGGATCAAATATGCAGGGCACACAGCCTGCTATGCCTCGACGGATAAATAGCCCATTTTTTCCCTGGCATTATTTATCCCAATTATCACGTTAAAAATAAGTTTCCCACTTACTGGATCTTATCTATCATGTTGTCCAAGAGATATCTTTGATGAGATCCAGCAACCACCAATCACCAGTATATAATTCAGCTCAAACAAAGCTAGTGGTAAGTCTCAGTAATTAAAAGTACCACGACTAGAAACAAAGCATTGCCAATATTGCGCGATGTATAAGATGCTACTTCTTGAGAAGTCAACGCTGATTTTCAATCTGTCGCGATGTTTGTTTAGGATTTTATCTCTAGACGTGAATATCTGTCTATATCTTTAGATTTCTTATCATATAGATTCTTGTTAAAACTTGTCCCACATCGCTCATCTAAGCCACCCAAGCTTGGTTAATAAAATCTAGCCACCTATAGCCAATTGGTTTTAGGTTGGAACCATCTAAAAAATTTAACATGGTATCAGAGCAAGGTCTTGGGTGGCCTTACATCATGTGGTCAAGTCTCTATCGCCCGAGTCAATCACCTCACCTCATCAATTCATACCTATTCATACCTCCACGTGCATCCGGGCTGCATGTGAGGGGTCGCCCGAGTAAAAATCTTCTAGTTTCCTTAATTCGTACCTCCACGTGCATCCGGGCTGCACGTGAGGGGGAGTGTTAAAACTTGTCCCACATCGCTCATCTAAACCACCCAAACTTGGTTAATAAAATCTAGAGGCTACTCCACCTATTGCCAATTGATTTTAGGTTGGAACCCTCTAAGAAATTTAACAATTTTTCCAGAGACCTAAGGTTGTTAGAAAAAGTGCTTGGTCAATTCCATCAAGTATGGATAGCACTGACGGAAGGCTTCAAGGGCGCGGTGAGAAAAGCTCCTTACTGACCCAAGAATGGTATAAAGACTGTGTAGTTTCACGCGGAAAGTAAAGTGGTCAGTTTAGCGAGGGATCTATCCGTGAGCACTGTCATGACAGGGATCTATCCGTGAGCGCTCAAACGTCTAAGTGAAATAGGTTGTGCAAGTGTTGTCTTGTGTGAAAATGTGTAGTACAACTATTTGTGTGTTATGACGCAGTTTGTATATTAGAGTCCATCAATGTGCCAGATTCAACCCCACCCGGCAATGAGTACACAATGCAGTAAATAACCAAAGAAACAGTGTACAAAAAATTTGAAAACCCGGGTCTAGAGTAATACAAGATTCAGTTCTTGTTTAAGGTTTATTTGCTGCTGAAGCTGCAGCTGAAGGATTGGCTTTGAGTTTTGGGAGTTTGAAACAGCGATGATATGCTGTGGGAATTCAAGCATTTCCCTTTCTTTCTCGAGTATGAGGACTCTGAAGTTTGTTTGGTATTGCTGAAACTTTATTGTATCGTTTTTGTTAGTTATCTTGAAGTTATGCTTTGTTTAAGATGTGATACCACAGCATAGTAGGAGCGTTCTTTGTTTAAGAAGAAGAAACAAGAAAAGAAAAAGAACACGAAGAAAAAGAAAATTGCATTATGTTCAGTGGCGTAAAGTTTCCGCCTTAAATGACCAAAAAGATGCTGTTAAACCAACTTTGGGAAATCTAGAAGGAACAAGAGGGAAAGGTATAATTTGGCAATCTACATGCATGACGCTGATTTCACTGTCAAAAAGAATGCTTCCATTTCATCTCGAGACATCCGGAACAGGAATTATCTTTTCAAGAATGCGCATAGGAATTCTCTTTTTGACTATGCCGAAATGACCATAATTTTGTCATTGGCTGGCTTCTTTTAGCAGTAATTGCTCCCGCTTTTTGGCTCTTGAGATGATGAACTAGATGTCTGTCAGTGGACATCCTCTGAGCATGAAGCAGTGAACGTAACAATTTGAGTACGTTGAAGACAATGTATGCTTAGTAGATAGCTTTTTAGGCTCTTTAAGTTAGTTATGTTTCACTTGTATACTCCGTGTTTACAAAGCTTGTGCGCATATTGGCGTGTTTCTACGGAAGTACTATTGCTTATCAGAAGAATATAAGCAAAAGTAACCATGTCAAGTACAATTTAAGTTTGTTACGGTTTCTTTTCCGAGCATCTATCTTCGTTACCGAACCAATTTGCAAGCAAGTAATTTATTCCCTCCTATATAAGTCGGTTGGAAGCAAGTAATTTGCTCCCTATTTCACTTTCCAAGTAATATTCCAGCTAAAATTTCCAAGCAAGGAATTGTTTCTTTTTGCCATTTTTGTCCTGTGGAACATTTTGTGTCTACATATATGAGAGGGAGATGCAATATGTAGACTACCTTGTGTCTTATTGTATTCAAGTCATCGACAGGCTAGCTAGCAGGCTACAATACAGGTAAGATTTTATATTATTGCAACAGAATTATATTTCCTTACAGTTCTTTTTTTTTTTTTTTTTTGTTTATTGATATTTTAGTTTCCACTTCCCAGCTTTAAATTTCCAGTTTAATTAGAGTTAGTTCAGTTTCTGCCTGTTTTAAGTTTTTTCGGAGAGAAGGATCGATGGATGAATAAAACTCGAACTTCGGTCCTAGCATGAGAGGTCATATCTTTGAGAAAGAAGTTTGAGAAAAGCCTTGCATTTCGATGAAAACTATCGGACAACCACAAATTATCAGCCTAGGGTTTGAAAAAATTAACAGGATGATCAATTTAGAATGACCACATGTGCATGTACATATTTTGGATGAACTGTGATTTGCACCCTGGCGCTTTCATACCAAAATGCCGGTTTGGACCCCTTCACTTTAATTGCTACATTCTAATTAGCCCAAGTATGCAAATCAAGTGTTTACCATTTCTAATGGACTTCTAAATACCACATTGAGTACTATTTAATACATCACCTTAAGACCAATCGCATGCTTTATGTATGGGTTACAAGATGACATGGGCTGCCTCATCAGATGATAGCAAAAAATCATGTTAGGATAACTGCACTTGTGTACCACTTGATGGCACTTTATATGCACCAACTTTATGCGCTCTGTCAGATCAAAAAAGGAAAAAAGGAAAAAAAAACTGTATGTGTTACGTGGGGTCCATTGCGAGACATGCTTTGGCCTCGTTCTGCTAAAATTCTTATTTTTTAAGTACTTATTTTTTATTTTACGATCGAGACAGGTCATTCTCTCACAATACATCACTTTTAATTCAAAAAATAAGTACTTATTTTATTTCCCTAGCTTAGTGAATGGGGCCTTAATCCCTTTTAAGACCCAAACTCAAACTGTAAGTAGATGTAATTCATAGATAGGGTCACCAAACCATAGCATTACCTATGTCCAATTAGTACTTAAATGTGATCACCTTAACATAGCTCTTTTTGAAAATGGCATCTTAATGCTTTGTTTGGTTTTGTTTTTGATTTTTTTTTATGAGAGTAGTAGGGATAATAAGTGGAGAGAGATAAAAAGAGAAATGATTGAAAATAGGAGGAATCTTTTGAAAAATTCTTTTCAAAAAGTAAAACAAACAAGGCATAAAATACTCTGAAGCCAACCCCAATGGATTGATCTAGTGGTCAAGACATGAGACTTAGAGGTTTGTTCATTCCTAAGGTGTTAGGTTCGAAAACCCCTTGTATAAACTCCTTTGAGGCTAGTCCATATAGACTTTTGCTTTGGCTTCAATTGAGACCCCCGCAAATGGGCGGTGGGATTGATCCCCTATGATTAGTCGAGATGCGCGTAAGCAGCCTGGACACATGAGTTATAAAAAAAAAAACTTTAAAGTTGTTAGTTTATTTATTTGGAACACCTTAAAGTTGTTAGTTTGGGAGCAAGAATTTTGTTTCGTCCATTCTTAAAGATCTTAAGCTTTACAAAACTGTAATGTTACATATGGTAGAGTAAATTGAACCTTAAACTTGTTTGTGTATCTTTATTTTATTTTATTATTATTATATATATGTATAACTTTTTAAACCTATATGTTGAAGACAAGGGTGTGATGGATCCAATTCCAGCATGGATGAAGAGATTCTGGGATGTGTGGGATCTACGGCTACTGGTTCTCCTTAGTCTTGCTTTACAGATCATTCTTTCACTATTTGGCAATCGCCGAAAGTACATATCGTCACCATGGTTTAGTCTTCTAATTTGGTCGGCCTATTTAATGGCCGACTGGGCAGCAACCGTTGCCCTTGGCAAACTCTCAGATGCCGAAAATGACAATGCATTGAAGGCCATATGGGCTCCTTTGCTTTTGGTACACCTTGGCGGCCACGACACCATTACGGTATACTCTTTAGAAGATAGTCAACTCTGGAAGAGACACCTTCTCGGACTAGTGGTTCAATTTTCTGTTGCAGTTTATGTCACTCTTATGTCCTAGAAACATTCTTGGTTTTCAATTATGTCAATCCCGGCGTTAGTGGCTGGATTTATCAAGTATGGGGAGAGAACATGGGTTCTCATGTCGGTGAGCCGTGATAAATCCGGGAAACTCGTACCGTTTGGCAATGCAGGCGGAGGATCAAATCTTGGCAATAATAACACATTGGAGGATAAAAATTCTATGGTCGTTTTATGTGTTGCCCATGGTTCTGTCAGGGTATTTAAGAACTTTATGGAGCTTTATGACGTAAGTGATGTCAGTTACTCTTGGGGAAATCCTGTAGAGTTTGGTGACATTCTTCTTTTTTGGAAAGTCATAGAGGTTGAAATGGGGCTCATGTTCGATTTGTTATACACAAAGGCACCCATAAACTTTAGGAAGCGAGGATGTATTCTGCGTTCCATCACTTTCTCGTGTACGGTGGCTGTGTTGATAGGAACAATCCTCCGACTTATTTCCACCGGAGAAGAGCTAGATAAATGGCATAAGGTTGACATTGCCGTCACTGAGGTGCTACTGGTAGGAGCTCTAGCATTGGAGATTTACGCAATCATTTCGCTGTATTTATTTTCTGATTGGGCAACGATTTGGCTAACTAAGCACAATAGAGGCAAACAGATAATCCAGCTTAGGGAAAAAAATTCGCGGCTTTTTTTCCTCCCGAAACAGTACCGGTGTAAGGTGGTGGGGCAATTCGATCTGCTTGATTTTTGGCTCCATAATAAGCCAGAACAAAAGGTGGGTAGAAGAATACATTAAGGACAAGACTGCTGTCGTTGTCCCTTCTCTTCTGTTTGATCCGGTTTACCATTGCTGTCTACGACTGACTAGTCGTAATCGACACCCTAGGAGAGCCGTTGAAGAGGAGCCCGTTTGGAGAGAATTCTTCGACAGGTCTTTGGACGTGCAAATTATCAGCTTGCACATCGCAACAGAAATCTGCTACAATTTGGAAATGGAATGGGACACTCCTGATGCGTCTGATCAAAACGACAGGGATAGTACTACTGTATCGCAACATCACACGATTCTGAGCAGGGAACTATGCAGAACTCTATCACGCTACATGATGTATCTATTCGTTATGCGCACTTCGTTGTTGCCTATTGCCGCATCAGGCGATCTTGTGAGCGAAGGTGTCCGCGATTCGCCACCAGATATCGAAGGTGCGCAAGATGTAAGGGCAGCTTGCCGATCTTTGCTGGAATCGGATGCGTTCGGAACGCGTAAAATTCTCCGTCTGGTAAGGAGTAAACAGAAGGATGAGAGATGGGAAATGTTGAAGTTGATGTGGGTTAGGATGCTATGTAACGCAGCGAGTAAGGGTCAGAGAACTGAACATCTTCGACAGTTGAGCCAGGGAGGCGAGTTTCTCACTTTCCTTTGGTTCTTTCTACCACAATCTCGAGTAGTGCGCAGAGCCATGGAACTGGTATGATATTAATCGGTGCCATGCTCGATATGAGGGATATACTACCGCTGTATTAGATTATTTACCATCCAAATTACTTTTCTCGCCCATCTTTTCACTTGTATTTTCTTCCATTCTAAACTTGTGAAATAAATGTTCTAAATATCAGTGGGGCATGTTATCATTCCTGAACTGATAAGGAAGGTATGAGAGCTCCCTCGAGTTGCATTGTTGTAAGAACTTAATGTTGTTTCTAATTTGATATTTTAGATTTGCATTTTATTTGGTTGTCATTGATGTATCTTTATCACTTGCATGAGATTTTAGGTGGGGCTCCTAAAGAGAGTAGTAGTCCATTGATAACGTGGGCTTAGTTGGATACCCACTCGGACTTGGTCGAGCATCTCCAACTTTGGCTTCAAATTTGTAGATGTCAACAAGATTTTGAATTTGCAACGAGAAAAATAAAAGTACCAAAAATTTTGTTTTTTAAATGAACTACTAGTAAAATATCAAGTGCGATGCATGTGGACATTTTTCTGTAGTATTTTTTCAACAGAAAAAGGAATTTATTGATCCTTGAATGTGGAGTTACAAAGATTAAAAGGGGGAAGAGCATTACGGCATCGCAATGGGGGACACACATCCCAACAATCATATGCCACCCAAGAGTCCAAGACTCCAAGAAAACAAAAAACTCATTGGTGAGATACCAACCAAACAGCAACATGAATAAGGGTGGTAAGAGGTGGTTTTCAATCTGTCGCGATGTTTGTTTAGGATTTTATCTCTAGACGTGAATATCTGTCTATATCTTTAGATTTCTTATCATATACATTACTCCAGAGACACAAGGTTGTTAGAAAAGTGCCTGGTCAATTCCATCAAGGGTGCGGTGAGAAAAGCTCCTTACTGACCCAAGAATGGTATAAAGACTGTATAGTGTTCCGTGGAAAGTAAAAGTGGTCAGTTTAGCGAGGGATCTATCCGCGAGCGCTGTAATGACAGGGATCTATCCGTGAGCGATCAAACGTCTAAGTGAAATAGGTTGTGCAGCTCGCTGTCATGACAGGGATCTATCCGTGAGCGCTCAAACGTCCAAGTGAAATAGGTTGTGCAAGTGTTGTCGTGTGTCTTGTGTGAAAATGTGTAGTATAATTATTTGTGTGTTGCTACCCAGCTTGTATATTTGAGTTCATCAACGAGCCAGATTCACCACCACCCCGCAATGAGTACACAATGCAGTAAACAACAAAAGCAAGAGTGAACAAAAAATTTGAAAACCCAGGGTCTGGCAACACCATATATGCATACGGAAACTCGCACTGCAAACCAGGGAATAAGAGGTAAAGGAACTATACAATAATACCATATCCAAATACCCCTCTCTGCAGTCAAAATTTAAGATGTAAAGGACCATCTACACATCTCATCACAGCAAATCATTCGGTAAGGAAAAAACCCCAAGGTTATGAATTTCTCAATCTGAAGGTCAAAAAAATCTGCAAGGCTAGAAAAGATTTACAAAATACAAATGCACAACTGAAAATCTCAAACTACTCCTTACAGTGAACCAAATTAATAACATGGGTTAGTGTTCTAAGGATGCCAAGAGTGGCTAAGTACAGTGCTCAGTCCTACCTATTTGCGTGCAATTATTCCACTAATAAATCCAACCACGGGGACGATGAGTTTTCAAATGGACAATATTTCGTACCTAAAGCAATTCGCATCAACTATCAAGCACCGTTGCCTTCAACAGATGTTGCACCCTTTTTGCTTCGCTTCGTGGCTGAAGTAGGACTTTTGCGCGGTGTAGAAGGCAAGTAAAGGAGGCGGTAACTGACTAGTGAAGGGCCAAAAGTGCTGAATTTTCCAGAACTGCTGAAAGCAGTTTCAGCATCAGAACGCCTCTTGAAGACCACTTTCGCACGTTTGCTCTTCTTCAGCACCTCAGTGTCTGATTCAATCAAAGGTCCGTAGCGGCTAAATATAGCATTGAGATTCGATTCTGAAGGAACTGACTCCAAGTCTGCAAAGTTCAGTTTTAATGCAGTTGGAGTGTATTCTTCCTCAACTTCTGGCTTTATACCCGCTTCGGGGTTAATAACCTCAGTTTCCTGTTTCAACACCAATCCTTGACCTTCCTCACCTTCTGGCGTTATACCCGCTTCGGGGTTAATAACCTCAGTTTCCTGTTTCAACACCGATCCTTGACCTTCCTCACCTTTTGGCGTTATACCCGCTTCAGGGTTAATTACCTCAGTTTCCTGTTTCAACTCCAATCCTTGACCTGACTCGAGAGTTGCTTCTGTTATGACAGTGGGGCTACCATTTTCCTTTGCAATCTCGGGTTCAAATAACACTTGCTCTTCAGTGTTACTTTGAACAATCATGTCAGTCCAATAAGAGTCTTCCGTTCCCCCAAACCCTGGTGTTTCTGTAGTTCCTACGTCGCGGCAGTTTTTCCCACTCTTCTTGCTAGTAACTTTCCCGGTTGGTTTCTTGTCTCCTCGTGAAGTAGATTTCTCCAGGCAAAATGAGTTCCTAAACTCACTCAAAAAAACAACACTGGAAGCCAAGAAGTTGTACCCTTTCACAGGATCTCTGGAAGCCATGTAGATTTGTGAGAGCATCTCATCTGGCGAAGAGTGCTCTGTTGGAATGACCTTTCTTCTTTGGGATTTCTCGGAATTACTCCTAGAAGATCTTTTGCTGCCACCTTTGTTACTCCCAGAGCCATCCTTAACAATTGGACTTGACATAGCTAGTTGGCTTGCAACCCTACACATGCTTTCCCCAACTGCTGGAAACTGCTTTTTGGTCGACGGAGAAACTTTCTTATTTTCCACCCCTGAGACATCAGGCACAGAATCAAGTGCTTTGCGTTTCTTAACAGAAGACGAAGAATTCAAATACCTGCCTACTTTCACCTCCTGTTCAACCACGCCATTTGACAAATTCGAGCGGCTCCTAGACATCAAGTCGGACAAGCATCTCTCTTTTTTGCTCGAGGACACACCAGCACCAGATATCTTACGCTTCCGTGAAGAAGTATCTTGACTGGCCAACTTTCCTTTTCTCAAAGGTAATAATTGCTTATTGACACAAATTGAATCCTCAGAATACTTGCTTTCACCAATTACAGGAATGTCAGCCCCATCCTCCAACCACCCACCACCAAGCATTTGAAATTCAGGCAAGCAATAAAAACCCCTCCAACGGCTGATAGCTAACAACTGGGCTCGTGCTGTGACAGATTCCAATCTATCAATTTCACCATACGGATATTGTGCTACAGTTTTCACATTTTGCAGTAGGTTCACAGGCATAAAGGAAGCGGCACTTGAACTTTCATCCCCACCATCTCTTCTACTTGATTCTTCGTGGATACCGGAATTAACAACAATCTGGGTTTTGATCTTTTCATACACTTCTGGTGATAAACATGAACAACCAAGTCCAAACTCCACTCGTCTTGAGACCTCTTCCAAAGCACAATTCACAGCATGAGAAAAAGCTTCCGTGTTACCCTGCTTCTCCATTTGAGAGAAATGCATCTGAAATGGCTTCATCAGTGGCGCCTCGTTCCAAGCAAATGTCTTGTCCCCGAAAAACGCTATCAAAAACCCATCCTTTTTAGAATATCTCCTTGCCTTTTCTGATGCATCAGACGGATCGAATATCTGTCCAGGCCACCACGGATGGCTCTTTACTTTGGCCCAGACTAAATCAGACACGCGAAATTGACCTTCTTTTTCAGTCCGAAACTCCTTCACTTGGGACCCCTGTTTAACATTTTCAATCTCAATGTCTTCACCAGACACCGCAGCAACATAAATACTTTTTCCGCCTCTATCTACAACTGTTCCCTCGGAAAACGCACTACAATTCTTCTCCAAACCTTCATTATTTTGTCCAGAACACGTAGACACACTACAATTCTTCCCCAAACCTTCATTATTTTGTCCAGAACACGTAGAAACCCCATGAAACGTATCAATATCCTGAAGATTACAATTTAAGCCCAAACCAATTGCACTATCATTTACCCCAATTTGACCTCCAATTCCCACACCAGCCAATTTCTCATCGCTCTCTCTCTCTAAACGCCCCATCTCCAATCCCGTACCGTTCGCCTTCTCTGCAGAGCCTAAACCCTCGCTATCCCGACCGTCGAATCCAACGGTTGATTCCGGCGCGTCGACCCCATGGACCCCGCCGTTCGCGACGTCGGAGTTAAGGTCTATGTCTCCAAATCCCAGAGACATCAACAAACCCTAATAAAAAAAACCAATGAACATAAACACGTTATTTCTATACCCAGAGCTCTGTGTGTGTGTGTGCGCACAAGTATTCGTATATCTAGCAGAGATATTTGAACCTAGTCAATACAAAATCAATAGCATACCATTGAAGGAATGGAGAGAGAAAACGAGAGAGAGAGAGAGAGAGAGAGAGAGAGGGGATACCTAGTTTGAATCGCTGATCTCTTTTGATTTTCTGTTTGGAGAGAGAGAGGAGAGAGAGAGTTGCGGGGTAGGGCGAAAAGTGAGAGTTCTCCCGATTCCGTGCCGAAGGAGGTTGCGGACTGCGGAGTTTGGACTCCATAGGAGGAGGAGCAACAAAAATGTTGTGAATTGACACGTGTCGTGATCGTACGGATGCATGGCTGACCCATCTGAATTGTTTAACGGCCCGATGGGTTGAGAGGGCCCCACGTATCGATCCACCGCCATTGCAATTTGTTTTGCTGTCTGTTAAACAGAAAAAAGAAAGAGAGCTTTAGAAGCTCCGCCATAATTTTAAATACTTTTTCTATTCATCTTGATGAAAGAATAAATAATCTAAAAAAATTAGGCTCAAAATTAATAAACGCATTTTTTTTTAATAAAGGCAAAATAAGAAAAAGCCAAAAACATCCCCAAAATCCCTCGGCGGAACTTAATTGTCTGATTAGTCGGTGGGTTTGTTCACCTTTCCCACACAATTTATTATGGTTCGAGCCTAAGCTAAGTTCTCCTAAGGGATTTTCGGGTTTTTTCTTGTTTTGTTTTTTTCAAACAAAATTAGCGTTTGTTAGTTTTGCGCATAATTTTTGTGGATTATCAATCCATCTCGTCAAAATGAATCGAAAAAGTAAAAATTTTACTTTTACCCCTTTTTTTTGGAAATATCCAAGATAAACCCTAAAAAACCACAAAAATTAAACATAAAACTAACAAACGGGAAGAAAAAAAATGATAAGGACAAAATAGGAAAAAATTTGCAGAATTTAGCTTAAGGGTCAAGTTGCAAAAAAGTAATTTCTGATATATTTCTTAGCCTTGGCATAAATGGTATGCCTTTGATCGGATTAAAGAGATAAAAAATTCAAGTACATGTAAATAGCCCAGACACCTTTAATCGAGGAAAAACAAAGGCTCCTATTTTGCCTATGCAGTATCAAGAGGCCCAATTTGGTTTATGCACACAATTTCCAAACACAAATCTCCAACAATTAAGTTAAGAAAGAAAGTGTGATGATACTATTCTCAAAACTCTCTTGTTCTTTTACAAGTTTTGAGAATTTTTTGGGGATTGTGATTTTGGCACTCCAAAAATTGATGGAGGGGCTCCAAAACTGAACTGTGTTGATACACAAAATGACATCGTTTTGGAGCCCTTCCATTAATTTTTGGAGTGCTAAAATCAATTTCCTTTTTTTACTCTTTGTACAGTTCTTAATACTAAATTTCTTTATCGATTTCTTTTCACTCATTACATCAAATTTTGTTTTCCAAGGCTTAAAACCAAACAAAGTGAAAGTACTTTTTCCTCCTACTTTCTTTCTCAACCAAACAAGCAGATTATTTTGTTTCGACCCCGTTCGTTTTGGAATATTGGATTTAGATTTTGTAGATAATAAGTGTAAAGAGAACTAGAGTAATGATTGAAAATATGAATAATAATTGGAGAGAGATAAAGAAAAAAATAAAAATAAAAATAAAAATTAGAAAAAAATATAATAATAATTAAAATTCAAAATCTAAAACCCTTAAACGAAAGGGGTCGAATCCCTTTTCTTTTCTTTCCTTTCCTTTTCATATGTTCCAAACAACCCGTAGGCAGCAACGCGCATGTTAAAAAAGAACGACGTCGGCCTTCTAGTGTACGCCAGGGAGGCGTTCCCATCACTCTACCCCTCTCAGCAAAAAAAACCTACCACAGTGTGTATTTTTCTCCTCCATATTCAATTCTCTCCCGCCAAAACCCGAGGCGAATTCCAGGACTGCTCCGCCTCACGCGGCCTATCAATCGGCGCCGTTCGAGATGGACTCATCTCAGAGAGAGAACACGAGCACGAGCACGAACTCCAAATCGAGTAATCGCTCGAAGAACAGAGTAGTAGACGTTGCGGATATCTTGCCCTCGTACTTCCCCGACGTTGATTTTTACACCGATGACTCGAAGCTGAAGATCAAGTTCACAAACGAGCTTGTTGCCTTCTTGTCTACTCCAACTGGACAAAATTTAGTCTCTCAGGTCTCTCTCTCTCCCCATAAACATAGATAGGAGAACGACTATCTAATTTATTATTATTATTTTTTGGTGTGTATGCCGTTTATTCTTCTGCGTATGTGAGTTTTTATTTTTTATTTTGGATAATTACGAGTAGGTATAATATACCATAGGAAAAGTACAGTTACGCATCTTTATGGTTAAAGGTTAAGTTACAAACTTATGATTCATGTGTCATGCCTCTTTTATGGTTTGATTTGTTACTTATTTTTTGGTTCATTTGTATGCAAACGAGTCGAGCCGGAGCTTTTTCGTGTTCGAGCTCGGATCGTTTACTAAATGAGCCTAAAACTCGAGCTCGAGCTCAGCCCTTAACGAGACGAGCTTGACTTATTTACTTAATAAGCCTCTTTAAACGAGGTGAGCTTTTGTGAGCCGAGCCAAGATGAGCTCCTGAGTGTTGAGCTCGGCTCGATTAGTAAATGAGCCTAAAACTCGAGTTCCAGCTCGAGCTCGGTTCGATTACTAATCGAGCCTTGCCTTAATGAGCTGAGCCACGAGGATTTGTTTGTGGCCCTATTTATTAAGTGTAATGATTTTTTATTATTATGGTATTTTCTACGTTATATACTGATCAATTACAAATAGATAGTACATGTTAGGAATTAAATGAAAAAAGCAAAGACAAAAGGAATCGAGTACAAATTGCAAGGAGGTTTGGTGGAAAAGACATTGCACATGTCGAGTGGATCAGAAATGGTTGGGTTTCCCTACAAACCATTTGATATTTTGGCTTGTTACGAAAATATTTGGTGTTAGTTATGAATGCTTTAGTTAGTTGTGCCATAGACACTTTATGTGGAAAAAATTTAGGATGTGTGGATGCAAATAGCCATATATGTTAGGATAGTCTCCGAGCATCAATACGTACATTTAACTTGTGCCATAGATGTAGTGTTGAATCTAGCCATTGTATTATGTCCTTATGTATCTGATTATGCCGTACTAAAATTAGCTTCCTGATATTGTTAGTTCATAATAGTACTATGTCATTCAAGCAATCTCTTGTTTAGTTTTGAGATTGATTGCCTTCTAATATCATAATTAATATACTGGTGAGAAGTCTACCAAATTTTTACCATCTTTAAGAATTTTCAAACATGTTATGACCATCTTTAGTATGAAGTCATTCACTTCTCAACTAAATGTTAGTGACCTGAGCTGGAACGTATTGAATTTGACAGATTTCAGTTTGGCCCATATGGCCCAATGGTGCTGGGATTATGCCAATTCATCTTGATGAAGGATGAATTAATTTCTTAACAATCAAGAGAGGATATAGGGTGGAACTAGTTGCTAATCACCCAGGATATTCGCTAATAGTGAAACGAAGAAATATTGATTCAAGACAATGCATGAGTTGATTTCTGCTCTTGAATTGGCCATAACCCTGGGGATTTCTGTTGTTTCACTGCGTATACTTGCTTATTTTCTATTTTCTACTGCCCATGGTTTCTAATGTTGACAAAGTCTTCAGTTAGAGAAAATTGACGTTTAAAGCATGCCATCAGGTGAAGGATGACAATGAGATATACTTTTTGTCGCTAGACTTCCAGCAGTTTCGGAAAATATGGGAACTCGAGGAATTTTATGCAGTTTTGGAGGAAAAACCTAAGGAAGCTTTGTTATGCATGGGTGCTGCAGTTCATAAGGTACAAAGTAAAATGGGAGAGCTTATTTGATATCCCAACAACTCAATCATAATGGGCACTCATTTTGTAAGTCGTCGCCTTGGTTTTACTCACTTTGCACTTTTGTTCTAGGTTCTGATTGACAAATGGGGTAAAGACACATTTAAGGACCATGCAAAGATAAATATCCGTCTGCACAACTGTCCCGAATTGTTTATCTCTTTGAAGAACTTAAAAGCAGCTTATATTGGTAACTCTAAATTTCAGTTACAAGTTCTTGATTTATTTACCAATCGGGCAAAGACAATCTGATGTGAAGATACTGTATCATTTGCTTATATGACAGATAGGCTAGTATCCGTGCGTGGTACTGTTGTAAAAGTAAGCAATGTGAGGCCTCTAGTGGTCCTAATGGAATTTTCCTGCACCAAGTGTCGAACCGACATTACACAAAACTTTCCTGATGGAAAATTTACACCACCTACTAAATGCAAAATGCCTGGCTGTAAGAGCAGAACTTTTAGTCCGAATAGATCTACTGCTCGACTCTTGGACTTCCAGAAAATAAGGTGAGCGCCTTGATGCCTTATTTCCTGTTTTATGCCTTTATCTTTCTTTCGGTTATTCGGCTTTTAGTAAACAGGAAAACTGAACTATCTAGCTGCCTATCTCCCTCTTATCTTTCTCTTCCTAGACTTCAGGAGCTGCTGAAGTCTGAACATCATGAAGAAGGTCGGGTGCCTCGAACCGTAGAATGTGAACTGACTGAGGATCTTGTAGATGCATGCATTCCTGGAGATGTGGTTACAGTTACCGGTATTATAAGAGTGATAAATAATTACATGGATATTGGAGGAGGTATGACATTACATTCTTTTTTAATCAATCCTTCCGGTTCTTGATGGTACTGTAGTTGAGTTTCTTCCCAATGTGGTTTAGTTAACTAATCAAAGTGTTGGCTCAGCGATTTCCAATTTCCTTTTTCCTTTAGGGTGTTGTTGACATTAACTCTGCGATCCCTCAAGGTATTAATAGCACAACAAGTGTGGCGCGTCAATCAATAGTCAGACAATCTTGCTTGTCTAATCACTTGTATATATATCAGGCTCTTTTATCGAGTGCAATTATGTATTACATGGAGGGACTCATGTGTTGTCTTCTATGCGCAGTAAGTAAATGGTAGATATACTATGCATCACAACAGCATATATTAAGATCCCAGTGCCACATTGACATGTATGGTTCAGGACTCCCAGATTCAGTTAAAAGAAAATAAGATGGGTTGTAGAGAAATCAACCTTTAGCATTATTATATCAAAGATGTTCTTCATGGAATCTTAAATGAAAAGGTCCTAGAGTTTGTGGAGCTGTATGAGACTTAAGTAGAAATGTACAATCACTGGTGTAAATGAGTTATAACCGAATCTTGTCAACAAAGAACGAGTTCTGGCTTTAATATTTTCTTGGAGATTTTAGTTTCTTTCTTTGTCACATGATTGTCATTTGCAAATAGTGAAGTAGACTACCATTCAATAACAGTATAATGCCTATTATGATCAACATGACTAAGGCAGATTGGTGTCATGGAAGGTTGTCAAATAGCTTATGCAGTTTTTTTTGGTAATAGCTTATGTAGCTTATTCACTTCTATATCCATTTACATAGTGCCCATCTTTTCTGTTGGTCAGTTTCTGTTAGGTCGACCCCAAATCCTATCAGGTATTAGTTACTTTTCTTCTGGCAAATGACAAATAGTTCCATCCAGTCCCGCTGAAAATTGATGGAACATGCAGTAGACAGCAAGTAGTGAGCATCTGTATCTCGGACTCCTAACCTTTCAATTCCATTAAGGCAAGTGCTCCATAGGGGTACGACCAAGCACGTTTCAGTGAGCTCGAAACGGGCAGGCGAACAAGAGAAATGAAGGATCACGTGAGTAAGTTAGACTTATCCAAAAAAAAAAAGGAAAGAAAAGGAAGCACATTAGAACTAATGTTTTGCACAAAGCAAAAGAGAAAAATTTAGTGGTTTAATGCTTGGAAACTAATTCCTCTTCTGTTCTTTTAACTGCATATAGAACTGAAATCTTATAGTGGGATCTGGCAGATAACATGTTTGGTCCTCTATTTCTCGTATCTCTGGGAATGTGTTGAAAACCACTTGCCCTCGATAAGGTTATTTCATTGTACTGTATAATTTTTCCTCAATTGCAGCCTAATGTTCTGATATTATTTGCATTACTGACGGTTGGTCATAACTCCTAGGCCCTAGCACAATAACTGTTGACGATAATACCTCTATCAAAAGTAACTACACCAGGGTTTCGATATTTCAGGAAAATCGAAAAGCAAGAACCAAGGGTTATACTATTTGTACCTGGAAGTAGTTTCTATCAAGAATTCTAAGTCCCAATCTCAACCAGAGGATTTACAAGACGGAGATGCTGATGCTAGAGCTACAGAACTGTTTGATTTATTTACATTTTCTCAAAAAGATTTGGAATTTGTGATCGAGTACTCGGGGAAAAACGGTTCTGACGTCTTCCGTCAAATACTTCAATCTATTTGTCCCTCCATCTATGGACATGAACTTGTTAAAGGTAGGTATGAAATGTTAACTTATTTGTCTCAAACCAGATACGTATTCATCCTTTTTTTAACAGTCAGCAATTATTGTCTTATTTATCCATTCAAATGCTACTACACAATCCTCTGACCCACATTTCTCACTTTCACTGCCATTAGCCGTAGTCCATACCCAAAAATGCTGGTATAATAGGATAACCATTACGACTATGCTGCAACTCCTAGTGAGACGTAGCGTTATGCCCTTGGTTAACCAGCTGACAAAGATGGTTTGGTGAATTGACACAAGCTTACCTTTTCCTCAACAGCTGGACTTACGCTGGCATTGTTTGGAGGGGTGCGAAAGCATTCAATGGATCAGAACAAGGTCCCTGTTAGAGGAGACATCCATGTCATAATTGTTGGTATGCTAAGCACTATTGCTTTAAAAGTACATGTTTTGAGTTTAAAGTCTTGATTCATTCAGAAGTTAAATGTAGACAGCACAATCATGATCAAATGCTAAAATTCTTTATGGTAGGTGATCCTGGATTGGGTAAGAGCCAACTGCTGCAAGCAGCAGCAGCTGTTTCTCCACGTGGCATTTATGTATGTGGCAATGCCACTACAAATGCTGGCCTCACTGTGGCGGTGGTGAAGGATACTATGACAAGTGACTACGCTTTTGAGGCTGGTAATTGTTCCCTTCTTTATTTTCTTTGTTGATTACCTCATGATGTTATGACCATCATAGTTGTAGCTTCAGCGTATGCTTTTAAAGTTGTCAGTCTGCATACGACTGTTATCTGCAATCTGCAGTCTCCAGTCCTTTTTTCGGGGTGCTCATCAAGCCTTAAAGTGCCTATCTTCTTGTTATGCAAACAACACAACTAAGTGAGCGATCAAGATGGAGCAAAAACAAGCAAACACCGAAACACAAAAACACAAGATATATGTGACACACGAGATTGTGTGCCACTGTGCCTGCATCACGGGGTAAGGGAAGGAAACCCACTATGAACGATAAGGATTACAATGCTCCGTGGTCACCCTCTCAAATGTGCCTCTTTGTTTCTCCAAGTTTCTCTGTGCGAAAACCCTCTTAAAACCCTAATAGGCGCATGGTATGTCGTTTTCGTACCAAAAATATAATTTATAAAATAGGGAATTAACTAATATTCCGAAGAACAGTGGTTAAATCCAGGATCATCCGCAGGGAGTAAAAAGCTGAGTTGTAGTAGTTTCAATTAATTTCTAATTTAATTCAGAAAGTAAAGAGAAGTTGGATTTTGATTTGGATTTGATTAAACTAAAATTAAACTGGAAAGCGATTAAAGGATTTTGAAACAATTGGGAGAAAGGACTAGGGTTTCCGATTCAGTCTCCCCTTATAATGTAATTGTTTCGAAACCTAGGGTTCATATTCAACATTCAACCAGATCACCGTAGGGTAGCAATTCCTATCGATAACTCCCAAAAAGATAATTAAGATTCGTACTCCATATAGGCTATTTCAACACGGCACGGATTGTCTCACTGGATTTAACCAACGGCACGACCCGTCTCACGTCGTATAGTCTATCTCAAAGACTATCTCGGAACATTCAAAACCATTGTATGACAGTGCTTGAAACCATGGATACAAACACATTCGAATACTGGAAAAATATAAAACTTCATAAAAAGTTATGAATCGATCAAGTCACACAATCAAGTTGAATATAAAACCCTAGAAATCTAACAAATACGCTACTTGGATCATCACCCTAGTCAAGGGATTTAGCCGCTCATAGAGTTAGAATAAATAATCAGGAAAGAATAAAACTCCATTGAAATAACAGTAAAAGATTAAACCGCAAAGCTTGAATCCTTCTTCTGTTGTGTTGCTTCTTCTGCTGCCACCGTTATGCGTTCTCCGTTTTTGCGTGAAAAAGCAGTCCCGATGGCCCCTCTGTTTCTGCGTGATGTGTAAAGAATAAAAAAAGATCCCTTCAACTAAACCCTTGCTGCCTTTTATATTTGTTGCTGTAAACCTCTTCCACCCGTAAAAAGGATTCACTGGGCCGTCTATATGCACGGCAGCACGTGCAAACAAAGGTTTGCTGGCCCATTTGTTTCTTTTAATTCAAATACCCAAATGGCCTTTCACTAGCAACACGTGGAAATTATTCCATCTCATTATTATGTTCCAAATATCCATCATGTAGGAATTTGATTAGGTGCTTCTCTCCTTTGTTCATCTAAACTTGGTCCCATGTCTTGATTAATTTGATCGGCACCGTATAAAATTCTCCATTTAACTCCAAATGCCATCCAACAACTCCGTAGGTTCTGAAACACAATTAACAAGTATGAAATCCCAAGTAGCGTACTAAATGGACATAACAAGCCCAAGTTAGGGGGCGTAAATAGGCATATTTATGCACCTATCAGCCCACGAAGCCTATGTTTCCCGTCCGCGAGCATCTGGATGGACTTAACCACCGTCCGGACACAAAACAGTCGAGAGTTGCATGTCTGTAGCAAGAGTTTGTCCAGACACTCCGGATTAGCGTCCCAGGTGGGAATTGGCTGCAAACTCCTTTTCTTCCCCTAATGCAAGCCATCTCACAACATTTCTCTTGGGCTAGCTCTGAGGCTCTACCCTGGCTTTTCATTGGTTTATCCCGGGGGCCAGTAGTAGGAGAGAGGTCCACCGTAAATACTTGAGCTTCCAGGTCTTATGGAAGCTATTTCTTACCAGTACTTGGTAACGTAACAAGCAGACATTTATTATTGGAAAAAAAAGAAATTGATTTTTGCACTACCTTTTTTACTAGATGCACTCCTTTTTTTTTATCCTTATGATGTGAATTCACTACACTATCTGATGTAGGACTGTTATTGCCACCTACAATAGGAATCGTGGTGGTTTTGGGTGGGGAAAGAAGAATATTACTTGGATAACTGCGCAAAGAAAAAAGGATAGAATGAGAAGAAGTCGAGAGAGATAGAGGTGCGTCACCCTCGCAAGGGTTAGGTGGTTTCTGCAAGGAAGGACTGCAACCCAAACCCCAATCACAATGGCCTTAGCCTTGTAACAATCAATTCATTTATCAACTCTATTCCAAATGAAAGATTACATCCATAATTCATGGAAAAGACTCTTCTAATTCCTAGAAGTCTAAGTGAAATGAAGAAATGAACCTAATCAATGAACCCATTTAATAAGATATTGAATGAACCTAGATATAAATGGATACATTGAATTGACAAACATATGTTTAATGCATCTAGATGAATATTAATGAAAGTACTATTTCATGATGACCTAAAAACTACAAAACTACTATGGATGACCCTTGAACTACCAACTACCAAGGACACTTATTTTTGGACAAAAGACTTCTTGATGCTCGTGCTACCCTTAGCCTTTGATCTAGGCTTCCAAAGCCTATAAGACTTGTCTAACCACACCATGGCTATGCCATCACTATCCCTTCATGTGTTAAAAAAGGGACTCAATAAAAGGATTGTAGTGTCAATTCAAATGAATAAGGACAGAAAAGGGAGTGTGAATGGTAAAAAGGCAAAAATCACTACCCAAAAAGAAAAGCCCACGATTTATGGCAAAACATACTTGTCATCAGTTTGGGTTATCTTGAAATTTACCCCACTTTCTTAGATTGAAAGAGCTTGTTATTAACTCATAAAACATCAAAATCTACCTCTGAAACTGAATATGACATTTCCCAACAGGTGCCATGGTACTTGCTGATCGCGGACTATGCTGTATTGACGAGTTTGATAAAATGTCTGCACAACACCAGGTTTGTCGAGATAGATTACGAAATATGTAGGGTTTCCTTTTAAATGCCAAGATTAAGCTTTACAGAGTCTCCATACCCTCAGGCTCTACTGGAAGCTATGGAGCAACAGTGTGTCTCTGTTGCAAAGGCTGGATTGGTGGCAAGTCTATCAGCTCGAACTTCTGTTTTAGCAGCAGCAAACCCAGTTGGTGGTCATTATAAGTATGTATTTAGTCTTTTCATTCAATTTATGTGTTATTTGTGTAGGGATGGACCTCGATCCCACCTGCAACGGAAGCGTAATAAAAATAAACACGCACAAAGTACACAATATTTACGTGGTTTGGCCCCAATGCCTACTCCATGGGGGAGAGAGAGAGATTCCACTACATGAAAAATAGAAGATTAATGTTAGATGAAAAACCCTCCTCGAGCTCCTAACACTATGGCTCACACTGTGTTTTTCACTCACCCCCACATCTCTATTTTTCCCTCACATCTACTATCCTCTCACCTCATGGCCCCAAAGGGACTGCCTCCTCACACAAACAACACCTTCTGTCTTTTTTCTCTCATGCACAAGGCTCTCCTCCCAAACCATATATATAGGCATGAAAAAGGCTCTTTGAAGAGTCGAGAAGAATCTGGTGCCAAGCATCAAATGCTCATTGGAATTGGAACATGGACAGCCGGCATTAACCCCATATCAAGAGAATTTCCAAGGCAATTTACTCCAGCCAATTAATACACAACAAACCAACCAATTTTCCTTTTCTTTTAATGCATTCACAAATGTGCAAAAAACCCAACAATTCACTGCTTTTAATGCATTCACAAATGTGCAAAAACCCAACAATTCGTACCTAGTGAACTGCTATGATGTTAATCATTGATGGGATTTTTTTGGTAGTCCGTGGCAGACAAGAGTGATAAAATGGGGCTGACCATCAGTATATGAGTTTTCAATCTTTGTTAAGATTCTGAGGGTTATCAGCACCACAATGAATAGGACAATTTACATTATAGAGGATAAACCTACAGAGTTGTTAAGTGATTAGTTGGATAAGTCATAGCAATTTTCGTCACGAAGGATTTGATGAAACTAGAGATGCAATAAAACCTATGTTACTGGGAAATGGTGGGGAGACAGCAATGAGGCGTCAAATGGAGTGGAAGACAGAAAGCAAAGCTACTCGTTATAGGACTAAAACCCATATTTTAGCCACTTTGTTACGAACTATTTGGCCAAGGTCTATTCATAGTCCCCAACATTGAGTTGTCGTAGAGAATAGTTTTACATCAGCTAAGAATGATGATGAGAATGAGAATGCGATCTGAGTTTCGAATCAATTGATTTTCCTATTAGATAAGGGCTTTAGGTTTCTACTGAGAGAAAAGGAAAACAAACAGATATTGTTTTTCTTTGGGGGTGGGAACTAAAGTACTAGTACTATTTTATGTGGACTGAACATTGTCGAACTGATTTCTACGAGAGTAATCACATGACAAAAAAAGGATGATAGCAGAGTTCAACTGCCTGCTACATTTATTGTAGTATTTATTTTACATGCTGGCTTTTTTAATAGATGTTATAAATTTCATTTGCAGCCGTGCGAAAACTGTCAATGAAAATTTGAAAATGAGTGCTGCTCTACTCTCACGATTTGATTTGGTTTTCATATTACTTGATAAACATGATGAGTTACTGGACAAGAGGGTCTCCGAGCACATTATGTCTGTAAGTTATCCTTCCTGACCATTTTCAATTGGTATAATTTGAAAGGGTGATTCAATTTGAACCCGCAAAATTCTCTCTAACGTCAATTCTTTTCACATCCATTTAAATTTACTGTAATATGTTGTTTCCGAATTTTCTTTCCGGAAAGAATTTCCTTATCAAGTACTTGGATAGGTGACCTTTCAGGAAACTTCAATTACTTAACTGGCATTCTTATGTGAACGGAACTTGTTACCTATGACAGGTTCACATAGCCTCTTCAGATCAGTGAGTTTAAGAGTTGCAAAACCATTTTCTGTTTCTACAATCGCAAAAATGGTTAACAGATAGGACCATATCATCAAATTGATCACCCCGTGGTTGAACACTAGTAACCAGGCCTGTCCTTGAGGCAAGGCGAGCAAGGGTTGCGCCTTGGGCCCCAATTTTTTTATATTATTATTTTAAATTAGGGCCCTCCAAATTTTGTGGGTTTTATACTATGTATATAATATGTATAAAAAATAACAATTGAGGGGGTTAGCTATGCTACCCATTGAAAAGGAGATCACAGAAAAGACTGATTATGCTAGCAGCTAGCGTAACTACAACTTTTGCCGCTAAAGATGCAAGAGGAGTGATATTCAAGCGATACTTTAATATTTTTGTAGTGATCACTACTTTTGGAAACCTACCTAGTTATATGGTTACTGTTTATTTTGATTGCTCGTAAAAACGTTAAAGACCCCGACCTTGAAGTTCGTCTCGGGCCCCCAAAATGGCAGGGACGACCTTGCTAGTAACGAATTGCATGGGTCAATTCTGAATTCCTTCAACCCAAGTTCCTATGGATGTGATGGAGGGGTGGGAGAAGGCTGGACCATTGATGGTGGTGGCTGGTGGGTTTGTGTAGTTTCAAATGGGTATAAATTTGTTTAAGGGCATTTTTGGGTTCCAATAATTTTAGTTGGCCGTGAGGAGAATTTGGGATTAGAGAGATTTTTTGGGGTTGATATAGAATCGCCCATTTTTTAATTGTCGTGCCATATGTATCTTGATCCTGAGTTTATGGGTATGACCTATCAAGATGGTTGTCGTTTCAGCTCAGGAATGAGATCTATATGCATTCATAGTCTGTTTTTAAACAAGCCTGTCAAACTGTTAAAATGACATTGTTCTTGCCTTAACATTAATGGTTCATATAGCCTTCATTCCAACCTAGGGTAACTACCTAGAAATTTCAAGAGAAAACCCTCACTTGTTAGAGTGTGAATTTGATTGACACACCTTCCTCAAGAACTTAAGGGAGGTATTTACGAATTGGAGAGCTTTGAGACTGAACTGGAAAAGGGAGACTATTTTCTAGTTCTACCTCTCAAAACGATTATGAGTTACGACCACAATGGCATCTTTGAGAAATAGGAGAACTTTGTGCCTTCTGACTGAACTGGTAAGATGACACCATTTTCTAGCACCTTGTATGTTTGCCAGACCATGGTTTGTGTGGTTCCCAAGGTGATTATGCCACTTATATGAAAATTTACTCCTCCAAATGGTATACATTATTCTCCCTCTTGCTTTTATGTTTTCCTTCTGGTCCAAGAATTCTTCCTGTAACCATTATGTGTGTGAGCGCACTTTGCATGCGTGCTATGTGAATTTGTGTTTATGAGATCATGGCAACATGTAACAATAGAGCTTAATGACTGAAGTTTATTTGAAGGACGTGACAAACATATAAAAGGAACTTTATATTTGCAGCTTCATTCGGGATCTGGAGAACATTCACCAGCTGCAAAAAAGCTACGTACAGGTGATGGTTCTACTCTTGGTGTAGTAAATACTTTTGTGTGGTGAATCTCTGCCAAATGAACCGGCTATTGGTGCATATTGCAGCATCACTGACCGCTCGAGACGTAGAAATGAGTGCAAAAAGTGATTCGTTAGTTTCAAGATTGAGACTTGACCCAAAGAAGGATGCTGATTTTGTTCCTTTACATGGCTCGCTTCTTCGGAAATATATTGCTTATGCAAGAACTTTCATCTTTCCAAGGTGATCTATTTTCCTATTAAATTGCGACATTTTCATCTCGAAAACTCATTAATGTAGCTCCTTTGTTGTATCAGGATGTCAAAACCCGCAGCCGAAATCCTACAGAAGTTTTACTTAAAATTGAGAGACAATAACACATCTGCTGATGGCACACCGATAACAGCAAGGCAGCTAGAAAGTCTAGTAAGGTTGGCAGAAGCTCGAGCTAGACTGGAGTTAAGAGAAGAAATAACTGGCCAAGATGCTTTGGTGAGTTAATTTCCTTTTTTCTGAGACGAATTTCAATATGAATAGTCACTAGTCTGACAGAACACAGCCATTTCCCGCAAAAATTTGGAGAACTACCCTCTGAAAGTTGAGCACTTTTAGTGCTCTTGTAATTTTAGACTTTAATTTGGCTGGATAGGCAGATGAAACTTGCAACTTATGAAGCACCGACACACATAAGTGTCAACTACCCCCAAAAGAACATGCGGGATTACGTACCTTTCAATTTTATTACATTTAAGCCGGGAACAAGTTTGGGACATGCTGGAGACATGCGACATATTACGACATGGTGAGGGTATAAGAAACTTCTTTCACGGGTTAAATTGGAAAATAAACTTGTCACTTTTGTGTAGTTGTTTGTCTGTTTGATGGATTATCCATTAGTTATGGAGAATTAACGTTAATTTGTATTTTTGTGCTAAGTGATAACGACTATAAATAATACAAACATGAATGTTTATATTTTATCTTTGTCGTGTCTACCGTGTCCTTGCTTCTTAGGCTGCAACCTTTGAAGGCAAAAGTTTGGGGTCCTACTACGCCAAAATGGTTAAATGGGTGGAGTAGTTATTATAAAATATACAGTCGTTTTCGAGGTTAAAAATGAGTGGTTAATCTTTGAGTGGATGTAATGATATTGTTACAAATCAAAACTAATTGGCTAGAGGTGGAAAGGCTGCCCAGACACATATTGGTGTTGGAGGTGATAATTAATTGTTGTAGGACAACCTCTAGCAGAAGAAATGGCACAATGCCTCTGTTCGTGTCTTGACAAAATTCTAATTTCTGCAGATAGAGTTTCAGAGACACTTCATCTGCTAGATTAACATTTATATTTGTTGTATCAATCTGATGATCCTGTGGAGAGTATTCATCTAGTTCTCCTTGATGTAGTCAACTAGGGCGGGCATTTTACTAATTTCAGATAAATGCATTAGTAACGAAAAAGTCTATTAACTTCTTGGATGCCATGGTGGATACCAGGTTGACCATCGCATTGGGAATCGAATAATGTGATCAAGCAGTTTCTTACTCCCATTTGTGTGGGTGATACACAAACGGAAGTATAACTGGAGTATTTGCCATCTTGCATAGTGCTTTGAGGAAAATCTTTCCTGCTGTTCTAGCTTTTTGTTATTTATTAAGGTAATCCATTAGACTAACAGACCAAAAAACATGGGCTGAGGCCTGAGGGTAACTGTAAGAGTCCAACAAACAAACAAACACAAAGGGGAAAATAAATAACAAAACGGAACCGCCCTACTAAAGGAAGAAACAAGCTAAAAATACTTGGCAAAAAACAGAAACAAAATTCTGGAAGCACCAGATACATGTACAGAAGCAACAAAAACAATAGACAAACCATGACAACACAACCCTTCAGTGTTTTTGGGCTACATTAGGCACTCCCCAATCTGCCACTATCTGCTGATTCTCCAAAGTGTTAGGGAAGTTCCTCCATGAAACGATGCAGAGTCTAATTCAGGTAATGCCCTTCTCAACCTCCAACTGTAGAGACTGCACATTGTGGCTACTACCCTTAAAAATTACTGTTCTAACTTGCTTATCATTAGCCAAAATAATCTATTTGAGAGTGTATCTACTTGTAATCTCAGATAACTGCTAAGCTCACGGTCTGTGAACAGCTAGTGCAGTGTGACTGACGACTTACGACTGACAGTTGATAGTGACCATATCTTAGGGGGAGTAAGTTTTGGTTACTGCTTCCCACATATTCAAATCCTTTGTTTTTCAGGATGTTGTTGAAATAATGGAAGAATCCTTGTACGATAAGTACGTCGACGAGCATGGTTGTGTGGACTTTGGGCGGAGCGGTGGAATGAGTCAGCACAAGGAAGCAAAACGATTTCTAAGTGCTCTGAACGCACAATCAGAGTTGCTGCAAAAAGATTGCTTTTCCATTTCTGTATGCTCGCTTGCCTTTCCTAGTACTTCTGGAAATAGTTTCGTGCCAACTCAATTTTACGTTTCAATTTTCTCTCCAGGAAATATACAGTTTGGCAGATAGGATTGGCTTAAGAGTTCCAGACATTGACACATTTGTGGATAATCTAAACAGTGTTGGTTTTCTCATAAAGAAGGGGCCGAAGACCTATCAGGTACTGTAAAATCTAGCTTTTGCATTATAGTCCAAAACCCCAAGTGCAACCAACTCTACTATTACTGTGGATACCAATCTAGGGTGTTCATAATTGCAAATTAATCCCGATGTAGCATATACTAACTGTCTTTAAACAAGCTGCTGCGGACTGACATCAAACCCTTTTTTAAACCAAGTAAATAACTGATCAGATGCTAGAAATCTCGCTGTATCACTTAGATTCTTGAGTTATTTCACACAGGTGCTATCATCATCTTATTCACGGAGTCAGTCGTCAAGGTCAAGGGGCTAAGTTTTGAATCATCTTATTCACAAAGTCAGTTGTCAAGGTGAAGGGGCTAAGTTTTGCAGCATCCGAGAACAGGTCAAATTTCATTTGTATAGTTTCTCTCCTTCCTTTACCATGGGTAAAATACTGCAGATGTAAAGCATATATGTTTCCTTTTTGCAATAAAATTTCATGTTAGCAGATTTCAACTTCCATTTTCGCAGAGTAGCTATAGAGTCCTCAATACTTTCTCTCTTCATTTCATCTCGTTTGACTTGGCTTAATGGCGGAAATCCTCAATCTCCACTATGATGTGCTGGTTTAACATACCCTCTTCAGTGCAAGCTAAAATTACGAAAGCTCCCCTAGAGAAAGCATCCCTTAAGTCAATTGGCCGTAGGATCGATGAACTATTCACGCGGAACCAGAAGGGAGGTGAAAATTTTGAAAAAATATTCTCGTTTCAAGTCCCATACCTCTAATAATTCCCCACCTCTCAAAATGCAAGTTGGCATAGGAAACCAAAATAGCACAGAACACTTTCTACCAATTTGTGAGTTAGGGAAATTAACTGGAGGGCCATTAAAGCCAATTTGAAATCTTTTGCTAAGTTTACTTCCCTTCTGGTGTCTTATTTTATGCCCATGTTAATAAAAACCTGAGGGCAATACTGAAACATACCTGCATGCCGTCGAGTTATTCCATGAAAACGATAACCCATTCACAACTGGTATATATGTAGTCTTCCTCTCTCCGGTGTTAATATCATCCAGTACTAAGTTCTGTTACATGAATCACACGCAGCCCACACAAGTGACAATGTGAGTATTATACCAAAATCTTTCATCAAAGTACATATTACATTTGAAATTCAAGGTTTACAAAATCGTGATCCGCAACTATAGATACATCACTATTTACCACTTAGATGCAGTGTACAACATGGCAATGTTCCTGGTGATATAGATCCAGAATACTAGTAATCTCCATCAGGTTCGAGCCGCCACTCACTCCCGTAATAAGAGTTAGGCAATCCCAACCAGAACTTAAACGCCTCCGCTGCTCTCTTCCTTTCACTCCTTCGGTCCTGCCTTGCTTTTGAGGCATGCTTACTAGTAAACATCCTCGAATGCATCTCCACATAAATTCTAGTGTACTTAGTCTTGTTTGGTGATATTCCATTCTCCTCCATGCAAGCAACAATCTCCAAAGCCTTCCTGAAGAAAGCAGCCCTCACACAAATATCAGCCAAGATATCTAAAAGAGCTTCATCAGGCTTAAGCCGTGGAATAGCTGAAGAAGAAATATTTTCCACACTACACCTCTCCTTCACTTCATTCCAAAGCAAAAGTGCTTCTCCTGGCTTTCTAGCGATTTTAATCCCGTTCGCGAGACTTCCATAAGTATTCACATTAGGGTAGAACCCACTCTCTTTCATCCTTTCAACGATCTTCTTTGCTTCTTCAACCAAACCCAGCTTACAATACCCTTCGACCAACACATTCCACGCAACCACATCAATCTTCACTCTAGGGTCCTTGAGCATCTCATCAAACACCTTATTAGCTAGCTTCGGTTGACCCGACAAAGCAAAAGCTTTCATCAAAGTGGTGTAAGTGATCTTGGTAGGGGCGATTCCCCTCGATCTCATCTCGTTGAAGTAGGAAAAAGCCCCAGCACTGTCATCAACTAGTATACACCCGTCAATCATAGTATTATAAGAGACCGCATCAGGCTCAATACCCGAGTCCTCAGTCATCTCCTTCATCACTTCCTTTGCTTTTTCCAACTGCAGCTGCTGGCAGTACCCTTTGAGGAGAATATTGTAAGTGATTCTATTAGCTTGAACTCCAATTCGAATCATTTCAGCTAGAACCTCTCTCGCCCTATCCATTGCTCCCACCTTCGCAAACGCTGACACAGCCGTCGTGTAAGAAACATGGTTAGGTTGGCTAGCACTATCTTCTTGGTGTCTCATTGCCTCTAGCATTCTCACTGTGTCGATGACTCTACCTTCTTTCATATAACCCTTCATCAGAGTTGTGTACATTCTAGAGTCAGGACTATACACCTTAGGCAACAATGGCGACTCACTAGTACTCGGGTTAATCGAGTTGGGGAGCAACTTGTCAAACACATCCCTCCCATCTCGAATTGGGTTTTCGAAATTCGAGTCTCTCAGCACTTTGCAAATGTCTCTCCGGCCTTCCCTCATCGCCTGCACCATTCTCTCCGCTGTTTCTATATCCCCAAAGCCAACGTAAGCCGCGGCAAGGGAATGGAATGTGGACATACACAAAGGAATCTCCTTCTCAAGAATCCTTTCCAATACAAAAACCATCAAATCCTTCCTACCAGCTCTTGCACACAGTTTCATCATCACATTGTAAGTCAACACATCAGGTTCACATCCAAACTCGGGCATCTCACCAAACAATTGGAGAAACCTCTTGGAGTCCCCCAACTGGGCACAAGCATTGAGCGCGGCGTTGAATGCGCCAGTGTCAGGCCTTGAGTGGGCCACGACTTCCAGGTCCGCGACCCTGCGCACCCGCCGGGTGACGGAGTTGAAAATCTTGAGGGCCTCGGCGGGCCCGTCGTCGCCGGATTTAGTAAGGCAGCTCATGGCGGCGCTCCATGCCTTCACGTGGGGGAGGTAACCGGACTTAAGCATGGACTTGATGACGGAGGCGGCGTAGAGGGCGTGGCCGGCCTTGGCAGCGGCCACGGCGAGGAGGTCGAGGGAGTTGGCGTCGAGGAGGTGGAGCAGGCGCTCATGGTGGAGGCGCTTGATGATGGACTGGGCACGGTTGAGGCTATTTTTGGTCTTTTGCTGGGATAATTGGCAGACTAAGCGGCTAAGGCAGGTGGGACCAGGGAGGTGTGGGGACTGGAGGTATGTTAGCCAGGCTTGCTCTGTTTCCCTTTGGCTGAGGAGGGTAAGGAGTGTTTGGTCTTTGGAATTGGTTAGTGGGTTAGTGGAGGTGGTGGTGGTGGTTGTGGTTGTGGTTAGGGGGTGGTTTGTGGTGGATTGGGTGAGAAATGGGGACTTGGGTTTGGGTTTGTCTGGTGTGGTGGTGGTGGTCAGGAGGTGGTTTTGGGTTAGAAATGGGGACCTGGGTTTGGGTTTGTGTACTGTGGTTGTGGTTAGAGGGTTGTTTGTGGTGGATTGGGTGAGAAATGGGGGCTTGGGTTTGGGTTTGTCTGGTGTGGTGGTGGTGGTGGTGGTGGTCAGGAGGTGATTTTGGGTTAGAAATGGGGACCTGAGTTTGGGTTTGTGTACTGTTGTTGTGGTGGTGGTGGGGGTGAAGAGAGTGGTGGAGGAAGGTGGTGGTGAAGCCCAGTGGAGGGTGGTGAAGGGGTGTGGAGATGGGAAGTGGTTTGGTGTTGGTGATGGTTTAGTGGTGGTGGTGGTGGTCATGACCGGTCCATGCGTCTCTATGTTCAAATTTGAGAGAGAGAGAGAGAGAGTCTGCAGAGGAGGAGAGATGGGGAGAGAGAGCGTGTGTTGATAAGGGGGATGTTTTACAGGGTAAATTTAACTGACACCCCCATGAATTCTACTACAATCAGAACATTGCCCCTTGTAGTTTTTGAACTCATACTGACACCCCTTGTCAGAAAATGTTAGTTTAACTCTGTTAGAACACCTATTAAAGTTACTGAAATACCCCCTCAATGTTTAGTTACTGAAATACCCTTCAATGTTTAGTTACTGAAATACCCTTCAATGTTTTTCACATCTCTCTCTCTCTCTCTCTCTCTCTCGAGATTAAGAAATGTTGAATTCCTAAAGAAGATTTCAGGAAAAAGTTTTCCTTTTGTTCATTTCGATTACCCAATTCAAATCTTCAAATGTCATGCAAGCATTTTTCAAAAAATTCTCCCTACTTCCAATATTTCTCTCTCTATCTTTCTCCACTTATTACACCTACTATTTTTCAAAAAAAATTTCCAAACACAGCAATAGTAGTTTCAATTAATGTATTTACAAAACTTCTGAGTAGTGGCGAGATTTATTGTGATTACTATAACTTAAACTCTTTTTTGTGTGCATAATTTATCGTTTTTCAAACTTGTTGCTCACTTCTCACCCAACACTATTGAAAATGTCTAAAATATTTTTGGACTTTAAATCTTTTTTTTTTCAAAGTGAAAATACAAGGACTTAGGAGTTGGACTTACTTTTTGAAATAATGGCTTATTTTGACTACTATTTTTTTTTTATTGTCAAAATATTTAACCTTTTAATTTGTCTCAACGAGAGAAATTAGAAAAGTTAAAAAATATGGGCTGGACTTAAACATTCAGAAAAGGTAACAAAGAAAAAACGTGTCTCTTTAAAAGTAGCTTTTTTGTCATTAAAGATGTTTTTTAGCTTCTGTTTATAAATTTATACATTTTCTATTTCTCTCATCAATACGAATAGAAAAAGAATAGAAACTAAAAATGACAAAAATAAGCCCAAATAATTAATTTAAGCCAATCAATCTCTTATTTTGACTAATTTGGTAGTGGTTAAAGGCATTTGTGTTAGATGTGTTGGTTTTACATTTATTTAGGTTTGATCAAGTAGTATGGCTCGTATTGTCAAGGGAAAAAAATGTTATTAATGGGGCTATTTCTCTTGAGGTCACACACTTTTGTTTGGTTAACTGACAGTTGAATCAAAGACGGATTAAAGTGTTGCACATAATCTAAGTCAAATAATTCTTCAAAATGCTTTGCGCACCTTGCTCTACTCTTCGCACTGCACTCGCACTTGCACTCTCAATACTTGCCCTCACGGATTTAGTATTTCGGGAAATGTTTCAAAGACGCTTCTTCGCTCGCACTTCCTTGCCCGGGCGCATGCGAATTATGTGACTCAGCACAACAATACTGAAGTAGGGAGTGCAGTGTAATTTCAGAGAACAAAGGCGTAAATGTGTGATTCTCATAATATCTAGGGACTTGTCATTGAAATTTACCCTCAAATTTTTCAAAGGATGGGTTCTATTTTTTGGGTGGAGATGGGATGTGATACGTCGTGTATATTCAGTCCTCTTGTTTGTCAATTGTCATTGCTGTATTGGGTGGACGCTCTTATTCTATCACGCCTTTATTTATTTTCAGGTCTCCTAAAATCACAATTTGATGAGCTGATCCAAAGAGAGTTGCACCAACTAAAATATGTATACTTATTTTTTAAATAAATACTTATTTTTCATCTAAAGGTGATGTATTATAAGTGAATGATCTGTCTCATAAAATTTAAAAATAAAAATCTTAGCTGAACGGGGCCTAAACTTTTCAAAAAGAAGCAATTTGAGATGCTGATTGGATATTTGTTATGCATACCCACCATGCCGTTTTTTCTAAAATAATCTAGTCTAGGAACAAAACTAGTACTGATAGTTATTTTATTTTATTTTTTTTGGGCTAGATTTTCTTAAAAATATTTGAAATTAACGTTTTAGATAAAGGTTGGATGAAATATATATAAGACGAACATAAAGAGAATACTGTAAAAGTTGTCTCTCTTTTTTTCAAACTTTAATTTTTTATAGAGAACCTTTTTGAGGTTTCTGGTCATAGTTTTTTTTTTTTAATTCCTCAAGTCGAAATGAATTATTTATCTAAAAATTTTAATTCGATAAAACTCATAAAATTCGATAAAAAGATAGTTCTGATAAAAAAAAAAGATTAAAAAGACAGTAACAACAATACTGAAAAAGTTAGCCAAATACGCTCTCACACGTTTACAAAGTAAGATATTACTTTTATATTAATATTTTATTATTTTACCTTGAGTGGTGATAATCTTTGTTCCGGCCGCGACGGGAAATGTGAAATATGGTACTCCTTTTCTTTTTCTTTTTACCGAAATATGGTACTCCATCTACTATCTTATACAGTACTATTGAATTAATCCCCCCTCCCATTTCTCTCTCTCCCTCATTCTCTCTCACTTCCACCTTCTACTCTCTACTAACATTTCTGTTCACTATCTTTTACTATCATTATATGATAATTTAATTTTCTTTTGCGGATTAGGAAAGAAATGTTCACTACACCTACAAACCCACATCAACCCAATTTCAGGTTCCACGCCATTGAAAGGTAAGATATACATCTGAGGCAACATATATGGGCTCTTGCGTAACATCATCACACTTTATTTTTGGTAATCGAATGATCCTACATTTGAATCCGTCATTAATAATTGTGAACATATTGGTTCGACTAACATGATTAACTATAACAAATATTAGCACATCAAGTTCTCTCTCTCTCTCTCTCTCTCTCTCTCTCTCTCTCTCTCTCTCTCCCTCCCCTATATGTCTAAAATCTGGAGAGGTTATATAAGTAGCTAAAAATGAGTACAAAGAAAGCCAGAAAAAACAAAAAAAACTAGCAGTTTCAATTAATTCAAAAAATGACAGGAGGGGGATGTTGAGTTGGCTTTGAGGGTTAGGGAATAGGAGGTGGCTGGTAGTTGCTGCTGCTTGTGGTGAGGCTAGTGGAGGTGGTGACTGGCAGTAGGTTAGGGTTGTAGTTAAATTGGAGAAGGGATATACAGACAAGGGCAATAATGTATTTTCATCCAGTATATTACATACACAAACTCAAAGTTGGTCCCTGGAATCCAATTCTGCTAATTTTGATAGAAGACGCGACTGTGATTTTGTCCATAAAGCACGGGAAATTACATGTGCACATCGAGCAAACCACATGGAGTGTAAAAGTAAAGTTTGCCCAAAAACAAATACAGCCGGCCTGAATATGACTAAGAAATGAGAGACAAAATTCCTCGTGAAATTGAGGATCGAATATGCATACAAATGAAGACTTAAGAGCTACAGAAAGCACAATACGTCAAATTACAACAAAATTGATTCATCGTTTCATATGCACTTCCTCGCACAGGGACAATAATTATGACTCATACCGACATTCTTTTGCCATAGTTGACGTCCACCAATTTGAATAAGTTGAACTGAACATTAAATCACCTGTAACCTGTTATGCACCTACACCGCTTTGATGGCTTCTTTAAGCTTCGGTTTGCTTTTGGGTTTGCTCTTGGGTTGACGACGTCCTTTCACTTTTTTAGTCAACAAAAGCTCTAATGCTTTCTCTAGGGTTATATCCTCGGGCTTTATTTCCTGCGGACAAGGTTTAGATAGACAAAAACCCGCTAATCAGAAGACTTGAATTATGTGGAAACCAATGGAGTATTACGGAAGCCGACATGTATAACAAAAAGAAAACAATATTTAAAGAACTGTCCAAAAAAAAAAAAAAACTGTCAGATGCATATCTGATATGAAAGAGCTGCAGAGTCATTGGGCTGCCTACTGTTCATTAGATGACTTTAGAGCTGCCCTTGCCTCTTTGGTTATCCGGATTCCAACCGCCATTCTAATTAATTTGAGGTTTTAGCTCAATTCAATATTATATGGTGGGCAAAATGACCTACCACTTACACCTCAAAGGATTGAGGCTTATGCCTCAGTTCCTACGTTTTGAGACCCCAAAAAAAAAAATTTCGCCTTGCACATATAGAACAGTGTCTGTTAATACTTGTTATACAAACAATGAGTACTATAACAGGAGATCGAAGCTAAAATTCGTGCATAATTTTATTGAAGATATCATAACAATTTAATAGATGCATACCTTAGGTATAGACACGCTCGTTCGCTGATGTCCAATAGAAAACCCAAATCTCGCAAGCTTCAACATAACTGGTTGGCGACTGTCAGGATGGTTTCCCTACAATGAAGCACCCCCAAAATTGATTTTGACGAAAACAACTGAAACAAAAGAAACTTGATTTGGAAGAAGACATACCAACATCACGGGATATCGCAACAACTCTATAGCAACTTCTAGGGAAATGGAATCTACGTCTTTTACCTGAAATAAGAAACGTTTTCAAACACTTGTGGATTACAAACTACAAATAACTTCTCAAATACAAAGCTATTATAAGGTTACAACAAACAAAGGCCATTAAGTACAGTAAGAAAACATTTTTTGCCACCTTTTCTCCCTTCTATTTTTTTTATGCCATTGTTTGCTTGTTCTGCTAGTAGTTGTGTGGCTACAGGGATCTTCGGAGGATTTCACTTGGTGAAGATCGGCATAGCAATATCTCACTTTGAGGTTTCCAATCTTTGTTTCACTTTGCTGGTCAGAGTCCATGCTAGAGCACTTGGGGACCATCTTTGGCGAGATATCAAGATCACGCCTCACTGCCTAAGCAAGGTATGTTTTTTCTGACCGGTCCTTTATGAGCTTTAATTGTTTACCTAGTATTACAGGTGTAAATATCAAACGGTTGGGGCTTATATTTAGGCCCTTCATTGTATTGATCAACATAGTTATTAATAAAAATACTACTTCCGATCATAAAAAAAAAGAAAAGAAAGGTAGATGACAATAAGATGAGGTTTCTCCTTCATTATTTGTTCTTTTTCCAAAAGGAGGTTAGGGCTAAGATAGAGGAACATTTACTGACGCATGAACTGTTGTATCAGAACAGTTTGTAAAAAGTTCAAAACTGAAGCAAGCATGATCCTGTTCATAGAGAACAAAAGAAGGCATGGATCTCGTAGCGGCATATATACACCGAGAGACCTTATAGAACATCTCTGTAACCCATATTTTCACTAAGAAAAATTTTGTTAGAAAAGAGCGAATTTCACTAGCAACCCAGAGGTTTACCCTTTGCTCAGATTTCCCCTCCTAATTCCTATGACTTCTTCCCTCCTTGAGGTTTGAATTTGCATTTCACTTACAACCGAACAGAGGTATAATACCGAGCCGACCGAGTGGCCATCTCATGTGACAGATCATAACAAGGTATAATAATGCATTAACAACAAAGGAAACTAATTATATTCAACGCCCCCCGCCCCAAATAAATAAAAAATAAAAAAAATAAAAATAAAATAAAATATTCAGTTGATTAATTTCCTAGTACAAACACCAAGCTCATTAAGCAACCATTTTATCCCCGATTTTGCGATACCCACACCAGTGCCCAACTTTATCCACCACAAACAACCATCCCCTTCCCGATACCCACAGCCACCCTGTCCGACCACCCTCCTCACCCACGGACGTCGCTGCCATCCAACAAGAGAAGAACAACAACTTGAAATCGAGAACCCATAATCAAATCCCACCTCATAGTCATAGATGCCAACACCACTACCCTAACTCAAAGACACCATGGCCGCTATCCCAGCCATATGCACCACCAATCAAACCATTTCAATCCCATCGACCATTACCCAAAAATCTGCGCATACCCATTTCTCTTGTCTCCAGCAAAAACTCATAAATCATCCGTGACAAAACTCCCTACATTGTTTCCAGCCACAAATAAGAACTAGGTCTACCCCAAACCACTCAGTCAACACCTTCAATTCATTTCGATACCACCCCTACCCCCATTCAGTTCACAAAAAGTATCTGTTCGACCTGAGAGTCCCACAAACTTCCCAAGTTCAGTGGATGTGGCTATCGCTCGTTGCAGTTACTCTAAACAAACGCATAACATACAGAGGTGTAATACCCATCTCATGTGAAAGATCATACAGAGGTTGAGAGGTATAATACTGCATTAATAACAAAGGAAAGGGGGGAGGGGGTGAACTTTGAGAAGGGCTATCAATAAAAGAAGCCCAATACTCATGTGACACAGATTATCCCATGACGAAACTCCCAATGACCGGCAGAGGCTAACATTAGTCCTTGAGGTACTTAACAACCAAACAATGTAGATGGATAACTCAAACATTCACAAATGCATACAAGTGAGGCATATACGCACTTGGGAAACAGAAGCTCTTTTCGGCACGCATCCCTTGCTATCCTCACCGAGTTGAAGATAAAAACCATAAGGTCCCTTCTTCAAGAGAATCTGTAAGTAAATAAACTTCTTGAGATGATGAACATTCATTTTGCAGTTAATTAACTGTAAAATTAAAACAAGTAAAACCTTATCATTTGATCCAGGATGAAGGCCTATCAATTTTGGCTCCACCGCTGTGGGGTTATTTTGAGAAGTCACCTCCTCATTGTCGTCCCTGTACAATGTCTTAGCAATGAACCTGCGAACAACCACAATCGAAGTTTGGAAGAGTGACAAAATGTATAAACTTAAAACATATTACTATTAGTACTTATTAGTTACACTCACTAGTATAAGAACATGGAGATAAATAATCAAATAACTCCCTTCATATCAAACACAGTGTTTCCATGTAACTTATACAATTGATTTCTCGTTTAACTAAAACGCCATTAAGAGTTAATATTACTCATCTAATAATTCCGATTAAACCATAATTTAACTTCTGAAATGACTAAATCACACCATAATTTCACTAAGGTTATGACTGGCGTACATTCCATCAAGAGAGATAACAAGACATGAAACAAGAGTTCAGAGAGAAAGTGAAAAATTAGAAGAAAAATGGACTCTCCGAAGCCCAAACTACACAGCCTTGACCATAGAAAGGGCCATGTAGCGACTTCCAGCATTTTTGTATGGACATTTTATATTGCAGCAAATTGAGCCTGGAGCCCTTGGTTATCATACCCTTTAGAGGATTAAGTTAGCAAACACAGCAAAAAAATGGGGAAGGAAACCACACAAAACTCTCAGCAAATTAACTGTGTATAACCTTACTTTTCTTTTCGTAATAGGGGACTCTAGGGTAAAATCAAACGAGACTTTTTAAGGGGGGGGTATCCATGTCGACTGTCGTAGTGACAACGTGCCACTAACACTGGCAGTGGATCTAAAAGTTTGACAATAGGTAATTTTTTGATGTCATTTTCTGAATGATGTTAAAAAAAAGGCCATTGATTGTTCAGGAGCAATAACAGTGGCTTAATTTGTTGTAGTGTTGGCAGTGGACCAATCTGAACCAAATCAAAATTGCGCTTGGAATGACCAATGGTGCAGACCATTTTATTAACCATATGATGCAGGGCCAAAGTTCGTAACTTCGAGATTTTGTTTAACAAAATTCTGCTTTGATTAGACAGCCAACTGAAATCCATTCTTGGTGGAGATAATAAGAGGCCTACTCGAGGAATGATACAAAAAAAACTTACAAATAGTAATCGCAACACTTCGTATAATCTCCAATTGAATCTCTTATACACTTCGTTTCACATATTTGGTGTCTGGTGATTCCCTCTGTCCTTATTGGTTACCCTAAACCACCTTTGCTGGAACATGTATCTTCCAGGAGTTTACAACAACTTCTTGGTTCATAAACTACTACTCTACCCAAATTATGTGTAACACAATATGCCATCCGTCAAAACCTTAACAAGAACAAAGCTAGAACCACACATCACCAAATAGTGCCTGAACAATCTCAGAAACATGGACTTCAGCAAAAGCGAAGACAACACAAAGAAAAGTTTGGAAAATAAATAAAGGAGAGTAAAAACACAAGTGAGCACATAAATACATGCAGGCATACATGTATGCTAAGTATAAGTATGAGACTAGGCGAGAAAAAATCAAATCGTAAAACAATGTACTCACTTGCACTGTGGGTGTTTGTCACAGCCTAAAAAATAACCAGCACCAAATCTACTAACTTTAAAAACCAATGTGCCTTCCAAGCAACTTGGGCATGTCCTGCTTTTGTCCGGGAGAGAAGCAAACAATAGATCCCCAAATGTATTCTCCAACATCTTCTCCACCTGATGAATATGAACGCTAGCAGCAAGATCGCAATACTTCCTGAATCGTGTCCAATAATCTCCAAGTAGTCCTTTCCATTCAGTCGAGCCGGTAGAAATATTGTCAAGCTCTGACTCCATATCAGCAGTAAAACTATAATTCGTCACCTCCGAGAAATGGTGTGAGAGAAATGCGGAGACCATGCGACCACGAAATTGCGGATAGAGTACTCTGCTTTTAACTGTTACATAATTTCTGTCCTTTAAAACTTTTATTGTGGATGCATATGTAGAAGGTCTTCCTATGCCAAGCTCCTCCAGCTTTTTAACCAATGATCCCTCATTGTAGCGTGGAGGTGGCTGTGTATGGTGTTGCGTGAGTTCCACTTCACCAAGATACAATGAATCCCCTCGCTTCAGGTTGTCGAGAACTTTGAAAGTTTCAATCTTGTCACATCCTCCATTTGCATTAGATCTTATTGTTTTAGCTTCTATATCCTCGTAGGCTGCCAAATATCCAAGAAACCCCACTTTCGAGCATGTTGATCGAAGAGCAATCGATTGATCAGCATTACCTATATCGACTTGTATCTGATCAATGGTAGCGGATTTAATTTGACTTGCCATTGTACGAGCCCAAATAAGAGTATATAACTTCAAAGAATCTTCATCAAGTATTCCAACCAGCTTCGAGGGTAATCTCCGGATATCTGTGGGTCTTATTGCCTCATGTGCCTCTTGAGCATTCTTCACCTTGTTTAAGTACTTACGAGCGCTCTGTGTTGCAAAATCATCTCCATATCTGTCAATGACCAAGGAGCGAATGTCCTTTGCAGCTTCATCAGAAATGTGCAATCCATCTGTTCTCATGTACGTTATTAATCCTGCTGCCGTGCCATTCGACAACTGCACTCCCTCGTACAGTTTCTGTGCCAATCTCATCGTACTTGCTGCCGAAAAATGCAATTTGTTTGCAGCTTCCTGCTGAAGTGTTGATGTTATAAACGGAGGAAGAGGGTTTTTCCGATTTTTTTTTCTCTCCAACCCAACCACTTCAAAGTTTGATGAATTAATCTTCTCTTCAATGTCCTTGGCCTCTGCATGAGAACTAACTGACAGTTGATTTAACTTCTCAGAATTGAAGTGGGTCAAATATGATGAAAAAGAGAATTCACTCGTCACTGAACCCAAATCACTTATGTTAAACTCAACTTCAACAGTCCAATATTCCTGAGATTTAAATTCATCAATATCTTTTTCTCTGTCACATATAAGAGATAGAGCAGCAGATTGGACTCGTCCAGCAGATTGGCAACCAGGTAATTTCCTCCACAATAATGGTGAAATGTTGAATCCAATCAAGTAATCAAGGGCACGACGTGCAAGGTAAGCATGAACCAAATTTACATCAATATCTCGTGGAGCCTGCAGAGCACTTTTGACAGATGACTCAGTTATTTCATTAAAGACAACCCTCACTACAGTCATATCCTCACGTAAAGCATCTTGCTGCTGCAAAGTCTCAATAATGTGCCAAGCTATAGCCTCTCCTTCGCGATCAGGATCTGATGCAAGAATAAGATTTTCTGCTCTGGGTTATGAGGCAGAACAAGTAAGAAATGGTCCCCACAAATGGATGAAAATGGTAAAAAGATAGTCTACTGAAAAAAAATCATGACAACAAGGTCTAAATAGAATTGTGGAGTGCATTTGGAAAGCACCTAATACTAATAAAATAAACAATCGAATTGGAAAGCCACACAAACTGTTTTGAGTCTTTTAACAAGTATTGAAAAGAAAGATTATGTCATACCCGCTTAGAGCAACCTTGATACTTTTAAGATGAGTTGAGGCATCAGATGAAACCTCCCATATCATACTGAAGTCATTATCAGGTCGCACAGATCCTGACCTGGCGGCCAAGTCTCTTACATGACCATAGCTAGGTAGCACTTCAAACATGTCACCAAGATAGCCCTGAATAACTTTTGCCTTTGTAGCAGACTCCACAACCACAACAGATTTGCCTTTAGGAGGTTGTAGAACCGGCAACTTCCTTTGTCCCCGAGGCTTAGATTTGCCAACTGCAGGGTTTACTTGTTTCTGCACTAACTCATTTCCAGATGAAGCTGGGGGAACACGGGCTTTAACTATAGAATTAGCTTCCTTCGTCGATTTTCCCTTTCTACGAGATTTCTCTACTGTCCTTACAGACTGCTGCTTCATAGAAATAGAACTGTCAGGCTCTTCAATGGGTGTTTCCCCAATAGAATTATTCTGGAAAACCATAAAGTTAGTTTACAAATTACGGTGAGATATAAACTAAACTTCATGATTTTGGAAGCGAAATCAGCTCACCTTTGCAGAAGCTGAAGGCTGATTCTTTTTGGCTGATTTGGATGTCTTTGCTTGAGAAACTCTTACAGAGCCTCCTGTCTGAGCAGCTGCATCAGAAGCAGAATTAGTGTCAGAACATTGTTCATTGCTTTTTTTGCTTCTTGACTGCCGCTTCTGGTTTCCTCTAACTTTGGAGACTTGGTTGTTAATACCAACAGGTAAACTTGAAACCGAACTCGCATCATCCTTGCCTTCCCCAACTAGTTGCTCATTTGAGCTCACCATATTGGGATCTTTAATAGCAGACTTTTTAGCCTTGGGATCATTCATCCCTAGTGCCTGAGTAGAAGCTGCAACTCGCACCCTGCCTGAGACAGTTCTCTTGTAAGCAGCCAATGACTTTGGCTGCTTCCCATCCTTATTAGAAACCTTGAATCCTGAGGTAATCCCACTTATCCTTCCATCTATAACACCAACACCATCATTTTTTTTCATTGTGGGTCCTTGTATGTGAGAAAAATACCTCTTACCAGTACAAGGTGATATCAATCCATATCCCGCAAGATTCAAAGGCATCATGATACACGAATGCCCCAATTTAAATTGGGGTTGACTGGTGATGGCCCACCTACACCCATCAGAGTTTCTAGAAGTAGGGCTTCCTTCAGAAATAACTCCTGGTTGATTGCTTTTGATAACACAAGATACATCGAGCTTCCTAAATCTAATCTGGAAGCATTTCTCATACTTACGACCAATGAAAAATGCTGAATTTTGCAAATATGGGCAACTGTAATGTTGCAACACCCTGCTCTGCAACTGTAACAATTCCACATGACAAGTACCACAAAAAGAAAGGGAAAAAGTGAACAACATGACAAATAAAAAAAGGATACATCTTAAAAGTAAGGCATTCATCTTACAAATCAAACACTAAGATTGTTTTCCATTATCTGAATAAGTCCTTTTCTCATTGGTCCATATGGGGTTTCCCAAGCATTAGTTCATATTTCTCCAGTAGAAAAAATCGTAGGAGCTAAGAATAATTCAGACGTATGGAATGCGTGACATACAAAAGATTTTAGCAGTAGTAGTATTATCACCCTGAATCCACCCTAGCTCCCTGATCCTGCGCTCCCATGTTAGAATCACCTTGAAAACTCGCTCCCATCAAGGAAGAAGCACACCCCCCAACTAGGATAGAACGTCCCACGTAGGAATCTAAAAAATAAAAAAGTACAACTACCCAGCAACAAAAATATGGAACAATAAGAGACCAGAAAGTATTTACTCATATTTGCTCAAGCACTTGGTATAGGCATAAAATTTGAAGTCGAAACACCAATTACTAATTGATACGTGCACTAGAACAAACAAAAATAATTTTTTTTTTAAAGTATCTACAATTTTATTACACAGTGTGGTGGCCGCCACAGCTTTTCGAAAGTATTCAGTTGAATACCCTCAATTATGATACAAACTGTATAAATATAACATACATGTTTTGTATTACCTCAGACCACTATAAAATGAACACCCGACCTTCAAATGTAGAACTTGGACACTAATCTTAATCCCAACCGTGGAGCTAATTGTCATTATTGTCCATGTTGGTTCAATTGATTTCACCGCAGAGTGAACAAAGATCTATTCAATTGGTTTCATCACAAACAATACTGGACAATTAGTTGTGATCGGCGAAGTTTAATTAACTCTTTCCTTATTAACGCAGTAAACTTAGTTCTTCAAAACAACCCTCAAGAAATTTTCTGGAGCCACCATTATTACACATTTTAACACACTCCTCTAGACACTCCCAACTTGATATTCTTCTATATACTCTCGCTCCTGGGCACTGGCTCCCGCTCCAATTGCGTGTAACTAAGAAAAGTACTAATTATTCCAAGAACACACGGGCTATGCAATGAGCTATGCTATGAAAGTGGATGCATAGGCCATTAGGCCTCCTATCCCCTTCCAAACAAAGAGAGTCTCTTATTGTGCCTTTTTTGTTGGTGGCGAATCATGCAAACATCTAATTATGATCATTGGGAGGTTAACAAAGGGAGCCAATCCACATAGCAATCCTTATCGATGAATTGGAAATTTCCTCCTGGCAACACCGAGGTTGATTCCCCGAGCATTGGGAAAAGGGTACTAAAGTCCAATCTATGTCTATTGGTCAAAATATAAACCTTTCAGTGTTGAGAGAGAGAGCTACCAAGAAACCTTGATCCCTTTCAAGTTTGGGACACAACAAAGCAAAGAACCAAGCTTTGTCGTCAATAGCCAGATGTTTCCGGTTTCGAATTTCATCGAGTTCCACGGGGTACAGGAAATAGCCATTAGGGAAAGGGGTCGCGGCCATTTTGTTTATACTGCATTCACCTCTAGATAAAATCACTCAATCCAACTGTACATTAGTTTCATTTGTCATTTTATCAAACATAACAGGGGTTATGAGGGGTATATGCACACACATACACAATACGTATTATCAAACATAACAGGGGTATATGTACACACACACACATATACAAGACGTAGTATAATTATACAGTGCAGGACAGAAAATCCACCATGACAGACTGAAGCTGAAACGGGCAGGCGGCAGATTTTCTTGAGAAAAAACGACAACTGCTGGCGGCGGCGGGAAATAAGCGGTGAGCAGTGGTCATTCAGGCAGTTGGAATGAGTGATTCAAAGCCGATCACCATTTCTGGAGTTCAGATGCTTTAGAGAGAGAAAAGAGGAATACTTGCCACACGGCTGGAACAATGATGTTTTTTTGCCAACTGTGTGATGCTTTTGCAAGCAAGCATTAGTCGTCCCGGGGAGAGAGAGAGAGAGAGTAGGGTTTTGGAAATGTGATGAGCTTATCTTCTTCGTACTTCAATCCCTATAAATTCCAAACCCCTCGAAACACCTTCCAAAACCCACAACGTTGAGTACGGTAAGTCGGATAACCTTCAAGGTCTCAAACGGGCCGGGCCTTTCAGTTAACTTGCATTGTGTCGTGCTGACCCGTTAACATAATCGTGTCGTGTCGGCCTATTTACTAGTAATTTGTGTCGTGCCTTGCCCTTTTAATCATGTTATGCCGTTTCCGTCTCGGTCCATCTCCAATTGAGTTTTGTCAGAAAAAAAAAGTACAACAACTAATAAATTACTATTTGTTGTGCCAATCCCTATGTCTATGCTTATGCCTAGAATCTTGTCGTGTCGTACCCATCTAAGATTGGGTTGTGCCCTACCATGTCCGACTCTTCTAAAACCGTGATCATGTTGTGCCACATTGAACTGTGTCGTGCCATACTACATTTAAATGTGGCGTGCCACTTGGTCCACAACTCTAATCTAAAGGGTTAATTCCACTTTTATCCCCTAAACTTTTAAAACCGTTCGTTTTGGGATTTTGGATTTGGATTTAGATTTTTAGATATTGAGTGTAGAAAGAAATAGAGTCATTATTGAAAATATGGGTAATGAGTAGAGAGATAGAAAGAAAAATGAGAGCAATAATTAGAGAAAAATAGGATAATGATTAGAATCCAAAACCCTTAACCAAATAAGGTCATCATGTGTCCTTTCTATTTTAGGCTTTTTAGCCTATGGCATCCTTAAACTATCTGATTGAAAATTGATATTCGCACTCCGCGTTCCACTATCTACATGAGTCTACATCAATCAAATCATGGACCTAATTGGAAGGATAATTTTTTTTTATGTAATCATTACGTTCCCTTAAAATTTTGAAACCCTAAATGGAAATATGAAAATGGAACGGAGGGAGTAGTTTTTCTTTCTACCGTATCTCTCTCTAATTTCACGTGTGTAATTGTGATTGTTGCTGTTCTGGGTGTCATCTAACAGGTTATGTTGTGGGTTTGTGCAGTTTTATATATTTATGTAGTGGTTGGTCTTGAGCACAATAGTGGTGAAGGGAAAAAAAAATAGATTCTAAACCATAAAAATGTGGTTTGCTAACTTGTCGAGTTTTTGCGAGAGAAAGTCGATGAGATAGAAACTACGAAGAATCAGTCATCCTTGGATCTATTCTTCATTCATAGTCAGTATTGGTAAGGCTCTTGGCTTGCCTATCTAACTCTCGCATATCGATAGGTGAATTCTATTTAACTACTGGGTGCGTGGGGAATGCCTGAAATTAGTTCAAATCTTCTCTGGTCATTTTTATTTATGCTTTATTGTGCTCTACGTGATGTTTCAAGTTTGTAGTTGGAAAAGGATAGCAATTCTACTGATCATGTGTTGTAGGCTTCATATCCAGCGTTGTTGAAGAAGTTATGTTGTTTGTATTTTGTTTGCATGACATGGAACATTTCACAAAATAGCACATTTACATAATATTCAAGGACTCTTTTCCTTGCCATTTTAAAGTATCAACCAGACTAGTGTCCAGCGGCCGAACTTACTAACTAATTCATTTATACATCTCTTAAGCAAATTATAGCTTTTCGTTCAAATTTTAATGTGAATTTCTATTTTTATTTCTATTTAGGAAGGGCTGTTGAGAGGTTCCCAACTCGCTCAACGTTTTCAACTCTAGAAGCATTTAGCAGTGTCATTGATAAGGATGTTGGGAAAGCTACTTTGGCAAATGACTTGGCGTTTCTAGTTGACGAATCTTCTAATCTTGATGAGACGAAACCCAAAACCCGTGTAGAGCTTAAGAGGTTAGTTGAACTCCGTATAAAGAAGAGGGTCAAGGAGCAATATATTGATGGGAAGTTTCAAGACCTCATGCACAAGGTGGTTGCCAACCCAAAAACTCTTCGGGACACTTATGATTGTATTAGAGTGAACTCAAAATGTCGACTTAGCTTTGGGGGGTGACTGCATCCCTTTTGAAGCCTTGGCAGAGGAGCTCTTGTGTGGTTATTTCAATGTTAATGCCAATACTTTCTCTATCTCGACAAAGGGCGCACAGGGAGAAGTACTTGTCCTTCCTAATGTTAAGTTGAAAGTTGTTCAAGAAGCCATTAGGATAGTTTTGGAAGTTGTGTACAGGCCCCACTTTTCTAAGATCTCGCATGGTTGCCGAAGCGAAAGGGGGCATCTCTCAACCTTGAAGTACATAAGCAAAGAAATCTCTAATCTGGACTGGTGGTTTAAATTGCTTATTAGCAAAAAACTTGATACTAGCATCCTAGATAAACTTATTTCCACAATGGAGGTTAAGGTAGAAGATCCAAGCTTATTTGCTATCATCAAGAGCATGTTTGATGCCCAAGTACTCAATCTTAAATTTAGAGGTTTCCCAAAAGGCCATGGTCTTCCACAAGAAGGGGTTTTGTTGCCAATTTTAATGAACTTATATCTCGACCTATTTGATCGTGAAATTTATATAATCTCAATGAAATATGAAATTTTAGACATGGGGTTTGATAATGAACAAGATTTTTCCCACTCCAAGTTGCGCAACTAGAAGACAAATGAAAGACAATATCATTGAAAACAATGGTGTGGAGACATCTAGGGTCAAGGTACATTGCTGCCGCTTCATGGATGAGATGTTTTTTGTTGTTTCCGGTTCCAAAGATGTAGCTTGTGCTTTCAAGTCCAAGATCCAGACTTACTTGGAGGGTTCTCTCTTCTTGGGTGTTGACAAGCAGACATAAATGTTACCGTGTAATGGTCCCCATGGGATTCAATTTCTTGGCACTTTAGTTACAAGAAGTGTTAAAGAATGTCCTGTGGTAAGAGCCGTTCACAAGCTAAAGGAAAAGATAAAATTGTTTGCTTCATAGAAACGAGAGTCTTGGGATGCTGGGACACTCAGAATAGGGAAGAAATGGCCAGCTCACGGGTTAAAGAAGGTTAAGGAACCAGAGATCAAGCATTTAGCTAATAATGATTCTTTTTTGAATCAAATTTCCACATTTCGGAAAGCTGGAATGGAAATGGATCACTGGTACAAACTGTTGTTGAAGGTATGGATGAAAGACACTAATGCCAAATCCATTGATAGTGAGGAATTCATCTTATCAAAGTGTATTGCTGAACCATCGCTACCCCAAGAACTAAGAGATTCCTTTTATGAATTTCAGAAGCGTGCAGAAGAGTATATTTCTTCTGAGATAGCTTCACTTATTGCCCTTTTTGCCTGATTCCAACTCTTCTACTGAATCTGTCACAATGACCGAGATTATTGCTCCAGTAAACAGTATAAAGAAACGCCTCTCAAGTTATGGATTGACAAATTCTAAAGGATTTCCTTGTACATCACGCATGCTTATTTTACAAGATAGCAATCAAATAGTGGACTAGTTCGAAGGGCTAGTTTTGCGATGGTTTAGGTGGTATGGTGAGTGCCAAAACTTCAATGATGCAAAACTTATTGTCTATAATACGATTAGGAAGTCTTGTATCAGAACACTAGCAGCAAAGTATCAAATACATGAAACTGAGATAGAGATAAAATTTGATTCAGAATTGAGCAGAATCCCATCAATCCCATAGTTAGAACTTAGAACATGAGTTGGCAAATGAGAAATTGGATTCACAAGCATCTGAATGCATGTATGGAATTTCTTACAGTGGCTTGTGTTTGTTGTCCTTGGCAAGAATGGTGAGCAAATCAAGGACTTGCAATTGTTTTTGTTATGGGGTGCATGGTCGTGGCACCATGCGTTTATACAATTCACGTGATGGAGAGACAGAAGTATCCTGGTTGGAAGACTGGGTTTCCAAGTTGTATCCATCCGAGCTTGAAAAGAAGGCGAATTGGATTGTGTAAGCAACATTTGAAAGATATGTATCTCGCTAGTATATCACTCCAATCTATTGATTTTGGTGCTTGGAAATGACGCTCATGCGATAAAGATGGTCTTGAAGCTGCACAATGCATTGCCTATTGATGCTTCAAGTATACTAATTTACAAGTATCCTTTTGGAAATTGAATGATTTGATCAAACTGGTTGATCTTCTTGGTGAAAGAAGAGAGACTACTGCTACATCTGTGAGCATCCTGGCTTTGTTACTCAGGTTTCTGACAAACATGTATAGAGTTTCTAGATATATGATTTTGAGGATTAATGGTTATTACACTTATATTGAGAGATTTGTATGGTACATAGATTTACTGGAGATGAATTTCTGCAAAGTATCTACTGTTTCAATTACTGTACGTGGCCGTGTTCAAGTTTCACCAATATTAGTCATTGGACTTCTCCTTTCTCCACTCTCCTGTGAACTGTGCAACAAAACATTTGTATGATATGAAAAGAAATGCTGAGAAATTGCTATTGAGGAGCCTGTTTGCTCACTTCTTCACTGATGCGAAGCTGCACCCTTGGGCCTTTAGCAGTCAAAATCTGTGTTCTCAATTTCTTTTATTGTTCAACCAGCACCACCCAACTCATTGCATTTTCATTATTCATTTCAGTTGCCAAGCAGAAAGTGAAAACAGGATTTCAGACTGAATTTGTGGTTCGAGGATACAGGATTAATTTCCTTTGTCGTCTGTCCAACATTGTGCTTTTCGAAAATTTCAAATGCGGAGAGTGACTGGATGAGCAATATCAACAAAGGCAAGAACCATTTACAAAAAAAAATAGGAGGAGTTAGACAATGAAATCCCCATAATCCGTGCTAATTAACCATAGAATCCATGAACGCGAATCCGAGTCAAATACATGTAGTTGCAAAAAAACACTCAATTACAAACTAAATATTCGCCGGAAAAAAAACATGTTTGCGTGGATGAATCGCAAATCCAGCACTTCAAGACAAACGAACCATCCTTAGCATCGACAATCCCTCTTCTTATTTGAGAAACTTGATCATCATCGAATCTCATCATTTCAAATCTCTTTAACTGCCTCCAATTGGAATGACAAAATCTGTTTATGTTAACAACCCATGACATGATTTATACTATCATCTAAGATCGTCTCCAATGGACCCTATAAAACACTCAATAGTGTGAAAGGCTAAAATTTTAGCTAGTGAATGTGCAACAACAAGCTCCAATGGACTAGATAAGTTAGGTCATTAGCCTATCACTCAATAACTCACTCTATAGATTTTGAAGACGTTGGGAGGGATATTTGGGATAAAATGCGAGGTTTTCGAAAAGAAGTTGTTGCCACGAAACAGTCCTCAAGCATGGAAACAAAATTGACCTTTTCGTTGCTATTTTTTTTGGGGGAGGTTTATACAACCAAATTAACTAGTCTATTGAGAACACCATTCATCCAATAAACTAATGACCACTTAACACTCTATAAGTGGGTCCCATTTTTACCGGAAAAACTTCTATTTTGCCATCTAACTTTAGCCATTCCACTGGAGATGCTCTAATTATCCTAAATGGCGGAATCCCAAAACGAAAACAATGCAGTTAAGAAAGAAAAAGCATATGGTGAAGTAGTCGACATAGAATCTCGATTGATTCAAATACAAAACCCAAAGGGAAAAAAATCACCAATTCCTACCAAGGAAGAGATGCAGAAAAATGATTGGAAGTTTTGCCAGAGATACAACTCTCTTGAAGCAAATACATAAAACCAAAATTGGCTCATTTGGCTTTAAAACGGAAAAGTAACTCTCTTTTTTTTTCTCTTTATTTAAAAAAAATTTGCATTTGTTAATTTTGCGTCAAATTTTTGTGACTTATTGATTCATCTCGGCGAGAGGAATCGGAAAAGTAAAATTTTTTGATCGAAACTCGCAATTTTTTTTAAAAAGACAAGAATAAGTAAAAAAAAAGCTGACTTATTGACTTATTTTTGTCTTTATTTTAAAAATTATGAGTTTCGATCAAATTTTTTTACTTTTTTGATTTCTCTGGTCGAGACGAATCAATAAGTCACAAAAGTTTAATACAAAACAAACAAATGTAAATAAAATTTGAATAAGGAAAAAAAATAAGTTACTCAACTTTTTAATCCAAACTCACTAGTCACTGATCCAACAATAGCTGTCACAAAAAGAGAAGGAAAAAAATATATATTATGTACTCATATGCCAATACGAAGATATGACTTGAAGATAATTCACGGAGCCGCTGTAAATAGGTTATTTATAAAGCCGCCCGATTTCACCCATTTATCTTGGCAATCAATAGTTCGAATTTTAAAGAAACTTTTTCGGGAAAGAGTAAAACCATTTAAAATCCGGACCGTCCGAAACACTTTTGGACGTGCGCGATTGACTCCGTAAAACCTTATTAACGTAATCCTCCGTAAATAAAAAAATTTCCCTATGACTTGACAATATGAACAGTGACTTACACCGTCAACTCCTCCCTGTATCAGTTCACAGTAGTTCATTATTAGGTATTCTTAGAGCACGGAATAGTGTCCGTGCTTCCTCTCACATTACATATGGGACAGACGAGGTGGACCCACAAATAACATGTGGGTGTGGCATTTTAGGTAAGAGGGAGCACGGACACTATTCCGTACTCCGGGACTACGTAATAATTTTTGCTCTTTCAGTAGTTTTCTACTCCCTCCGTCCGGATTTAATTGTCCTTTATTAGAGTTCGTGCCATTTTTCAATCGATTATATCTTGCAATTTATAATGTTTTACGTGAGTTTGAAAATACTGTATTATAGAACTAATCGAGATCTATCAAACAAGATCCATATTCGATATGAAATTCATTACGGATTCCAAGATATAACCCGTTTTTTAGCCGGTTAGAATAGAACTAGGGACAATTAAATCCGGACGGATGGAGTATTTCAAAAAAAAAAACCGTCGCCTCTCACGCGGGTCCGAATCCGGGTTATAACAAAACCCTGTTCTCCTTCCATTCCACGCGTTAAAGAGAGAGAAGAAAGAACGAAGAAGAAGAACGAACGGCAGACGACGAACGAACATCGATCTCGACGAACGACAGCCAACACCAAGGTATCTCTCTCGATTATTAGGGGTTCGAACCAGTTTAGGGCTTTTATTGGTTCGATTTGTGGTTCGAAGCCCTAATCTGAACGATTTCTGGTTCCATTTCTCACTCTCTCGAGATCTCTCATTCACCACTGATTTCGATTTCATAAGTGTTAGGGTTAGGGTTTTGCTGCATATGCATGACCTTATTTTTGGGCAAATCTGGAAAATTGGGGCAAAACCCGAACTTTTTTTTTTGGGTAAATACAAAACCCGAATTTTGTATATGCATAACCAGAATTAGGCTTTTTGTATACGCATACCCTAATTTTTTAACATGAATTCTGGTTTTAAAAAAACTCTAATTCTGACGATGCATGTACAATTCTAATTCTGGTTTTAAAAAAAACCCAGTATTAGGGAATTAAAAAAACGAGATTATGCATATAAAAAAAAAACCCAAATTCTAAATTCTTACATGAATTCTGGTATGGTGTTAGGGTCAGGTTTCATTTTGATTAGTAGTATGGCAATTACTGGAGACGCACAGTTGAGTTAGTTATACTCATCTGATAGTTATTATTAGGAGAATAAGACTCGCTTGATGCAAACCCATGCAACTATCTGGTCTGAATCTGATATAATTTGAACCATCTTTTGGAATTTTGTTAATTTTGGCATAAGGCAAATCTCATGATTCTGATGTTCAAGGGCTTAGAATTTTTGTCTAATGGACAAAATGTATGCAGAGTGGAGATGCAGTAGTTGGCCTTAATTGTAGTAGTTGTAATCTTCTTGTTATTTTGACTCTTCCAAACTGCGCAACTATGGAAGACACTGTATGCAATACTGCCCTTCACAATTGCAGAATCTTCATATACCTACTAGTTGCAGGCTTGCAGCAGATTACAGAGATGTCATCTTCTTCCTCCCATTTCGATAGCATAAATGAAGACCCTCCTTGCAAATGTAGGATACCAACACCTACATTTAAAGTCCACTCTATCTTTCCCTTCAATTTATCAATCTACCCATAGTAGCCACTCTTCTAAGTTTGCCAAATTAACCTAATAATTAACGAAGCCAATTATGGAACGCCGTTAGTTTTTTGAGAAACGAATACCGTGACAACAGTTAATCCCCTTACAGCTCTATTTTTTCTAAGAGAACCTTGTTAGAGGGATAAGAAGGAAACAAAATGCACAAGTTTCAGTCTATTACTTGAAGTGATGTTTGCACTAAACTTGATTTTCTCTTTTTTCTTTTTCTTTTGTTTCAAGTTTAACTTGTTTTTCCTTGCATTTATAGGGGCGAATGAGCATTTGGGATATCAAGCAACAACCATGCCTTCGAAATTGTATCTGCAGGCGGCTTAGAGTGCATGTGGTACTGCTACGAAGTGCACCAGTGGATGCTTAATCTATGTTCAAGTAAGTTAGGTTAAAACTCTCTCATGACTATTACCCATTCCCAGTGGCAGCTCCAAGAATTTGTAATAGGGACCTTAACTCTACTACTAATCTATTAACCAATAATATATGTACAAAATCTCATATAGTTGTATAAATTGTCCGGTCAAAAAACATAACCTCTATTCTAAAAAAAATTAACTACGAGACGAAATGAGAACTTAAAAATACGTACTATTTTTTTTAACATAGATTTAAATTTTTTGAAAGTTTTCGTATTGTGAGTAGACGGTGTTTCGAGAATGGAGGGGGTAAAATTTTACAGTTGTCCTAGATGAGTTCTCATATTTTGTGCCAACGTTTAATCGGCGTATTAATCTACTAAAACGCTTTTGAAAGAAATTGTAGCGAGTGCGTTGGGGCTAACCTTCTCGAAATAGTATGTTGTTCTTTAGAATAACGTGATGAAATTTTCTATCGTAGTCTTAAATTCGAAGAAATATTTTTTAAGTTAACGGGGCTTGCAATGTAGTTGAATTTTTGTAAGTAAAACTTTGTCCGTAATTCTATAAGCTAACTAGACAAAAAAAAATAAAAATAAATAAAGTACTTATTGTCAATTAACACATTTAGACCATCAACAATAAATATGGAGAGAGAACGCAAAGCATAATATTTACACCAATAGATTCTTCTTTTTTCTTTCTTTTTTCAATCTTTATTATGATTATGCACTTTATTTGAGGTATTATGTTAGGTGTTCAAATATGAATTACCTGGATTGATGAGCAGTAATTTGGTTGTGGTTGAGTGTTCAATTGGTTTTGGATTGGGTGTTAAATTCTTTTTGGGTTAGGTGTTCAAGACTATTAGAATTGGTTGTTCATTAATATTTGAGTTGAGTGTTCAAAGAAATACTAGTTAATAATTTTTACATGTATTCTAAGCCAAAAAAATTTGCTTGGGTGTTCAGTTGACCATGGAATGGTCTACTACATAGAGCCGCCTCTGCAGCCATTCCCTGGTTTTGTGATTGTTTCAAGTCAACATATGCTTGATGAACATGTAAACCACATCAGGAAATTGGGTTTGTGGGCATGAAAATAGATCATTTTTTGCAGGAACAATGGCATATCTGTTTGTTTTGGGATATCGTAGCCTAATTAAACTATGGAAGTTGGGTCCTATATTATGAATCAACATTAAAGATGAATTGGAGGTGTTTGATGTCTTTTCTCCTTAGAACGAGACTTAGTGAAATGAATTGGACGGTAGTTTAAATGCTTCTTAGTTTCAACTCCTAGAAACAAATCAAAGCAGTTATAGCAATAGAAAATGAAGATGAACACTACTTTCGTATCTATTAGCTCCAGAGAAACAATAAGCTCAAGCATCCAAATGCTCCTTTTAACTTTGTTAATATCTATTATTCTATTAGCTATGTAATTATTATTAGCTCGAGAATATCATAAATATGAATCTTTCTCCTCTTCCTTCTTTTTTTCCTTGAAATTTTCTCAAAATAGATTCCAGATCACCATGACTCTCACAACTTCGACCATTGTTCCCTTAGATCTCTCTCTTGCCCTCCTGCCATCCATCTTCAGTTTGCACAAATTCAAACAAATTTTGTTTACCACAATTAAGATGATCAAGACAAATAATTTTGATTGTAATTATCCATCAATTTTTGCTCCCAAACAATACATATGGTGTAGTCTTCAGTCTTAATCATTAGTTAAAAGTCTTCACAAATTCAACAGTTGCTTTCTCGTGCAGCTATACATCTCTATAACAGACTCTTAAAGGGCTTAATTCAGGATGAAACCCCACAGACATAGCTTATTCCTTTCAAATGGGTTGCTTTGATCAGTGTGCTAATTGGTGACGCATGCAAGGTGTTTAGTCAAGAAATTATGAAGTAGAATCACTGCTTCCTGCTATATTTGTTGATGTGGTCCTGTGATTATAAATTTTTTTCCCCATGCACTTGGATCATTGTTTAGGACATCGGATATAAAATTAAGTTCTTTGGACATGAATTATTTTACTTTCTTTCTCTTCTTTCTGCCTATGAAATTGGGTTTCCTTCTAATAAACTTCGTAAAATCAGTGATGATGGGCCATTCGCCTTCAACATCATGCATGAATTCTCCGCAGCCGATGGTTTTGTGGAGATAGCTGAACGCTTGGCAGAGATGATAAAATACGCTGCCAATGAGCCTTCCGTAGGGCTTTTCTACATTCAGCAGCACACCCAAAATGCAGTGCCCAACCTCATCAACCTCAAAAACAGTGTCACAGAGAAGTCTCGCGAGCTAACTTTACATACAGAAGATCTTGAGGATTCCATCACATCAGTGGGTTCTATGAAAGAGTGTGGCTTCCCAATCGCTGACGAAATGATCAAAGACATCACAAAATCCCTATCCATCATGTCGTCAAAACAAGCAAAAAGTGGGTTGATACGAAACCCTAGTTCGGGGTTCCGAATGGGTAGGACTAGCTCGTGGGGTCCATCTACTTGGGGTCGTAACGCGGATTCCCAACGGCAAGATGGGGAGGGAAGTAGTAATTATATTTCGTCTGTTTTGAAGTCAGCTAAAGAAAGAGCAACCAATTTCAAGTGGACTCAACTGGATTCTAGAGAAATGAGACAATTTAAGGGGGAGAGAGTTGTGCCTCATTCCAGTACACCGCCACCGGTTCCAGACACAGAAGTTGACGAGTTGCCTTTATCGAGTCAGATTGCTGATGAGCTACAACAAGAAGAGGACTTCTCAGTTGATGAAAGTTTTTCAAAACATGAACCGGTTTTGTTACCAGAAAACTTTGAGGAATTTAGGGCTGATAGAGAAGCAAAACTAGAGGAGTGGTTGGGTAGTTCTGACAACGAGGATGGTCGTGTGGTGGGAGGAACTGGTGCTATTGTTTAGCTTGACAGTGGTTTGAGTGCTGCAGAAACATTGACTTTGTAAGTAATGTTGTTGTACTATTTTTTTGTGCTTGGTATCACTATCCCAACACTGCAATAAGGTCACTTCATTTTGATTTCTCAGAATGGAGATTCTGTTGTCAAATTTCTGTTATCGATTTTTTTTTATCTGCTGTTCTTTTTGACTTGGAATCTGCAACGCATACGATCATGTCTTTTAGGAGTGTGGTCATTTGTTGATAACTTCCTTCTGTTGTAACTATGGTGATAATATAGCAAGATCCCTTTTTATTATGCTTCTGATTTGAGACTTGCCTGAGGTGCAAGGTCATGCCGGTTTTGTCCCATAGTTCGCAAAAGCAAAGACACCATGGATACTGCAATGGATCATAAGTGCGTTCTTTTATTATTCAAGCTCAAACCAAACAAAACCAATAACCCCATAATCAAATCCAGGCTGTACAAACTATTCACCTTAGGAGAGCAAAAAATTCAAAAAGAAAAGGACCGGTAGAGCATCAAACCTTACAAGAAAAACCAAGCTGCAAAGTCTGCTCACAGGCTAACGAGAGAGAACAAACAACTGCAAAAAACAAGGAACCGAAGGCAAAGGTTACTGTTAAAGAATGTGTCTTTCTGAAAGTTCCAATTGGCACATGAAGCTTTGTTTACCAGCAATGGTTTCATCCCTTTCAGAGAACTCAAGAAATCCCTTATGGAATTGATATTTGCCAAAGCAATTTGGTGACTGTTTAGGGCTTTCTGCTGGAATACCCAATGATTTCTCTCCCTTCTAATTTAATTGACAGCTGCAGCCAAGGACCTCTTAATAATTCGACTTTCGAATCCATCCCCTTTCACATTCTGGCTAAACCAATCCAGCAAACCCATCAAATTAATTACTAGGACCCCTCACTGCATTCCATACACTCAAGTAGAGAAAGGGCAATCAAAAAACAGATGGTTATGGATTCGGTATCATTACTGCACAGAGGTCACATGCCATCCACATTCATCCAAATCAAACAAAACCGAGCCTTATGTCCCAATCACTTGGGGTCGGCTACATGAATCATTTTCCTCCATTGAGTTCTATCAAGGGCCACTTGTTCACACAAACCCATTATACTCGTATCTTTTCTTTAGTGCTCAGTCTCTGTTCTACAACCAACCAGAGAATGAATGCCCATCCCATCTTGTGACATTTCTAGTAAACCATACCACCTTTTAGTCCATGGCTGAATGAGGAATTAGTTTCTAACTGCTTTCCCGAGCTAATCTAGCAGCATAATTCCAGTAGAAACAAGTTAGTACTCTTAATTAAGAAGCACAACAAAGAGCCCATGCGCATGATTTCTTTTTGTCTTCATCTTGTGCTACTTTTTATATGATGATGACTTCTTCTTTGCCAGAAGAAAAAGCTTGGCAACATAATGCATGTTCGTGCCTGTTCCCCCTTCCACCACTGTCAGCCCTCAGGGTTCAGCTCTCATCCATTAATTTCCTTTGTCGTCCGAAAATTTTAAATGCCAAGAGTGACTGGATGAGCAATATCAACAAAAGCAAGAACCGAATTAAACAATGAATTTCCTAAAATCAATCCGAATTTTACTGTTTTAAGAATTTAACGGTGAAATTTTGAGAAATCTTGTATCCTTTATAACGAGTACGACACAGTAAGTATCTCAATGATAGTCAGTGAACCGATGGGGGGTATAAACTTCATCGTGGAGGGGGAAACCACCAAGATCACCAGCTAAGAACCTTAAACCTTAAAATGACCGCTCAGCGATAAAGGAGGCGGGGTGCAAAAAAAGTCACTAAAGATTACCTAGATAAGTATTATACTACCCCCATCTTGCGGAATTATGCTTGGACTAATAGTCCTAACATAAAATTTCGTCTGCAACCTTATTTTTTCCTTCAACATAAGTATGGGCATCATAACTCATAAGAAACGCAACGAACCTATATCCTAAGAAAAAGAAAAGAAATAGGAATCTAGTTAAGATCAAAACAGCCTTAAACTACATATCCTTCTTAAAACCATGTCACAACTTGTACAAATTAAATCAACATGTTCCACAAGCCATATATGTACAACTTGTAAGGTCTATAACCTTTACCTTATGCATTTTTGCTGCACCAGCATAATTGCATGCCATTGAATCCTTGGAAATTCGAAATTTGAAATCTGAAAATATAATCGAAGTAGTACCTCCTAAGTAAAAGTTGTGGATAAATGAATACATGTGGAGTAATTCCCATTTGAGCAGGTGGGAGACTCCCGGAAGTTTGAACATGGCCGAGGAAGGTGCAACAATAATTCCCATTTGAGGAGCTTAATCTTGTTTTGTCATCACAATCTCAAGGGTGTCTTAGTCTGTTCAATTTGTACCCCATTAATTCGTGTTCTTGGCCACGAGGTGGGTTTGAAAATCATGGTCATGGTTTGCTTTTTTGGGATCGAAGAACAGAGCTTAGGAGCAGGAACATTACATCCTGTGATTTTGTATCATTCTCGGTCTCCAAATATTGGTATCTTTCTATTTGAACTACTAAACGCAATCATATTTCTTGACGACGACACCGTTATATTCCCAAATTCATGCGTTATGAGATTTGAATAATATCCTGTGATTTTATGAATTTTTAGTACTGTCCCTGTCTGATTTGGAGAATCATTAAACTTTAAAAACTTAAAATTGCAAACTGATACAGGGATTCTGGTGTGTCAGTTTGATACTTCGGGGGAAGTCAGCGTACCTTACCCTTGAAACCAAATAAAAACAGACCAACAAGAGCGAGATCGTTGTTGCCGGTCATGATCTCTTCACCATCGGTTCTTCACATTTTCTGAAGAGGATATGTCATATCCTGCATTGTTCACCGACGCTCACTCCCAATTTTAAGCCCAAATTTAAGTTCGATACACCAGAGTGGGGAGATACAGAGTCTAGATTACAAGCCATTCGGATTGTGGGGGGTTCGAAACCTGCAAGTGCAAGGAGGGTTGTGCCTCACAATGCTAGAGATCGAAACAAGCAAACGAAGCTCAAATGATTAACAAGCTTAAACTAGATGCCCAGTCTCGAGAAAGCCAACTCCAACAAGCCACCAATTGCAGACCTTGCTTCATTACCAAAAGCAATTCTATGAATAGCACTATCAATGAGCCAACACAATTAAGTGAAAGGTCATTCAACAACTTACTAGGAATTTTATGTGCAATTTCCTAGTCAAGAGATGAAGGATAGATAGCACTAAGAAGTAAGAACCCATAGCAATTTTGCAGCGTCACGCATGGAAATGAAAATGAAGCTCAAGAATGCAAGCCGGAAGCAATGCACGAACCATAGATACCGAGAAGATATTCTTGAATAGCCAAACATTACTGTAAATATCCAAACTCTCAATCTGCTTAAACGAAAATTTTGTCCAACTAGCCAGGAAAATTGTGACACCAAAACAGGGAAGGGAAAAACTTAACTTAGATGAGTCAACTATTTTTCCAGTAATTCCCTTTCCACCTAAAACTCAAATTCAAGTCTCGAAAACTGGCAAATGGAAAACCAAACGGACAACAATTAAAGCTGGATGAAAAAAAAGATACGATAGTGCCTATAAAGATCAACCCAAAGAAGTGATCTACTGGGAGACTCCCAACCACTTTGTAAAGTTCTCGAACTCGGTGTAATCACTGTCGGATATCATTGTCTTGTACCACGCCTTTCCAGCAGCCTTGATTGTGGTAGCCTCCTCCTGCCAAGGATGAAATTGTCAATCCCAAAGAAAATGAATTGTTAAGAAAACAAAATGCCACTTCAAGTTCTTCAACATCAAAACAACACAAAAAACACTTAACACAGATAATAACAAAAAAAAAAATAAGGCAATAGGTGTCCATCTGACAAGTCGGTAGAGTAGAAACACCACATATCCAACAATAGCACAACAACATATCAATTCTCAATCAATGGTATTCAAACAAGTAAAACATGAATTCATATTTAACATTGCAGAGCAAATTAACAGTAAATGTACCTTTGAGATTTGTTTCCTCTTCTGATCAAGCTTCTCCTTCTTTGACTTCACTCGCTGAGCCTCAGCCAAAAGTGCCATCCTCCTCGCAGCCTTGGCATACGGGTTCAGCTTCAACATAGCATTCAAATTCTTCAGCGGGTTCTTCTTCATTGGAGCCCTCTTCACGTCCTTCTTGATTGGCCTCACCACAGACTGCACCTCATCAGAATTAATTATCCTAGGCAAATCTGCATTCAACATCTTCGCCCTTGGCAACAAGTACCCCCTCTTTTTCTCCGAAACCTTGTCCACAGATCCATAAATCGAATCTAACTTCTCAAAAGCTGACTTAGTCCAGATAACAAACCGTCCAAGGTGTCCACCAGGTGCAAGCTTCAACAGATTAAGACGCTCAACGTTAACGACCTCAACACCGGGGATGTTCCGGAATGCCTTGACGAGCTTTGATCCCTCAGTCCCGTAGACAATCAGAGGGCCTTTCCTAGAAATGTAGCGACGGTTCCTCATTTTACCTGCAGGGCAAAGCAACAAGATTAGTAGTAACAAATAGATGAATTCAGTACCTTTGGATGGTGAGATTTGGTGAGAAAGGAAAGGAATCAATCAACAAAAATCATTTTGGCACACTTCTCAACATTTCTCACCAAATCATTACTCTAATCCATTTTTTCTATTTTCTACCAAATCATACAATCCAAAGGGACTACTACCTACGTGATTTCAACATAGGATAACGGACAAAAAATTGGTTCATGAAAATTGAGACCTTAAGTCACGTAATTCTTCAGTAGGACCCTCCACTTGAGCTCTCAATTTGCGCTCTAAGCTAGCTCTCTAAATCTTTGCTCTTGCAAAATAATTTAAATAGTTTATGTTATTTAGTTATTTAGTTACTTAGTTACATGATTTCAACATAGAAAAATTGCCAAAAAAAAAGGTCCACGCAAATTATGACACAAATCTAAGTAACATGATGCTATTGCTACCTTCACCATTTCTGAACAAATCAATCAAACCCTAATCCCTTTTCTCTTATAACAGCATTAAAAAAAAAAAAAAAACCAAAAACAGCTCACGGATACCAAGACACAAAGCTCAGTCCCATTTTAAATCTTATTATTCGCAATTCTACCTTTTCCAGGACGAATGGCCTGGCTATCCTTGGCCTTCTCCGCATCCGCATAAGCCCCGACCTGCTTCAATGCCTTGATCGCCGTATGCGTCTTCTCGATACCTTCAGCTGAATCCCCAACCACAAGCGGGATCTCCGGCACCTCTTCAATCCTGTGCCCCCTCGCCATCACCAGGCTTGGCACCGCTGAAGCGGCTATAGCACTCGCCACAGCATACCTTTTCAAATTAAAAGGGTTCATGAATATTAAGTCACAAATTTCACTACCCTAAAACCCTTTTACTTTCCTATCCGAATCATTCAATCCCAATGGTTAGTTTAACACAGGAAAATTGCTAAAACAAAAGATTCACGCAAATCAAGATACACATCTCAGTTACACGATGCTATCTTCACCATTTCTGACCAAATCACTCAAAGTGTAATTCATCCTTTTTCCTTTTCAAAGCAAAACATTCAATGCAAAGGGTTTTTACTTGCACATTATAACACCAGAAAATGCACAAAAATAGCTCATGGATCATTTGTGCACATCTCCCACCAAAACACTACTCTATTCGCATTATACCCTTTTTAACATTAACAAATCTCAGTTCCATACATGTACCTCTCAGTTACACTGCTATCTTCCTTTTTCGAAAGTAACATGCGGCAAATCTTCTTTTCCAAATCCTTTTTCTCAAACCCTCTTTTCATCTTTATCCAAATCCTTATTTGGGTAAAAATAAGGGTTTATTAGCATTGGAGATGCCTTACCTAAATCAAGCTTTTGACCCAAATCTTTACCCAAATTCGTGTTTTAAAAGGGGTCAGGGCTGGTAATGCTCTTACACCTTTTTTCAAAATTAAGGCGATGTTACTATCATGGTTAACCAAGGAAAAAGTCCAAAAAACATCAATCTACACGAGACACCACTGCTTAGTTACATAGTTGCCCTTTCTCACCAGATCTCACCATTTAACCATTACCACCATATCTAGTGAAACATGTTGAGAAAGGGAAATGACCCAATCAACGAAAATCATTTTCCTACATTTCCTACCATTTCTCTATCAAATCATGCAATTCGAAGTGGTAAATTACCTACGTCATCTAAACAGAGGAAAATAGCCAATAAAATGGTACACAAAGACTGAGACACAAATTTCACTCAATAGTTACCTCTTGAGGTTGACGGGTACCCTCCTGTGCCACCTGCGCCAGGTCTTGGTCGGCGCGAACATGCGTCCTCCGCGGCACATGTTCCCGAACGCTCCCTGTCCGGCGCGGTGGGTCCCGCCGCCGGGCACCCTGGGAATTCGCGACACGGCGCGGCCGGTTCCCCAGGACTCGGCGGAGGTCTGATGGCCGGCCTTCTTGGAGACGGCGTAAGGCTGGCGGCTGTTCTTGGAGACTAGGGAGTGGACGTGGGTGACTATGTCGGGCCGGATCGGGGCCTTCATGACGGCGGGCAAGGCGAGGGTGTCCTTGTCGGTGGACATGTCGGAGTCGAAGGTTTGGACGGAGACGACGGGGCGGGCGGCGGCGTAGGACATTTTTCCGGTGGGGGGGAGGAGAGAGAGGGGGTGGGGGAGGAGAGAGAACGGGGAAGGGAGGCTAGGGTTCTGTGGGGAGTGATGAGAGGAACTAGGGTTACGGGGAAAGAGGGGTATATATAGAGGTGGAAATGAGGGGTTATTACGAGTTTGCCATGGGGACTGTTTGGATTGGGCTTGTGATGAAGGATAAATGGACTAGAGTTTCTCAGTAGCCTAATGGGTAAGAAGTTACCATTGGGCTTTTGGCCCAATCATACTTGCAATCTATAAGCCCAATTCCGAAAGAAAATGTTTTTTTTTTTATCATGAAAGAAAATGTTTTTAAGCCCTAACCTATATCTTGGGTTGTTGATACGACACTGCAAACGAGTGGAGTCGAGTTTAGCATGTTTAAATTGGTTTGTTGAGATGATCAAAAAAAAATTGGTTTATCGAGTTTTTAAAGAATTCACGCCTAACCTCAATAAAAATTTAATGAGATGGATTTGAGCTGAGTAGACCTAGGTTTGAGGCTGGAGCTTTTGCACATATTTTAATGATTGCCTTTGCCATTGCCACGGGTGTTTGCTTGTTAGGGGTTTGTTTTTGGAGGATGGGTTTCGATTGGACTTGTGAAATATCATTTCTCCCTACCCTTGTGCGTGATAAGTTACAATTTGGATTTTATCCATATGTCGTACTGCCGTAGTGTACTCGCAGTCTAAGCCCTAACATAGCATCCATATTCCAGTATTTTGTTTTAAGTTATAATTTCTCTAGGTTGCCCGTGAATTAGAACTGCAAATGAGTTGGGTCGGGTCGAGCAAAAACATAACATGTTTAATTTTGTTTATTAAATTTGAACTGATCCAAGGCCGATACCAATGAAAATTTGATAATCTGAGCTGGTCTAAGTTTGTATCTTGATGAGGAATATGTTCAAGGAATCAAGGGCAAAAAAATCAACGGCAAATTAAGGGAAAAAAGCACATATGTACACCCGAACAAAGTAAATTTTATGAATAGTCTCTCAAACAAATATTATTTACAAGTTAACCCAGTTTGCGAGCCTAATCAAGTTCATTACATTTAAGCTTAGGTTCGCCTCATTCATTATATGAGCCTAAAAATGTGGTTGGAGTTTAGCTTGTTTAGGAGACGAATTAAACTTGAACGAGCCTGTACCAATCCGAGTCTCCAACAGTTCTTGTACAGTTTGATCCATTTGCAGCCCCACGGCCATAACTCTCCAGAAATTACACCAAAAAATAGTCACAAATTTCATAGCCAGCTCAATAACAACGACAACACTTCTTAGAAATATTTTGCTAAAGAGGTGATTTTCCGTGTAAACATCGACGAAGATGCTAAACAGCATACCTTAACTATGCTCATTATCTGAATTTTGGAGTTAGTTGCAGATTATAAATTTCAAATATCAAAGTTTAAGCTGCATCAAGAAAACAGGCTAGTTGCAGCATCTGCTCCCGGGGGAAAAAACGTTCTAGCTCCTGGAAACAAAGAATGGAAACCACAAGCTAAACAGCAAACCATGACCCTGTTCACAGTGAAACACCGCAATCAATAGCAAACTACACCACCTTTGCAAGTACCAGCACCCGGTACTCGGCCTCTCTCTTACCACCAAAATAGTGCATTCACCAGTGTTCGAGATTTCACAGTACAATACCTCATACGAAAGCTGTTGATGTCCAACTGATCAACTACCTGCGCCTTGGACTGCAATCTAGGTTTCCAAAATACAAAAATGAGACCAAGTGATCCATTGTCCAACTTGAAATCAGAATGCAAACGTTACACCATCTTAACGAACCAAAAACGTTTGGTACGGCGAATTTTTTCCTCAAAAGAGAAACATGTAAAGACTTCTCAAGTATTGATCCCCAAAAAAAAAAAAAAAAGACTTCTCGAGCAAGGATGAGAACTTCAGTTTACAACTCGTAATCTGGTATCCAAATTATACAGCTTAAGTTCAAAACGAGAACTCTGATTCTAGGATTCCATGCAGATACGAAATTTTTGAACAAGCATATTGATCCATAAGAATTGCACAGCGCACATGTAGTTAGAAACTTAGAACAAGTTCATCATCTTCCAGTGTGTCTACAAACCAAATAAACTACTACAAAGAGAACAGAAAACTCAAACATAAGCAAGGCCAACTCTCAATCTTCATCATCCGAGCTCCCCATGTCACTACTATAATCACTACTATCATCATCAATATCAAGCTGAACATGTCGAACTTGTATCGTCTCTGGTGCTTTAGGTAATCCTTGAGCAGGAATCGGCCTAGGCGGTTGCTCCTCAACTCTACCAGGAACAGAGAGAGAATCCAATGGAGGCAATGGAACTGGGTCTCCAGGCTTCCATCCAGGCGGGGGTACAATGGGTAAATCACTTGGCAATTCCACAGGCATCCCAGGTTTCCACCCAGATGGAACCACAATGTTTGGAGGAACAAGCCCCGGAATTGCAGAAAAATTCGCAAGCGGATCTGCAGGGTGTATCTCAATCAATGGCTCGATTGTTTGCTCCTTGGTTTCCGCCGATTTAGGTAAACCGATGTCAAGATCGGCAAATGCATACAACTGAGAGGCGCGCATTTGTTCCTCCTGAGGAGCAGGCGGGAGGGCCCCGCGCAAAGGAGCCTGTCCAGCTCCGAATTCCGGTGGAGCAAATGTTGTGTAACTTATCCTGTGGGCGTAAGACAAAATGTCTGGTAGATTCAACCGAGTAGAAATAGACGTGGTACAAGAATTGTCTGTGTTATCTTCTGATTTTGATCTTTTGGGGCGGCGATAATCGGAATAATCATCGACGAGGATGTCGAGAACCCGTTCAGCTTCTTTGAGTTTGTTAGCAAAGGAAAGCATCATGGTATCTTTAGACCGAATTTCGCGAGCGACTTTCTGATTAGAATCTTGAAGGTCCAGAATTTCTTGGAGTTCCGCAACGGCTTCAAAAAGCTGAGTTTGGAGGGATGTGAAAAGGGAGAGGACTTCTTTGGTGGAGGAAGGAGAGGAGTCCGGCGGAATTTGTGCTCCGGACTGAGTTTGGGGAGATAGAAAGGTAGGGAAGGAGCCCCGGAAGGCACTAAGCCAGTGAGACCGATTTGGTGAGACTTCGAACAGTCGGGATGCGAGTGAGGACATATGAAGGAGAAGACATTGGGCTCTAGACAGAGGCGGAAGTAGAGGAAGTAGGGTTGAGGAGGTGGTTGTGGCAGTTGACGGATTTGATTGCTGACTGGGGTGATGAGATTGTGGGAGTTGGGAGGAGAATTTAGGAGGGGTAGGATTTTGTAGAGAGGGTGAATTTGGATTTGGCAGGCCTAGCCTGGCTGGTGATTGTACCATTTGGTGTGGGACATTTTGTAGCATCTTGGACTTCCACTACCTTTCACAGAAACCTAAAACAACAAAGGAATCAGAATATACATCACTATAAATCACCAGATAATAAAATGTGGACACAGATAAATATTTCAAGCAAAGAATCATTAGTTGACTTGTGGTGGACACAAATTCAAGGAGAATAGAGTACTTCTTATTAGCGATTCTTGTGGGCCAAGTTCAACCATTGAAGCAAGCACTGCTTTTCAAACTAGAAAAGGAAACCAATGTTACATTTCCTGGTGTGCAATGTTGGAACATAAGAGACAAAACAGTGTAAACAACTAGCAACTTTCCCCGCAAGGTACAATGTTCAGAGAACAGTGGCCGTACACACAAGCACATATACACCTGTGACCTAAGCATCATACACAACACATACGCCAGATCAAGCATGTTTAGATCATGAATCTAAGAGCAATCAGAAATGGAGATGGAAAAGGACTAACACAGCACAAGGAAGGTTGGATGTAATTAATGGCCAAATTCAAAACAACACTTCCTTCACAATGCGCCAGAGAGATTCTACATTCATTAGACAAATCATCAAACTCATGTGGCACCACAACATACCAACAAATTTTATCCTCGGTAATTTGCAAATGACAGAGACATCAAAACCAGCCAAAATGTGGATATATACTAGATCGAAAAAGTATGATCATGAACTGCAACACGAAAAACCATATGCAAATTACAGAGGCCCTATTTGCCACTAATTAGTCTATGCTAAAAAAGACTGTACACAACTGGAAGCTAAAAGCACCCCTCCCCAGCTTATTTAATTCATTTATGGGTTATAAGTTGTAAGGAGAAGTTGCAACAACCTGCAGGCGCAAACTCCCAACATGAAAAGAAACAAGCTGCAACAAATAGAGCAAGAAAGCAACATGCCTGAAGATACTAATTAGAAACTAAGCTATCAATTATAAGCATTATTCTGTGCTAAATCCACCAGAGCAATCAAATCACTTACAAAGAAAAGGGGAAAAACACAATTACGGCCTTTACTGAGAACCAGCAGAGCCCCTAATGCCTACCAACTACTAGGGCAGGACAGGAAACAGTTTGCATCTAAAGACTCTTGCCATCTATTTCACTTCAGTAGGATAATAGGTTGAGCAGTTACTCCTCAAAATATGGGCTTCCTAAAGTGGATCATTGAAATGACAAAATCTTGCATCCAATTTTAGAAGTTTCTCGAGTGGTCTTTGAATTATTTCATAGTATCCTTGCGGGGTTCGTGCAAAGGATTGGTCGTGCTACTGCCCTTAAGCCAAATTCTGGGTAGTTTACGTGGGCCTTCAAATGGCCTGGGATCATAGCAGTGGCAGACTTAGAATATTGCATAGTGGGGGCACACATGACTCATAATGGTGTTTTTTTTTTTTCCGTCCGTATGGAAAAGGGTAGCAAATAATAACATTTGTATGTGAATATATATAACTTCACCTTATGAAAACAGAAACGAATGGGTGCGGAGAGGGGGTGCAACATTATTAGTTTATGAAAAAAACTATTATATATCCGAATGGTCCGAATCTAGAAAATTTAGTGCCATTATATGCACGGGTCACTAATTTTACAGAGCATAATACAATTATAAAGGATACAAAGATAATGCTACAAAATTGAGTGGGCAACTGTGCCCCTACATAAGTTCACTGCTGGATCAGAGTTCTAATAATGACTCTACAGAGGCTATTCAACTAATCGTGCAGCAAGTAACTTCTCATATCAGCTAAAATCTGATCATAAATGTGCAGGTTTTAATGGGCAAGAATGGGACTGCAAAATCCAATATTCCCTGGGAAAGCAATGGGTGTGCGGATCAGTAAGCTTGAGATTTAGTCAACACAGCAGGAGAAATTTAAGTCCTCACCCACCAAGAATGGTTCAGCCCGTTTTAGCTTAGGGGACAACCGGATGGGGAACAACTAGAAGTGTTATGGTTTAGGTTTTTCTTTTCGGATTTGGCCCCTACCGTTACCAAAATGTGATGTGTGATAAAATTTCTACTAGTAGAGCAAAAGACAGGTCTGACCGATGTCCATATATGTATAAGTAGAACTACATGAGTGCCCCTCTATGCATCAACAGTCTTCAAGCACACGCAATGCATGCATGTATACATCAACAGTATTCAAGCACACACACTGCAGGCATGTATAGTGAGGGCCTGAGGGTATGCAGTTTTCAAATACCTAAAACTTCCCTTCCATTATCTTAAACCATATCAAAAGGAGCATAAGAATCGAGATGAAATCAAGAAATAACCAAGACAGTAACAAAATCTACCAGATCACTAACAGTGTACATCCATATGTGGGTAGGACGTATGGACCTCAGAACACCACAATAAAACCATAAATGCAATAAACAAAGCATTTCAAAGAAAAACAACGCATACACTTTTCTTTATCCAAATTATTTGTTCGGGTAGCTAATCTTTTTAGGTGGATAGCCACCAAAGGCATGAACATAGAGAGGGAGAGAGAGAGAGAGAGAGAGAGAGAGAGAGAGAGAGAGAGAGGGGTCAGGTAGTCTAAGAGCATCTCCAATACCAATGGGGATTTTGCCAAGCCACGCCACAACTACAACAAAAAGTATACTATTGACTTTAGTTACCCACTTTTTCATATATGGACTCCAATGCAACTCTATTTTTTAGATATCGAAACCCTAACATTTTTCATAAGGAAAAAACGATTGTTAGAAACATGGAGGTACTGGTAGTATAGCGGTGATGTAAACAAAAATATTGCATTTTGCAACGCTCATAGTTAAAGCAAAACAATAATGAACATATTTCCCCAATCATCATATTCTAAACAAATCACAATTTTTACAAGTGGTCATACCTCTACAACCTCATCGGCGTTAATAAATACAATTTCTCCTCTAATGCTACAATCATGGCATGTTGCATGTGGTAATGGAGATATCATTTGGGATGAACCGGCCACAACATTTTGTCCAAATGAAACAGTAGGGCTCCATTTCTTTCTATGTAATATATACATTGGAAGATATTTTACATGTAAAATGATTTTACCAAAACAAACTTTCCGTTCTTCATTTATGGTGTTTGATTGATAGTTGGAAAATGTTTTTCCACTACACACAATTCACTGATTCTGACTCAACCCTATAAGAGAACTCATGTTTTTCAGACTTCTAAATGATATATTGATAACATTTCTACATCCATCTATCACCCACTCCATCAACCTCAGCCCCAACTTTGTCTCTCTCCTCTTCTCCTTCCTCTAGTGGTAAACTATTGTGGTTGCTGGACCAATTCATTGAGACGTGTGTGTGAGAAAGACAGAGATGGGTCAGAGGAAGGAGAACGAAAATAGGAGAATTGTGTGAAAATTGGCTTCAGGTTCAGGCAGAGAGAGAGAGAGAGCAATTGATTTTAAGCATGCACATTGAACCTTGAGGAAGAATAAAAAGGAGTGGAACGTGATTGAAGGGTCTGGTTCTGAGAGGGATCGAGATTGCCGCAGTTGGTTCAGTGAGGAATAGAGATCGTATATGGAAAATGATTTAAGGATGTTTTACTGGTAACACATTTACAGATGTCTACAGCCAAATACTCAAAAAAAGATGGTACAATATTTCACCAGAAATAATTTATGGTCAAATAAACAAGCCTAGATGTCGGGCTAAGAATTCAACATTATCCATTGGACCACCTGTTTCTGAGGCTGGTTTGGCAACAACGGTGAAGATCATACATCACAAGACTGAATTAGTTTATCAAACAGATGAAGAGCAAGAAAACTTAAATCGCAAATCACAAGCACCAGCTTCAATGTAGTCATGTGAAGACATCCTTGTGAGCACAAATATTAAGGTTAGAATACTAGGATTAACGGGAGGGCCAAAAATCACCCAAGAAGCAAGCCAATTATATCCAAATTAGGGCAATTCAGTTCCAAAAGGTAAATACCGACACTGTATTTTCACATCCCAGGTCACATAATCTCGACCATAGGACCCTTCGTTCCTGCTCTCAATCCTCGCTATTGCGGAATTTATTACCTTGATATTTTTTCGAAATAAGCTTCCACGCTCTCGCACTCCCGCTCACCCCGCGACTTATGCCGAAAAAATATTATGCAAGCTCAAATGGACCATACACAAGATTCAACAAAACGGAGAATTGAACAATTAAATACAGGAGATAAATCGAACAAACTAACCCGAATGACTGGAAACAGAACTCGTGACTGCCTCCTCAATGGCGGCTAGTAATTGTCTGTAAATAACCACGGATTGTTTATTAAGACAGGTGAATATAGGTCCAAGATCAGAGAAGGAAGGGGTTGAGAGAGAGAGAGAGAGACGTTAGTCGTTCGTCTAGGTTTGTATCCCAAGGCTGTTATTCGGAGGCCCAAGAAGCCTCGAGGCTTTTTCTCTTGTTTCTTCTGATCACGTTGATAGAGCACGTTGATAAACGATCGGCTAAATAAGCAAATTGCTTCTTTCTTTTTTTTTTTTTTTTTTTCTTATTCAATTTTTTTTATTTCTTTATTCAAAAAGATTAGGTTTCGATCGAAATTTTTTACTTTTTAGATTCCTCTCGTCATGAAGATGCAATAATCCCTAAAAAATTGACGCAAAACTAACAAATACGAATTTTTTTTGAATAAGAACAAAAAAATAAGCCATTTGGCTTATTTAGCCGAACGGGGTAACTCAGAAAAATAGTATTATATCAAAAAAAAATGATATTCAGCGCTCCACTTTTTACTGATGGCGCTCCACTTTGTTCATGAAGTTACTTAAAATTGAAGCGCCATCAATAAAAAGTTGAACGCGAAAATCAGTTTTCATCCAAAAATTACTCCGAAAAGGTAAACCGACGTACAGATAACCCGAAATTATTTCGAAAAGGTAAATCAACGATATCCAAAAAAATATGCCCCGAAAAATATATCTGTACCATTAATTTACTCTTTTGAAGTAATTTCGGATTATCTGTGCCGTTAATTTACCTTTTTTTCGAAATAACGCCCCATACGTGTGTTATTGATTTGGAATGAAACAGATCGTGCTAGTTAACTGTCATTATTAGTATTTCTATCGGTAGTTCTGTTGTGCTTATTTTTCTTCTTATTGAGCTGCATACGAGTTTCAAATACTCACCAATCCCCCAAACTACAAAATCACGAGCAACCATCTGGATAGGGAAGGATACTGCAATTTCTAACCCGGTTCGATGAAGTTCTTGTTTTTTGAATACTTATTTTTCGTTTTACGAGACATGTTATTCTCGTACAATACATCATCTTTAATTCAAAAAATAATAAATAAATACTTATTGTAGTTAGCAGAACGGCAATATCCGCAAAGCAAAGCATAACACAAGCACGGCAAAGGAAGTGTATCCCAAGGGCAGACATAAGCCTAAACTGGATTCTTCTTGGGTCGCTGCCCGAGCAGAGAATGGGGATGGGACAATTTGATAATTACACGCAAAAAGAGAGGACATACATTTAGCAGCCCAAACTTAGTACTAGTTTAAGTTCAACAAAAAACATTTGATCACCATAAGAGGCTCATGATCCTGATTTCCAGTCTCTTTTTTTTTATCATAGAAAAAAACATCCTGATTTCCACTCAAGCGAATGACACCAAGCTCCACAACAGAAACTGCGATTTTCTCGCCAGAACATTAAAAGACTAATTTTCGTGAGTAAAATTTTACGTATCCAAACAAGCACCGAAAAGTCATACTCTCAAGCGTTTTCATTTCGTAGTAATCAACAACAAAAATTAAGCCGCCCAAAAGGTAGTTCTCACTGCAACTTTAAAAAAAAAAAAAAGGCCCTCGCAAGGTCAGTATGGTATGGTATGGTATGAACAATATTCTTAGGCTACAATTTCTCAAAGCTACATTGCCTTGGAAAATTACACTTCACAAAATTGAGAGTGACGCTATTCTACTGGCAAATATAATATGGCCATAACAGCTCCTACAAGAAACAGAAGCACTATGCTCAAGTACCCAGATCACTAGAATACATATACACGTTTCTGTTCAGCCTCGGGAGGTTGAGATATCTGAAAGGCTTGAGACTTGGGGAATGTTTTCCTTTCATCTAATCCCTGAACTGGTAGATCAGATCATGCCGCTTCGGAACTGTCAGATCTCATCTGTTATGCTGATGAAGAAAACATAGATACCAGTTAGATGTCAAGATAATGACTATAAGATGGAGATCTTTCCACTTTCTTCACCTTACTTAATTTAAAGAGTGTTGGATATAAAAAAATTCGGGAATACATACCACAGGGCAACTTATGAGTCCTGCTCGATACTTGGACATGACGATGGCTCATCGATCAGAAACTGCAACATTTCCTGCAGCAATTCCTACAGTTTTGGCGTCGACATCGTAGGAAGACAATTCCTCTTTCTGCACACCATCCAATGAAATAATCTCCAGGTTAAAACTACATAACATAGCACTAAAAATCTCCTAATATGAAAGTCTTAACCAATGCGCATCATCTGTAATAGTGCCTAGAATCCAGTTGCTATGACTCCTTGAATTTAAGGTATAGAGCTGCTGTTTCTTGACATAAAAATTAATGTGGTTAAATCAGATTATTCCCTATCCTATAAACATCATATGTGCCTTATCTTAGAAACCGGTTAATGTAGAAGCAACCGTAGTTATTCATGTCTTCGTATTGGCAGCAGGGGTTGATCTACAGTTTCACCAGGTGATAAGCACCCAATAATGTAGATTCTTGGTGCTTAAGTCCTCTAGTATGTTGTGTTTATACATATATGTTGTCATTTTTATGCGATATTGCACGTAAGGTGTGTTTTTAGTATTTTCAGGTAAATTGTGTGAATAAGGCGCGTTTGAACGCCAAGGAATGCTCCGGGTGCACCAAGTGCTCAAGGCCATGTGGTACTCTGCCACCGAGTCCCAAAAGTCATGAAAAGATGGTTTGGAGGTTGCTCGGATCACCCAAGGGTCAAAGGAATTGAAGGAGATGTGAGGATTTTTCCAAAGCAACTCATCTTCCGACTAACTGAGGGTAGAATTGTCATATCTTTTGATGTACAAATTATCTTGGATCCAAACCACTTGGGTTAGAAAGTAGACTCAACGAGCTTTCCAATGGTCCAAAGAACACCCAAATCCGAGTTCGGGAGTGTTCGGAGCGAGCCTGCGAAGTTGCCCAAAAATCTGTCAAGCAAACCTGTACCGGTACTGAGGAAATGCCAGTACCCATACAGCCAGTCCAGAGGCTGTCCAAATCGGCCAAAAACACCTGTACCGGTATAAGGAAAATGCCAATACCGGTACAACCTTGAAAAATTAGCAGATTTTTGTAACTTTTTCAACCTTCTATTTATGGAAAGTTTCCACTTATGGAATGTTTTTGGGATATTTTGGGGGACTTTTTGGTACTTTGCAACTTAACTTTAGAGCCATATAAATAGGCTTGTATGCCTTTTATGAAATAGATGGCCATATAGTTAGCTTTACGCTTAAGTTCATATCTAGATCTTTATGCTTTTAGTCTTTTCTTCTTGCTTAAGAAACTCCATAGCTCTCAAGCTTTTCGAGTGTTATTTCCTTAAGAACTCAAGTAAGTTTAGTTCATTAGTTGTTTTCACGTTTGTTAATGTTGCTTGTACAGACTAGATCCTCGTATAAATCAAGTTTATTTCAGTTTTTATCGGTTAAATCTCATGTAAGTTTAGTTCATTAGTTGTTTTCACGTTTGTTAAAGTTGCTTGTACAGACTAGATCCTCGTATAAATCAAGTTTATTTCAGTTTTTATCGGTTAAATCTCATGTCTCGTTTTTCTACTATGTTTTGTTCTTTAAGCATGGTTGAGTAGTCTTTTGGCTAAGTCTTGGGCTAATCTATCCCAATGATTTAGGTTGTTGTTTGTTCTCGAACTCTCGGGCTTAAAGAACGATTTTTGGATTAGAACTAATCTTGCAAGTTTCGGTCTAAACTAGGATTGTTAACTTCTTTGAAGCCGTGTCGACTAGCGGTCTTGGCACACGGTATGCTTGGAACTCTGTCATCCTACGTATTCGATTAATTAGTTCAAGCAAGTTAGTTCGATTCCGGTAGAATCACATCATTTGATTAAACGTAGTTTTCAAAACTAAATCTTCCGAGTGTGAGCGCGCAGTCATGACTCTCACTTGAGTTATATTCAAGAATCGTTAACGGCCTAAGTCATGGGATGGACGATCCCTAGACTTGCCTCTTTAGTTCATTAAACTCATTTCTAGTCTTTTCAAGAGAAATTTCTACCGTTCAAAGCAAAACCGACAATTGGCCGTCTAAACGCCGCAAACCTATTACATAAAACTTACTTCCGATCAAGCTATTCGAAGCTCTCTGTGGGTACGATCCCGGATTTACCGGATATTATGTTGACAACGACCTAGCCCTATGCTTGGGTATTCAACAGGTTAGGTTGTGGCGAAGCATCAGGTACCATACAGCATACACACACAGGTAATACGAGAGGGAGAACACAACTTCTTTCTTTAAGTTTTGCTCACTGTTCCCTCAGTAAAAATGTTAAAGCGACTGTTTACTTATCTATCTTATATACATATGCTAAAGCAGTACCTATATACATATTGGATCAAAAGTTGTCGGCCTAGATTCACGTATGCTAATGAGTGGAGTATTTCAGAGTGCAGAGGAAGAACTAGTTAGCTACACTAAAAAAAAAAACATGGTTTTCTAGATGCATGTGGTGAAATGAATGGCTTAAAACCGATGAATTGTTTGACATGGGATGGGACAAAGTCCAGTGACATATGCACTCATTAAGTTTTCAGGAAACGATATTCCAGTGAAGGAATTATGGGAGAATGGTATAGTATCTGACCATCTTCACCTAAACTAAAGGCATGCCACGCATTTAAGCATGTACCAATGCAACTAACATTTCTTTGCCTGCGAAAGTGAAAGCCATGAAACAACAATATATCTGTACCAAAATGTGATTGAGCAATCTTGAACTCTCTAGTTAGAATGTTGGATATAACCGTGAATTCAAACCATTTTTATAGCTTTAAGCCTTTGAGTAGACAAGGAATAGGTACCAAATGCATTCCTTCAATAAGGTTCTAACTTTGACATCTATGGTAAAACCAGAGGACAAACCAGGCATGGAACAGCTATCAACTATAAGTGGTAAGTATGAATTGGCTATTAACACTCTTGTTATCACAATGCTCCTACAGCTGCAATTCCTAAATCCGTTCACAGAAACCCATGTTCTTAGCAGGATTCACGTTTTTTCTCCCTTTTCCTGTCTCCCAAGCAACAGAGCAGAAGATAGTAACTACGAGGTCAATGCGAATGCCTGCCAACGAATATTGCAATGCGTGCAGAAGTTAATGATGTATACATGCGGAAAACAAGGATAGTACCTTCATACCCGATCTTAGTGCCTTCAAATTATATTTGAGGGATTTTGACCTTGATGTTTGCTGTGAAAATATGCATTCAACTACAGTAACCCAAAATGCATATTCACAGCAAACTAAAGCTTTTAGAGGAAATGAACAAGTTTATCAATGTAATTTGTATTGCAACTCAATCAAGTCCAGAAAAAATCCAGCATCGCAGACAGAACAGGACATGTTTCATCACAGAGGTGTGTCAAATGAAGCAGCATAGTATTAAGAGGGGGAAACTTACAAATGGCTCAAAATCAGGACTTGACAAGTTGATGGTGAGGTTTCTCATCAGCAACAAAACCTAAATGGCCAGGGAACCCAAAAAAGCTATCAAAGATGCGCACTTGGCAATAAATATCCTTATAATAGATGATAGAAAACTTGTACACTATACCTTAACAGGCCTACAAAAGAATACTCTAACTAAGCAGATACATGAAAAGTTATGCACAGACAATAAGTTTAGGATTTCATGTTGTCAGGCTATTCCGTGCAAATGCAAGCAACATGCTCCAAATCCCATTAAAGGCTCCACATCATTCACCATGTAGATTTAGATATCATTTACTAATTACTGTAGAACAGACACAAACAACTCCTGAGGGATCCGTATTTTCTTCTTGTTCCACGTTTTGTCTTTTTATGGCTCAAAGATAAAAGGTTTTTAAGGGATCCCATTTTATTTCATCAATCATTCTGGAAACACTGTTTCATAGAAGCTGTGTCTTTATTACCCAACAATCTTGCTGAAGCTAAAATATATTTTTCCTCATTTGGCAAGGGGGAGATCATCACAATACCCCAAACTGCACTTTGCCATTTCATGAAACACCATGGTCATCATCTGCCTAAAATACAAACTAGAAACTGGAAAATTTTAAATTAACTCACAGTTTCAAAGTTTATAGGATCCATCTCCTTGAGCTTCTGCACATGACCATTAGTGCCTGGATCAAAGACACTTCCAATGAAGCTATAGACTTCAGCGAAATCAGGTATGCCTGCAAGCAAATTCTTGGTTGGATAAGTACAAGTATATGTGAGGATACAAAATGAGCATTCTAGTCTTGAATATCACGTAGTTCAATCAAAAAGTAGTATGTCAGACCCTTTGCTTCAACAATTCGGAACAGATATGAGCATGCCTGACAGAGACTTCAGAATACGTCAATATCGTCAAAATATAGATAATTCAGACTTACATCTGAACGTGCTTACATTCAAGTCCATGTGAGGTAGTACGGTGAGGTAAACTTCACAAATGAGCAGTATCACAGAATCACAACTTTCCAAGGCTTATGTCAGATCTCATCCTTTAAAATTAGGTAGACAGGTAAGGGGACAACTGTGAAGCTTATAGAACACTGTTCCCATGATTACAAATAGTCAAATATGACCTTATGAGAGACACGTACAAGACCAGCACTTATCATGCCAGCAAATGTTTAACAGCCTTTATATGACATGTTTTGGCTGAAATATTGAGGATTGCATACTTTACCAACTAAAATCCAAGAGGATTAGACATTGAGAACTAAAAATCTCAAGGACAATCCAAAATCAAAAGCTTTTAATGATATATGCTGAACCACAGCAATGCAATAGGAGAGTAGCATAAAACGTGTGTACTACATACTAAAATGCAAAGCAGATAGATGACATAGAAAAATATATACCACATGTACTCGTCTAAATCCCGTAAGAACCCTTGTCTGACGCTTGACTAGAATAACGGTACAGATCCATGTTTGACGTCTTTAGTTTAACATTCACCTAGCAAGCAGATTTTGTAATGCGTTTGCGCCATGAACACTTAGAACTCCTATAATATGCATTTAACGCATTACAGCAGCTTGTAAACACCGTTATCCTTGCAAAAATTAATAAAGAACAAGAATATTGGTGCGCATCATTGTGTCCTTGAGATGGAAATTCGATGGAGCACAATTAGACACAAGCCCACATTAAACACCTATACCCAAGTCCATGTAACATAGGAAAACATTGTGAATACAGAAACCTGTGCCACTTGAGCATAGCGCTGTAAGGCTTACACTTGACGAAGACAGTCTAACTAAAACAACAATCGAAATGGCAAGGTTGATGCAGCCAGGAAGATTACCATGAAGCAAAGAACTTTGTTTCCCTTGCTTTTCTAACTCAGAAGTAGGTAGCGTTCCACCTGAGCTTCCACCACCATCAATCCTGCTGTTACTAAACCTTGCTACCCCCTTCGATCCAGTATCAGCTGAATCAGTAATATTGTAGGTATAACAAGAGTGAGAAAATCCCTTAACGAATGATTAGTAAATATATCCACAAACACTTGAGAAACCATACAACTAAAGTAATAAGCATGCCTTCAACTCCAATAGCGTATTCATCTTGGGATGCCATAGATCCACCCGACAGAGTGTTTAGCAAGTGAGTGTCGTCCCATGGAGAATATCCGGGTGCAAGGGGATTCAAGGAAGAAGGATAAGCCATGGAAGCATTCACAGGTGATAAAACTGCCAATATCAAGAGAAATAGCATGTCAGGATTATCAATATTCCAATGAAATCTTCCGCCAATGCATTTATACTTACCATTTTTGGGGGCCTTTTGTGGGTAAGGATGAGTAGCTTTGCGCTTAGGGCGAGGTGGTGGCACATGTGCTATTGTACCATTTTTTTGGACCTTCAAAAAGTATTTCTGGGCATGACTTCGGATCTGCAAATGAAGTAATTTAGCAAAGAAATCTAAGAGCGTGTGCTAATAAATTTCGCAACATGAACATTGTTCAGAACTATAAGTAAGAACAAAAGGATACGGTGAAGACCAAAAAATATTGACTACAGAGACAGTGATGAACATCTCTATTCTCTATGGACGTCAAAGATCTTGGTGCTTGACAGTTCTGCAAATCAAAGGCACTGAGAGCAGTTTCAAAATCTTTGGTCATGCTGATTCTTGGTGGAAACTATTGTAGTTTATTGACTACAAGTCTCATGCGATGCTAGGCTACCCACAGGGCATCAAGCAATGCTGGGCTACTGGCAAGTATACACCTTAACTGCAACAAGGCAACATTAAGGGATAGAACTTTATGGTACAAAAAAGAACTAAACTAAAGGTTATTGATCGAATGATAAAAGCACTAGATGTGCAACTCCTACGCTATTGATAGTTTTCAAGGTCTAATTCGTATGCCCTAGGCTACAAGAATACCATACAGCTACAGTAGTGCTCCTTCTTAAAAACAAATGAACAAACTAACAACCAAAAACTGGAGAATGCTGACGTGATAAATGCCAACTTTCTAAGAACCTGATGAAAGTATTTAAAATAACAGTAAACCGAGACAATCACATCGATATGCTGAAACTGACCACTTACAAAAATGATTGACTAAAAGAGGATGCCAAATAGGCAAATAGACTCTCACTTGTGCTGAGTTTATCCATCACCCACCCCACGCAAGAAAACCATAAAATAGGATAAAAAAGGAGATCCCAAAGCATATCTAAGACTAATCATAATTGATAGTATTATGATAGATTAGATCCACACATCTTTACAGTTCGCGGATAATCCACAAATAAATGTAAAAACAAAACTTTATACCAAAGATAAGTTACGGACATCATAACATGGGGCATAAGCACCTGAATGACTGTCTTTGAACCAACAAAATCTTCAATTTTCTTCCAGTCACGGTCAAACCTGAATAGTGCAGAGGAGATGCAAAAGAACCATATAAGAACACACTTCTCTATATATTTAAACTTTCCAATCACCCAATAAAACAAAGGCACATAGTTCATGTTTCTTTCAAGTTCGTGGAAGTATAATCACCAATAATTCAACGCAATGTTAAAGTAAGAGCAATTGCCAATAGTAAATGCAGCAATATATACAGTCCCAAATCCCAATAACACAATCAACCAAAAGTAATACCCCAGTCCAAATGATAGCAAGTCGTGCCATTCAACTATCCTAACTCAATACCGTGAACCATCAAAATGCAGCAATTTATTGAATCACCCACGACCTAATAATTTCGTTACTTGGCTATGAGATATCCACACTTAATGGACCACCTCTACCAAAATTATGCAAAGTCGCTGATTGATTGTCTAGTTTAATGTACTTCTCACCTAGTTGTTATTGCAATTTGCAAAGAATAATAAAGAAAAAGAAAACCACCCAATTTTAAGTCCTCAAAAGTCAAACCATATACACTGCAATAACTAAAAATCCCCCTCAAAGTATAGATAACCAGAAAACTAAGCTAAGTTCAGAGAACAAAAAATCACCCAAATCAACTGTAAGAAATTTTTAATGGACAACAAACACAACAGGTACAAAGTTCGAAATTCGCAAAGAACAAATGAGTGGAAATTGAATGCTAAAAGAAGGCAGTGAACAGAAAACTGATGATAACTGATCCATACATATACCTCAAGGTATAGAAGCGTCACTACTCATACTAATTTCAGTAAAAATCTACCCCTACTCGTAGCTTCATTTTATTTCACATGAAGCCTTCCAATGTCAAAATTGAGAAAATTCTCTTTTTTATAACTTGGGTGTCGGGACCAGCTTACGCACACCTCGTCGAGTAATTCTGACAGACTGATCTTTATCGTGGACTCAGATTCTTTTAGGGTATGAACTTATCCCGGGACAATCCCACCATCCACTACCGGACTCAACTAAAGTCGAGGCAAAGCCCATCTGGATTGGGCCCAAAAGAATGGATAATAGCTAGCGGTTTCAAACAGACCCCAGGAGGGAGCAAATACTTATAGGATAAATTTGAGTTGAGAGAAGGTAGTCTTCTAGAATTTGCAACTTTAAGTTGGTGCTGTGCAGTGAGGTGCGCAGCACCATGCTGTGCACCTCCGAGCCATCGGATCGTGCACAACACCATCCCCAATTCTAGAATTTGTATAGATTCTATAGAAATTTATGTCTTTCTTAATTTGATTATACAGTAGCTTAGAAAAAAAAATAATTATACTGTAATAAATTTGAGCAAAACCAAATTATATAAAGATTTGATTCAAAAACTGAAATGGGTTTTTTTTTTTAAGGGGCTTAAATCTTGTTTCTGAGTAAAGCTATTACGCATATAAAATCGGGCAGAAGGAGAGAGCAATTTTGTTCACCTCGCTTTGTTCACCCTCGGCGAGGTATGCTCGTTCCGTACCTCAATTTGCCAATTTAAACCTTTCAATATTTAACCTTTCAGTTTTTCCAGATTCATTTTCCAGGAGAACCTGACAAAATTCAGCTCAATTGAGTATCGATAAGTCTTCATCTATGAGTTTATTCATTTCACTACAATTCTTGACTGAAAATTTGAACTTTCAGATCCAACGCTTTGCCGATACCCAATGAAGTTGAATATTTTGCAGAGTCTCCTGAGAAATGAATTTGGACAAATGAACGGTTTTGATAATCTTGATGGAACACGGAATGAGCATACCCTCCCGGGTGAACAAAATTTCTAGCAGAAGGAAGGGGTGGGAGAAATGGGTTTGATTCAAATCCTTCATAGATTTGATTCAAAAACATAAATGGGTTTTAACGAGTTTTTTTAGGGCTCAATTCTTGGTTTCTAAGTAAAGCTATTATATATGAGAGAGAAAGAGAGAGAGAGAGAGATGAAGAAGTAGTACAGTTGAAGAGCTTCAAGGAACTTGTCGTGTTCTTCATCGGTCCAGCTCTCTCTGGACTTGGTAATGGTGTAAGGCTTCCTCACCTTCTTTCCATCGGTACTTGGAGCTGAGTTGTTCGCCGCCATTGATAACGACGATTGGGAGATCGAAGAAGAGCTCGAATTCATGGGTGGTGGCAATCGAGACGAATAAATAAGCTATAAATCAGATCAAGTAAGTCAAAATATCGGCTGTTCATCGATAGACGAAGCTCTCTCAGAGTCTCTGGTGGTGACCGCATAGACTACCACGCACTCCTACAGTACTGTACTACTTTCTAGAGAGAGAAAGAGAAAGAAAGAGAGAGATGTGGCCTTAAACTCGCGCGGGTGGGTTTGGCTTGTGTTTCCGTGTGATGAGACGAGTGATCCGTGGCCGTTCGATTAATCGCCTGACTAAATGTAAGCTCGAATGTGCCGATTTAATCGTACCAGTTTTCTTCTTCTTTTTTTGCCCTTTCTGCAACGTGGACTCTCACTCGAAGGGGGTGTTTCCGGTGGGTAATATTTTTTTAATTCACGGCGGTAGACAGTAACTTAAGGATGACTTCTTCTTGTTGAAAAATATCAAGTTATTTTCATTAATCATAAGTTGTTTAAGTCGTGTTAACGATGTCTTTTCGAACTTGGTTCTCCTACGAAGCCTGACTTTGCTCCACTAGCCCTTGGTGGGGCGCTAATTGCTACGGTTCTTTGATCCCTTCCGAGTTTTGAGTCTCTATGATCACGTCCAATAAAGCGTTGTTATGCCTAATCGCCTCCTCCTCCGGCCTTTTTTTATAGCCAAGAAGGAATTGGAGAAAAATTAGAATTTGTTTTTTGAACTTTACCTTCTCTTTCTCTAGAAACCAAGCGATGGAATAAATTTTTTAAAATTTTTCTCTTTCTTTCCATTTTTTTCCCTAAGTTCCAAACACACCCTTATTGATCTTCTTTTCCAAACTTTTAGTGGATGCTAGTTACACTTTACTCATTTTATTATTAGTGAAAAACCTATATAAAAAATATGATGAAAAAATACAAAGCGCTTACAAAAAACACAAAAGGAAAAAGAAGAAGAAGAGACATTTGCACTGTCATTTTGCTAGTCTTTTGACAGTGCAAATGTCTTTTTTTAGTTCTTTTGTAATTTTATCATGTAAGTATAAAAATATAAATTATAATTAGTAAAAAAAATCATATAAGACAATAATTTTTTTCCATAAAGATGGTCATTCCTTGATCGAGACGAACATTGTGATATAAAACCTATCCCAATCTAGTATTCCTTTCGTCCGCATTTGTTAATCCATTTTGGGATTTCTAACTTTTTATACTCCCTCCGTCCCCATTCTTTTGTCCCTTTTGGGAGTCTTTACCACTTTTTAATTGATTTTTATATTGCAATCTATGATATTTAAGGTAATTTTGAAAACATTGTTTAAAAGAGCTCATTGAGATCTATCAAACAAGATCCATATTGCATATAATCGGTATTACCAATTAAAAATTATAATTAGTTTTTTAGCCGGTTAGGAATAGGACGAGAAACAATAGAATGGAGACGGAGGGAGTAGTTCACATCATGATTACTTTGTACAATTCTTTTCTTTTCAAGTTTACCCTTCAATCAATTAACTCAATATTTGAATTCAAGGGGAGTACAATTGACACAATCACTCATTGACTCTCGAACATAGACAAACATTGAGGACAAAAAAATTATGTTTGTAAACTAACAAATACGGACGGAAAGAGTAGTAAAAATTAATAGGAAAAAAAATCAAAGAAACCGTGTCAAAAAAAACCCTTAAAAAATTGGATTAAATGGGCCCTCCATGACATTTCGCACTTTTTTTTATATTTCTAACATCAATTCTGTTTTAGTGCGCGAAAATTGATCTGGACACTTGAGTTATCAAAGACGTCAATTCCTTTTCAACAAAAACAAAAATAAAAAATCAATTCCGTTGATTAGTTGATAGCCCGCCGTTGTTTCCCCCCCCCCCCCCCACAAGCGACGAGTAATCGCACCCCGCGAGCGATGGGCCCCACCCGTGATTTCGTGACGCTACGTACGAGTCTCTCTCCTCCACAAAACCACCGCCGTCGCCCCTATAACTTGGATTCACCCACCGCGGAAATCCCACCGTCGGATCCAACGGAATCCCACGGCTTGGAATCACTGGTCAGTAACTTGTGGTGGATAACGGCCGTGTGGGGCCCACGGGCGGGTACCAATTAGATAAAGCGTTCTCGTGACACGTGTTTGGACAGAAATCGTTCTTGGTGGTGAGCTGTGAGAGCTAGTTGCTTTTTCGAAAATGATAAAGTTACCGACCAGGGTGGGAAATCGTACCAACCGACCGGCCCCGCTGGGCCATCTCGGGCTACCGGATGGCCGATCCGAGTACTTCAATTTTATTTTTTTTAAAACCGATGGGGCCTTATACACAAAAATAGGGTGTTTAGATCAAGCACCCTACACACATTGGATGCCGTTAATTCCCACGTAGGCCCTATCGGTTTTTTAAATTTTTTTTTTTGGACTTGTCGGATCAGCCGTCAGGTGGCCGGAGATGGCTCGGCACGGCCGGTCGGTACTCATAGCAGTATTCTTTGGTTTTCTTATGCCAAGTTGCCGTGCCTTGGGCAAGCAGAGTGGGTGCACCAAAATAGCAGCCCGAGGGCTAGTCAGGTTAGTTTATTAGGGTGAATTTACTAAAATACTCTTGCATTTTATAATGTTAGTTTTTTCTCACTTTTCAAATGCAATGATGTTTTAGTAAATTCATCATAATAAAAATTAAAAATGGAGTGACGTTAATAAATAGAGGAGTAACAAAATTAGCTGCCCAAAAAAAAAGGGTGCACCAAATGCTTTTGGCCAAGCCTCCAAAATGGAGTAGTCAATACTACAAGGGGCGGATCAAAAAAAAAGTACTACAAGGGGAGTCCACAACATCAACTTCATTACAAACGTTAGTCCAGGTCGAGTTATCATAATCTCTTATTGAGGTTAACACCATCAACATGTGGTGAGACCTTAATTTCTATCCTGACGTAGGTGCAACAGTATCATACAGATAGATGTGTAGCGTGATTGAGAATACTCTCGGATTGAGATGACAGGGTTATTATTAAACAAATTTGGTGACCTTGTTATCCTAAGAGGATATCATGGGTGTTGGTCCATTTTAGGCCGTTCATGCTCGGTAATGCACGACTCAGATTTCAATCGATCGAACAAATCTTAGCTGTGAGAAAAACTGAGCCGTTCATTACCGAGTATGGACAACCGAAATTGAGCCGACACGCAGCATGCACCCCGGGGCCTGAGTTATTACGCCTGCGCTCCCCACCTTTATTAAATAAAAAAAAGGGGGTGTCCATGACAAGGGAATGTCGCGACAGACAACCATGAGTTGACATCTCATTTGGTTGTGCTAATTGAAAAGAGTGCTGCTATGGGTACATACAAAATGTACATACAATGTACATATAGATTTTGTGAGGCTCAAATCGGGTCCCACAAAGATGATCCAAAAAACTCAACCCGATATCAGTAAGGATTTTTTCTGAATTTGTGGGGGCGACGAGTAGTTTTCGCCCCCACAAAATCAGAAAAAATCCTTACCGATATCGGGTTGAGCTGATTTTTTACAGGGCTTCATAAAAATATGTTTTAAAAATAATGGGCGGTTCGAATCATCTTTGTGGGACCCGATTTGAGCCCCACAAAATCCATATGTACATTGTATGTACATTTTGTATGTACCCTTAGCATTTTTGAATTGGAAACCCAACACACTAAAATTTATCAAGGCCCCGTTTTGTTACAAGAAATAAATACTTATTTTTTAAATATTTCTTTTTTGAAATAAAGGTAATGTATTATGAGAGAATGACATGTCTCGTAAAATGAAAAAATAAGTACTTAAGAAATAAGAACCTTAGTGGAACGGGACCTAACTTTTTTGAAAAGTCCCAATAAAGCTCCGTTCCGCTTTCTTTCTAAACCTTCTTAAGAAACAAGGTAATTTCAAACTCAAATATAACGAAAGTGAAAAATAATTTTTTGATTTTTTTTGCACCGTTTAAAAGATTTCAATGAAATCTATCAAACAAGATTTATATTTGTAAGAAAATTATTTGTGTAAATACATAATTTTTGAACTTGAAATTACCTTCTTTTTAAAATTAAAGGTTTTAAAAGAAAGTGGAATGGGCTCTAATACAACAATTTACAAGATATTGTGCATAATATATGCTGATGTAATATCATTCCATTTGGTGTCATAGAATATCGTCCCACGAAATGACCAAATAACATTATAGTACCATGTGGTCATGCTGTGTACGTCAAATAAAAGGAAGAATGTTGTGTACCTTATGTTAATGGCATTACACACATTTTTATTTATTTTTTAAATATGAAGTAATATGGTTTACTACTTCATATTAATATGAAGTAGTAATATGGTTTGGTTTGAAAACAAGTAATTACGCAATACTGGCGTTAGTGATAGGATTTTAGTTCAGATGTAACAAGAACGGTAAAAGAATATTACATACAAAGCTTCCTAAAGAATGTGTATCCTTATTTTATTTTGTGAAGCTATATTATCTGCTTACTTACAAAGTAAAATGGATTTTCCTTTATTTTAGCCACGTAATTTTAGAGCAGACAATGTTTACAATAACTTAAGTATTGTAGAATAAATATAAACTTTTTTAGTATATTTTTGAAACTCTCAAGGGGTTCGACCCCTTACAATACAATAAAATATTACTTCTTTCGTTTTAAATTGAGAGTCCATTATTTCATTTTGAGTTGTTCCAAAATGATAGTCCTTTTCAAAAAATGAAAGGAAAAATTTGGTGATTTTTCAAAAGTGCCCCTCACATATGAATATAAGTGTTAAAAAATTAGGTAGAATATATGGGTAATGGTGGAAATAATAGATATTGTAGGTGTAATCATTGCATGTCTTCTTAAATAGTTGAAATCTCCAAAATGGACTTTCAATTTGGGATGGACGGAGTAGCAAATTGCGAAATGGCAATTCACTCAATCTAGACTGACATTTGGTTGTCCCATTCGGTGTCCTAATCCTTGGCCTTCCAAATATTAGGACATTTTTAAGCGTTTTTCATATGTTAACCAATTTGATTTATTTTGTTTCCTTTCCAGGAGAATAATTAATCTCAAACAATTTTGACAAAATAGTTACTATAATGAATTACTAAAGCAGAAAAATTAATTTATGTCTACCTCGATAGGTGCATTAAATTTTTATTCTTCCGCACTCCAATTTACCAAAGGTTTTTGAATACCATACCGATAGAGTATTTATTTTGTTATTGGTACAATATGTACTTGTAGGGTGCCGTTTCGAATTCATCGCTATTGGTATTTTTTTCCCCACATCAATGACTTTAAGAGTAGTTCTGTATTGACTAGTACTGACCATCATTGACTAATGACTAATGTTGTCCGGTGCAAGTAGAGGGGAAACAAATTACTCCCTTCGTCTCCCTTTAATAGTCCGTGCCACTTTTCAATAGTTTACATGTCTCGATATACAATGTTTTATGTGATTTTAAAAATATTATCTAATTAGAACTAATCGAGCTTCATCAAATAAGATCCATATTACATATAAAATTTATAATCGATTTAAAAATATAACTCATTCTTTATCTGGGTTAAATATAACAAGGGATCGTTAACGGGGACCGAAGGAGTAAAAGTAATCCGGTACCATTTGGTATTATATCGGTACCGATCGATATTTGAACCGAAACAAAATTAGAGTTATAGGTTACAGTAATGCTACGGGTACAGCAATCTGTACACAGATTGTGCACATATTTTTTTGTGGGGCCCACTAAGGGTCCCACACAAGTGATCCGATCCGTTTATTATGTTTAAAACATTTTTTCAAGGGCCTTCGCGAAAAATTAGCTCAATCCGATACCTATAAGTGCTTGATCTAATCATCTAACTTTTCATTCGGGTTTTTAGAGAATGAAAAGTTAGACGATTAGATCAAGTATTTATAGGTGTCGGATCAAGCTGATTTTTCGCGGAAATACTTAAAAAAATGTTTTAAACATAATGAACGGCTCGGATCACTTGTGCGGGACCCTTAGTGGGCCCCACAAAAAAATCTGTGCACAATCTGTGCACAGATTGCTGTACCCTTAGCATTACCGGTAAACCTAACCGATCCAAACTACCACGACTCTTTTCGCGTGCTGTTCATGACTTCCCCTCCGAAGAGAGAGAGAGAGAGAGAGAGAGAGAGAGAGGTTACTTAAGAGCGTCGCATTAGTTCTGTGGCTGAGATCAAGAAAAACCCTACACCATAGAGAGAGAAAGACATGCAAATGGATATTCGATTCCAAACCCTAACTTTCCTAATAACAAGGTCTCAGTTTTCGCGGTTCGCTTCGAGGAATCAACCGTGTCTCAGACCCTCGTGTTCCAGGAGAGACTCCCAACAACCCTCCTCACAAGGCGGCGGCGACGGCGACGGCAACAAAAACAACAAGAACAGCGGTGAGTCAAATCTTCTCCTTGTTCCTCGATCATCGCGCCTCCTCTTCGATTTTGAATGCGTTTAGGTGTCTCTGTTTACGAAAACTGATATAATTTGAATTTCAAACCGGTGATGTTAAGACAAATTAGTGTAGTTATTTATGCCGAAGTAATTTGTAAGCTATAAGATAAATCCAAGGAAACCGGTAATAAACCAGAGCCACGAATGTTACAGAAGTAACAGAACAGAAGAATAATCAAGGCGTTGACACTATCCTTACGACAGAATTCATCCCGCGTTTTGGTGCTTCCTCAATCAGGGCATCTCTTCAGTTTCTGCATACGCTTATATATCTGTCTGTGTGTTTGTGTGTGTTTCGGTCCTAATTATGGACACAGGTGTTGATTCTTGTATACTTATTGCCAAGTTAATTAACTAGGGGTTGAGTTGGCTATTATGTAGGATTACACTGAAAATCAAATTATTTGTCTGTACTTGTTTGCAATTTCTCCTTTGTGTTGGCGTGTCCTTCCAATTGATGATTGGTTGCTTGGTGTGATATTTTGGACTTGCTGCTTCCAAAATACTAATGCTCAAGCTGTTAGTGCTGGTAGAAATATTAGGATACTTTTCGTGTCACTATGATAGTTCAACAATAAGATCGAATTGGATAAAACCACAAATAAATAGAACCGTGAGAAATCTTACCAAATGATGAAGGTTAGTTTTTTATTTGATGTCTACAAGACATAATTGGTCCGCTGCCACGATGCTTATGAGATCTTGCATGTCTGCCTCTCAAGATACGAGGATCGGGCTTCCTAGAAAAGTAACACTGCGATCAATGCAACTTTAGCAAACTGAACAAGATTTTGTACCCTTAACATATATGAAGTGACTGAGACTGAATGCACTAAAAATTAAGTACCAGAAACAAAAGATGGGGCTCAAAATAAACAGATTTGACGAGCGACTGGAGTGGTGACTCTTAACGCATAGAATCTAACCTCATCCCCGTCACTGGGTAATTCACTTGCTCTTTGGTTAATGTTAAACCCTTGGTATACACATTTTTAGTTTGTCTTTTGACCGTATGTACTCAATGCTTATTATTCCATTTGAGTGCAAATGTTTAACGGTATTATGTCTTCAACAGAGATCTACCATTCTCGTCATCCAAGCATCTTGTTCTGACTCTTGCCCCTCGAAGACGAAGTATTGTACATGCTTACCTTGGGCTGAGTGTGCTTTAGCCAGAGTGTCAGTTAGAGGTGTCAAATGGGTCGTGTCGTGCCGACTGCACTTTTATTTTTCTGCATAGCATGCTTGTGCCTTGCCTAGCGTGGTCCATTGATTGACCATGTCATGATGTGTCATGACTCATGACCGTGCGTGGCTATTCCAATGCCCGTGCTGTGCCTGACATGTTTCATGTCTGTGTTTAATCGGGTATTGTAAAGCTAAAAAAACAAGTTTTTCTATGGCTAAAACAAAAAAATCTCAAATACTTACAATAAGCACTGCGTCACTAAAGTTTTAGTTCACCCCAACTAGGATGGCACCTATCCAACTATCAATCATTTGTGTTTCTTAGAATTTAAACTATCCAAGTTTTTCAATTGATAGTGGGAAGAAAAGATCTCATTATACATAATTAAATTTAATGAGCGAATCTCATTTATACATAAAGTTTACATATTGTATTTACATATGGATTTTCCACTGCTGCTGTCTAGCAAAGCCGATGAAATATCTTAAGACCAAATGGGGGGATTTGCTGGAGACAATCATTGGCGAGATGTTGGGGGTCGTTGAAATATTAGCCGGCCAGAGATGTTTTGCCAAAGTACTTGACAGAGACATAAAAACAGAAACTATAGTTCGTTGGAGATGGGGTGGCCGACCAGAGGTGGGGGTTCGTGGAGATGGTCGTCGTCAGAGTTGGCAGGGATATGAGAATGATTATTTTAGTGGAGTCTAATTTTCTCCTAAAAATGCTGTTGTCCTTAAGCTCAATTGTTTATTAGGCTTGTCTTTACAATTTAAAAATAAAATTAGGAGGGATTTCGACGAAGTTTCTGTTTAAAGAAATAGCAGCAAAAAAGGCAACGCACAATCTTTTAAATCACACAATTGACGGCATGTATCATGTTCTTTTATAATTGCTAAGCGTAGACTGACAGATTCATTCTTTAAATTCAAATGGGTTGTGCCGTGCTGGCCTATCCCATTTATTTTGTGCCTAACGTGCTTCATGCTGTTCTTAGCCCTAGCCGTTTACCAATTGTCCGTGTAGTACTGTGCCATGTTAGCATACTTTAGGCCCACCCTGGCCCATGGGCACGCCACAATCCAGGCATGTGCAGTGCTTATCTCTTGTCCATGCCATGCCTACTGTTGCCCGTGGTGTGCTTGTGCTTTGCTATGCCCTCCCCGTGCTTATTTGCTTGTAAAGGATAACAAAGTATGTTTTAAATGTGAAATAGCTGTAACAAAAATAACATAATAAATGTGAAATAGCCATCATTGAATTTATATCATCTTGGCTTTGCACTTCTATTTTATCATTTTGAATTGTGCATCTTGAATCATACCCTTGTGATGATAAAGAAGTAAAAGAATCAAGGGTTCAAAACTCTCCAAGTTATTCAATGGAATTTATAAGAAATTATCTAATCCTTATGTAATTAAATTTAATGATTCACAGTCTCATTTAGACAAAAATAGAAATGATACATCTGTGCCTGTGCTTTACTGTGTCGCCTTCCCCTAAATGACAGCCCAACTCGGCCTACTAAGTGTGTGCCGTTCTGTGCCGTGCATACTTCTTGCCTGTGCTTGTGCCAGTCCTGCCCAGTTTACACCTCTGGGTGTCAGCTTAGTCCCCTTGGATCGTCCCATCAGTCCCAATTTGATCTCTTTTTTGCAAGTGTCAAAATGCTAATATTCCCTCCAAGTTTGAGAGCAGGGCTTAGGAATCCCCCAGAGTGGTGCCTCTGTCATGGGATGCCTGAGCAATACATGATGTCGTTTGAGACACAACTAGAGGACTTGAAGCTTGGAGTCTAGGGTCGAGGGTTCGTTGAGTTCTCGGGATACCTTATCTCCTCCTTCTTTGAGCGTTTGTTGAGTCAAGGCGGAAATGATGCAGGGAATAGAGAGGGGAGTGTAGTCTTATTTCCACTTCTAGCTTAGTTTTCGAGCTTGGTATTCTCTTTTGAGGAAGCTTTGGATATATACATGAAAAGTGATTCAGTGAACACTCTAATTTGGTATGATTGCTGAAAAAATTAGGAGTTGACTATCTACATCACCACTGTGATTGGTGCATGCAGGCTGGTCCAATTTATGATTAAGCAGCTGATGATATTGCTGGCTACTTGAAACCTAAGAAAAAACTCACCCAGTTTTTATCCTTTTCTTGTGATAGTAAGTTAGTAACTGCTGTAGACTCATTGTGATCTTTTGCACATTGTGTTATTTGATAAGCAACTACACATATAATTGAAATATTGAGCCACCATTTCCAGTGGCACCCACCACAGGCCCTGACACAAGAGGGTTCCTGTGGAAATATGCTGGATTTGGTGACTGGTCAATATGGTTGCTATAGTCACCCATTACATATTTTCCCAGAATTCAGTTGGTTTGCAAGTTATAGTCAAATCAGCTATGTGCAATACCTTTGAAAATTTCTGTCTACGGGCTCAAAATTTTGGAACCATTTCATGTTCAGGAAGTAAATTATAAGTTGTTCCCATGTAGTCCATCTTTACAGGTAGATGCTTGTTTAAATACGTATACAATATTCTCACATGTTTTTTGTTTGGGTATTCGCAGATAAGTTCTCAACAGATTGGGACAAGGCCTGGACGAGATTCAAAAAGCAAGGGAAGAATACAATCTTTTCAGGGTTTTCCCCGAACAAGTATGTCAGCTGGAATCCCAGGCGTTCCGACTATCCACTGTCTGAGGAGGTTGATCCCATCAAGAGAACAGAGAGGTCAAACCTTATGTTATGGACCAGTCCTAGTTTCACTCTTGGTGGAGCCATTGTCATAGTCACATTTCTGTTGGTCTACACCATTCTCTATCCACTCAAGTGAATTCATTCAATTCCATCCCACAAGCAGGTCTATGCTGTAAAGATTTTATATTGTTACTAAGGCAATTGTTGAAGAAGGAATTTGTAATGTTATAGCCACTACATCTGTAAGTAAATTTAGTTAATCTGTGGACCACCATTTAACCACTTTTATTCTTCAATTAATTATGCTTTAACTTATGTAGCACATGATTGCTTGAGCTCAAGCGATTTTGTTGGTTTGTGACATCTTTGTGACATTATATGAGGAAATAGGAGATGCATAATGTCTCCTCCTATTCGTAGACCCCTAAATGTGTAGGCTCTTGAATAAGAAGCTGATAGTTTTCTTAGGATTCATGCATACTGCATGGAACATTTCTTCTCGAATTACCATCTGTCGCTTAAATTTGGAGGAAAGGATATTGACCAAGGTTTTGAATCCCATTTCGTACCGGCCAGTACGTACCGGTATTGACCAAATTTAGTACCCTATTCCTCCAATTTTGTTTTGGCTCAAATACTGGTCGGTACTAGACTACTTCTGATTTTTTTTTCCCTTTTCAATAGATGTATATTTTACGCTAAATTTTTTGATGTGGGAAAATAACATTAATAGCAATAAATCCGAAAATAGTACAATATCTCACCGGTACTACCGGCACATACCGCACTAGTACGAAAACCGGTACTCTAGCCTGTATGGTATTCAGAGCCTTGATATAGATAGAATGTAATAGGGACTCTAGTGAATAGAACTAGTCCTGATACTTGGATTATAGTTTTATCACTTTGCTCCTTGAAATCCGGAACTGTCTTTGCCATTTCTTGTTTTTCAGAGAATGCATCTTTCTCATAACTCTATTGGCCGTACAAATTTCATCTTCTGTGTTCTTCCATTAAGCATTTGGATACTGTTGTAACGAGTTTGTGGGAGCCAGGTTGGCTTGGTAGAAACCTTATTGGGCTGCTCCTTCTATCCACATATTCTACATGGCTTTATTATATAATGTAACGTGACTTTCTTTCCTTCTATGTTTCCACTAGTTGTGGTCCCATAAGACACCATTTTTACTGTCTGCTGCTCCCTCCTATCAGAGCTTTCCCTGTCCTTTTCATAGGGAACATAATCTTCTGTGGGAGATAAATTGTGGTGAAAATACAATGAACTTGCCTGGAGATACAGCACTAATGAGTTACTATTTGGGCGGCAGAAGACTAGACTTTTATCTACATATCAGCAAAATTTGTACTTTGGATTTCAAGAACATGTTTATTGCTTGTTTTTATTGTCTTCCTTGCTTAGTTATCTAACTGCAGGGGTGGACCCAGAAGCTATGCACCGTAGGGGTATAATCACCATGTATCTTCATATTATGCACATAGTCAGCACCATTGATCTCAGATGTACTTTATGTACGTATATACTGGTGTCTTGATTTCATTCCCTATAAATAAGCTGTGTTCTTCATTTGAGTATCAGAGCACCCGAAAGAACCATGTTTCAGTTGTATTGATGCTTGATGCATATAGTATATGCATTCCATCCTTACTTGTTGCATCTTTGAGACTGAAACCTTGTGAATCAAAGTACTACCAAATGCCGTAAAATTGAACTTCTTCTGTTTAGCGAGCTTTTTCTTTTACGCTTCTGTTGGAGACAGAATTCTCTTTGTCCTTTTTTGTCTGCTTTTTTGTGTCTGTTAACAGGACTTCTGACTCGGTAGCGATGGACGTGCTCAGAGGATCTGTCAAACACAGCAAAGGAAGCAAGGTAATGCTTCCTCCGAAGAGAGGCCAGGTGAAAGTTAGTATTGCTAGTGGTTTTGTGAGGATGGTAAGCAAAGTCATTTCAAAGGCTGTGGCACTGGGAAGGAAAACGAGGAAAGCAAGGAAAGTGATTGCAGAGGAAGTTTGAATGTCTAGTTGAGAATGGAAGCTAAGTATCTTGTACTTCTGAATTCACAATAAATCTTGTTCTTGATCTTTGATGCTGCATTTCTCCGGAATCGCCATGAAGGTTGAGAATGGTATCTCAGTATGTCTAAGATTAGTGGCCGATTATCCTACGATCCATATATAGTCTCTCTCTCATCATCTAGCTATACCGTTAAGGCTTACAGTTATGTATCTTGCAATAACCATGTTCTTCTGTAATTCTCTGTCGCTTATCAAAATGGAAATCTACCTTTTTTTTTCGTTACGTCTCTCTCCCTCTCTCTCTCTCTCTCTTCGTGTGTGTGTGTAATAGCCATGTTCGGCTGTAGTTCTACGGAGCTTCTTCAAACAGAAAGTCGTGCATTGAACAGTTTTGAACATAATTGTGTTTTAAAATTGTGTGTACCATTGCTCTTCTTCAAATCATAAATGGAAATGTGTACCTTTCAGTGCACCGTTGTGCCAACTTCAGACACAACAACTGTGTCTGAACCGTTCGATGTATGTACTCATGTGCATTGAACAGTTTCGAACATAATTGTGTCCGGAATTGTGTTTTAAAATTGTGTGTAGCATTGGTCACCTTCAAATCATAAATGGAAATGTGCCTTTTTCATTGTCACTGGTGCCAAGTTGGAAGATGAGTTCTTGTCTGGATGTGTTTCCCTTTTTCTCTTTCTCCCTTTTGTATGATTATTATCAATTTCGGAGTGGCTTTAGATTGCTATGCACACGTGTGGTGGGGTCAAGCATATCATTATTAGTAGTGTTGTTGGCCGGCCCTTAGTCACATAATTCTTCAAAGTACCTTGGGCTCTCGCTCTCAATTCTTGCATTGGGCTCTTGTTCTTAATTCTCTTTTGAGTAAGTTTTTATAGTTGAGATGTGATTCAAATGCACTTTAAGTACGCTTTCATGCTTGCTGTGACACACGCAAATTGACCTTATTCATTATAGGGTCCCAAAATCTCTGGGCATTGTCTCCAATAGATTTTGGGAATTGATTTTGTCACTTTCATTTTTGTTAATGTCACTCCCCTTCTGTTACAAAATAAATCATCTAATCAAGACACAAAGGGGAGTGATATTAATAAAAAATGGAGTGGCAAAATCACTCTCCTAAATTTTCTCTATCTATCTATCTCTACTTATTACTCTCAAAAATCTTTCTCAAAATCCAAACCGAATAGGGTTAATTTGGGTTGGACCTCTTTTTGAAGTGGGAGACCAGAATGTCTTTAGGATCTGATGTTTGTCCTAATAATTGATGACCAGAAGGGGAACATGACCTTGTGGGGCATTTGTGTTTGTTTGGTTTTTGCAGTAGACATTTGATACTCCATGTTTCTTTGGCTATTTCTAGTCAATGGAAGTTCTTGTACGTTCAGAAGTTCCACTTGTTGGTACGGCGTACGTACGACACGTGTGTTGTGAGACTTATCGGAGAGCGAAAATCAATATAATACGGAGCAGCAGTTTTTGAATTCTTCATATTTTGGACCTTTGGATTTGTAAATATTTTTTCTATGGTTGAGATTTATAGGTAGTAAGACTAGAAATATATTTGGAAAGAATGAATATTTGGAATAAGAATGAAATAAAAACTAAAATTGATGTTTCCTAATCTTATTCTGATTCCTTATTTTCGATTTTTTCTTACTTTCCTAATAGTTATCAGTAAAAAACGATTATCGTAATCTAGAGCTGTCTCTCTCTCCCTCACACGATAATTCTAAAACGGATTTCAATTTCGAATCCAAAACTGCTTTATTTCTCGCACATACGTTTAGATCTCTCTCTCTCTCTCTCTCTCTCTATATATATATATATATATGGCCTTGTCATTATTTGAAATGTATTTAGATTACTAAATGTTTAGATGGTTGAGTGATTGAGGGAAAAAAATTGATTAATTATATTTGGTTATTTGATTCATTACAATATGTTGGTGACAGCAAATATATTGATTTTGTTTCATCTTAATTCTAAGTCATAGTTTCATCTTTGCCTTCATCGGGTTGAAAGTTGAAAGCCAATGAAAATATACATGTGCGCCTGTGTTTCCGCATTGAAGTTATTTTTTTTATTTAACTTAATTTTCTATAGTACATAACACAAGGGTGTAGGGCCCATCCATACTTAACAAAAAATAAATTGTTGCAATGGATGATTACTTTGATCCAATGGTTTAGACTCATTCTTCTCCTTTTGGTAAAGTGCTCACACTTTTTGCACATATTACACAATTGCCGTATGTGTTTATTTATTCATAACAATTGTACATTAATGTCTGTGATTTTTTTTAAAAAAGAAAAAAATACCAAACTTTTCAGATTCTGTGCTAATTTGAAGAATATATATATAGGAGAGCGTTTCGGGGACACAAAAAAGACTCTTCATCTCAACCATTGTGCCAATAAATGGCTGAGATTAGAAGTTTACAAAAAATTACTCCTAACCGCAAAGAATTACTCTTACCCGCAAAGAATTACATTTAGCTGCGAAGAAATTACTCTTGGTTGCGAAGAATTACTCTTGGCTGCAATGAATTACTCGTGGCTGCAAAGAATTACTCTTGGTCAAGAATTACTTTTGGCCGCATCGAATTGCACTTGGCCTCTCCGAATTATTCTTAGCCGCATCGAATTGCAAGCCAAGTGCAATTCGATGCGGCCAAGTGTAATTCATTGCGACCAAGTGCAATTCGACGCGGTCAAGAGTAATTCGTCGTGGCCAGGAGTAATTTTTTGCGGCCAGTAGTAATTCTTTGCAGCCAATAGTAATTCTTCACGGCCAGGAGTAAAATTTTGCAGCCAAGAGTAATTCTTTGCGGCCAATAGTAATTCTTTATGGCCAGGAGTAATTCTTCACGCTAGGAGTAAAAATTTGCATCCATGAGTAATTCTTTGCAGCCAATTGTAATTTTTCACGGCCAGGAGTAATTCTTCGTAGCAGGAGTAATTTTTCGCGGCCAGGAGTAAAATTTTGTGGCCAAGAGTAATTCTTTGCGGCCAATAGTAATTTTTCACGGTCAGGAGTAATTCTTCGCGCCAGGAGTAAAATTTTGCGGCCAAGAGTAATTCTTTGTGACCAATAGTAATTCTTCGCATCAGATTTTTTTTCTTTTTAACTAATAGTTAAGAGAACAAAATTATTGTTCAGTACAACTTGAGCTGTTGGTTTTGATGATTTGGAGTTTCATGATCTGTCTGGGATTGAAGATTGTAGGTTTTTGTTGGAGCCTTTTGGGTAGACAGAGTTTCAAACTCTACTCCTTACTTGGTTATATGTAATCTTGGAATTATTTCGCTTTTCTACATTTTTCTAGGTCAGTTAAAGAAACAAGTGCAATAAAGGTGTCACTTTTGAGTGAGTGGACGTTCAAAAAATTGAATTCGAGTTGGAATCCCGTATGATTATATATTCTTAATATCTCTGATGCTATCCCTGAATGCAACTAACGGAATTAAACAGATTTCGTAACATTTGTTGTGTTAGACTATTTTATGAACTTGGTTAGATGGACCATGTTTGAAGTTTATTTTTAAAATGAAAACTTCCGAGAAGTTGATTTTGCTGGGAGAAGGGGATTTTTTCTAATTCACAATTATTTGTAATGATCCTCTCTCATGAGGTGGGACCATACGCATACGGCATATCCGAGACTCACCTCAAGTGATATGGTGTTAAAAAGAACCGTTGTATCCACACAAAAAAACTTTGGAAAATTGGGATTTGATACTTCATTTAGGCTATGTTTAGAAAGCATTGCGCCGTACCTTTAGGCATAGACAATTACTAGTGTATACATAAATGAACAAAAATGCTAGGGGTACATATGAAATGTACATATTATGTACATATGAGTTTTGTGGGGCCCACCTCGGGTCCCACAAAGATGATTCAAACCGCCCATTATTTTTAAAACATTTTTTTATGGAGCCCTGTAAAAAATCAGCACAACTCGATATCGGTAAGGATTTTTTCTGAATTTGTGGGGGCGAAACTACTTAACTGCTTAGTTTCGCCCCTACAAATTCAGAAAAAATCCTTACCGATATCGGGTTGAGCTGATTTTTTACAGGACTCCATAAAAAGATGTTTTAAAAATAATGGATGGTTCGGATCATTTAAAAGTGATCCGATTTGGGCCCCACAAAATTTATATGTACATTGTATGTACATTTTATATGTACCAATAGCAGCACTCATAAATGAATGGCACAGATCTAGACTTACACTTGTGTCTGGAACCGTCTAATATGTGCAACTGTGTAAGCTCCACATCTACCGTGTGAAACCCATGTGCATTAGTATTTCCCAACAAATTTGTGCGCACATCCATCTGTGCGCGCTGCTCTTACTAGAGAAGTCCCTAACCAAGATCGTTCAATTGTCGGAGAGCAGTTTGAGGCCTTGAATGATGTTGGGAGACTGATCTATGGGCTCGTTTGTTTGATCAAATAGAAGCGTAATATTACACTATTTATTTGGACGAATCACATATCCGGTGTTTGGATACAATTTTTACGAGTCGAATTAAGTATACATCCGATTTATAATTCCACAACATATCATATGAGATGTATAATACCACGAGGAATTATTAACCTCATCACTATGAATTTCATAGGACAATATATCTTATCAAAATATATCAATTTCACTATTTATCTAATCAAACAAACGAGCTTATATTTGATCAGTAAATGAGGGAGGAAAGGAGAGAAATTAGCTAATTTCACGAGGGAGGCGAAATTTAGGCTAGGTTCGGCTTAACTTTATTACTATTGAATGGTGTTCTGTAAAAATTTAATCTTATTTGAACGTTTGTTATCTTTTCGTCGAAATCTTATAATTTTTGCCTTGAATGTGCTTTTTTTTTTTAAACTCGGCAATTTTTTTTTTTAATAATCTTTGGAAAGGAAAACAAAGATTAAAGGGATAATGGGCACACCAATATATGCCATCCGAGAACCAAAATCAAAAAAAGGCAAGATGCCAACCTTGAAACCAAGAATGGCAAAATTCTTCTAATAAATCTATCTCCTCTCTCTCCTCACTTTTTAGGCAATATATATATATATATATATATATATCTATTTAAACATTACCTTTGTTATGATCAAATAGAAAAACAACTCAAAATCGTTACTGACGATATGTGTAGATTACATTTGACGTGTAGAGTAGTAGGATAGAGCGGGTGACCTATTTAAGTTGAGACTATACTACGTTCTGACATCATGACTTTAGGTAAGGCCGCGGGAACCGCTGCTAAAAGTAATTTGGTATTTGTTTGTGCCTATTAAGAAAGAAATGATTTGACGATTACAACCTTAATTAGTGTATTTATAAGGATCGGACGGCCGTAGATGTTACTTTATTTGTATGCGTAGACATTTTGTAAGAAAACCGCTCAATTTTGTATTATAGTTTAGGTATTCCAAGTATGGTAAGAATTTGCAAAGGGAGATAAGGAATTTGAAGGATGGATTAGTGTCTGGAGATGTTGCTTGAGCACCTAAAACCTTACTAAAAAATAAGCTACCAAATCTCACAGCTCATATGTTTTTGTTTCAGAGCATGAAAGTAGAACAGTAAAAGGTGTTTTCAGGTCGCTTTAGTGGAAAATGAAACATAACCAACCCCTCTGATTTGTCCCTACCACTTAACCAATGCACTTTGCAGGGACCATTGAACCACCCCTCAACTTTCATGCTCTATTGCTACACTCATAAGAATCAAAAGAGTATGGATCTTTTCCTATCCTCATGTTGGTTGAATCGGACGGTCCAAATCTTTGACGGCCCATCTGACCGAGTAATGGTCTGGATTTGTTCATAGCAACTTATCGGTAAGAGATTGATCTTACGGTTAAGAAACTATCAATACTTTTTGTACAATTGATTGGCGAGATGGACGACTTAATTGATATTTGAACCGTCTAGTTTGGCCTAAAATAAGGACAGAACCCCTAGCAAAAATAGTATGCAGGTAGAACCGGATTTGAAGGTTCCATCTCATTTCCCATAAGATAATTCGTTGTTGGCATATTCCACAATTAACTTAAAATCTTCATCTTCTTTCCACTGTTGTCTCAATACTTTGAAATAGTTGCCAAGTTATATAGAATTTCGTTTCACTCTGGTAGCAAGCTTGGGCTTACTCGGGGCTCGTTGAATTAATCTGAGATGTTTATTTCATTTAATTGGTCAAGTTGATCGTACACGGAAAAAAAAATACTACTAAATTGAAAAAAAAAAAAACCAAATTGGTTGAAAATAAAAAACTGTGTGATTGTGAGTCATTTTCTTAGACAAATTGAACTGCTTATGTGGTTTATGGCAAACGACGTCTAATCAATTTGATTTTTTTACACGGATTATTAACTCGACGAACTGAACGAAATGAACTTTTCAAAGGTGAGTCTGGAAAGAAATACCCTTGTTGTGCCTTGGTCACAGCAAACCCTCTTCTTCAACCGGGGCAACCACAGCCAAATAGCTAGTTAAGTCTGGAAAAGCTACTTTGTTTCTATTTTTCTAACTCAATCAAAAGGTAGGGTGAAAAGGAAAAATTATTCAATGTCCCCGGGGCACCGTCACGCGGTGCCTCAACTTATTCAAAGTGTGTGAAGCCCACACAAAAGTGTGATATAAAATAATTTGGGGCACTTAATTTCTTCTTTTCTTGAAGCTTTCATTTATTTAAAAACAAAATTCATTTTGTTTTCATTTTTCTCGTTGCAAATTTAAAATCCAAAGAACATGCAATATTTGAGATGCCCGACCAAGTCCAAGAGGGTATCCAACTAATTAAACTCACGTTATCAATGGGGTTACTCTCTTTAGGAGGCCGCCTAAAATCACATGCAAGTGATAAAGATACATCAATGACTGCCAAATAATGTGTAAAGGTAAAATATCAAATTAGAAAATAAAATTTAGTTCTTACAACAATGCTAACACAAGGGAGCTCTCACAGCTTTCTTATCAATTCAGAGCAATTATTTCACAAATTTAGTACGGAAGAACATAAAAATGAAGGGTAAAAAATTGATTACGGTCGTATCATGAGCTTTTTAGATTGTGGTAGAAAGAACCAAAGGAAAGTGAGAAACACGCCTCCCTGACTCAACTGTCGAAAATGCTCATTTCTCTGACCCTTATTCGCCGCGTGGCATAGCATCCTCACCCACACCCACTTCAACATTTCCCATCTCAAATCCTTCTGTTTACTCTTAAAGAGTTTGACAATAGTATTGTCTGAATCGTTTTCCAAATATTTTCGGCAAGTTGCCTTTACATCTCGCGGATATACGTTTTCTATTCTATCAATAGAGCGGAGACCGTCCCTCATGTAATCTTGAGATACGGCAATAGGCAACAACGAAGAGCGCATAACAAGTAGATACATCATGTAGCGTGATAGAGTTCTGCACAGTTCCCTGTTTTTTCCCCACGACGACGACGAATCAGAGGGGGACATCGTGTGTTGTTGTGATACAGTACCATCCCTGTTGTTTTGATCAGCTGCATCATCAGTATCCCATTCCATTTCCAAATTGTGGCAGACTTCTGTTGCGCTGTGCAAGCGGAGAATTTGATCCACAAAAGACCCGTCGAAGAATTCTTTCCAAATGGGGTCCTCTTCAATGGTTCTGATCATGATGTCCTCTTCAATTCGAGGATCAATTAAATGAATACAACACTTTGAAATTGGGTCAAACAGGAGAGAAGGGTACATAACAGCAGTCTTGGGTACATACTTCTTGAGCGTGTACTTAAAGTATTCTTCTAACCACCTTTTGATCCCCAACAATGACCAAACCACCTCTTGGTCTGGCTTATTGACGTAATAATCAATTAGATCGAATTGCCCCACCATTTTACACCGGTACTCTTTTGGGAGGAAAAAAAGCCATGATTTTATTTTCCTAAGCTGGATTACTTGTTCGGCTTTCTTGTTCTTAATTAGCCAAAGCATTGCCCAATCGGAAAAGAGATACAGTGAAATGATTGCATATATCTCCAGTGCCAGAGCTCCCACTAGAAGCACCTCAGTGATGGCAATGTCAACCTTGTGCCATTTCTCTCCACCTTCCCCAAGTCGGACGATTAATCCTATCGACACAGCCACCGTACACGAGAAAGTGATGCAACGCAGAATCAATCCTCCCTTCCTAAAGTTTATGGGTGCCTTTGTGTATAACAAATCGAACATCAGCCCCATTTCAACCTCTATGACCTTCCAAAACTGGCTTATGTCAACAATCGCTATACAATCTTCCAATTCGAACTCGTTATTCTCCATGTCATGATCAAGCGCTATACGATCTTCCAATTCGAACTTGTTATTCTCCATGTCATAATACTCTGAAAATTTCTTAAATGCCTTAACACACCTATGGGCATTACATAAATCGTGTATATAATTTTTGTCCTCCGATGTGTTATTATTGCCAGGATTTGAATCACTGCCTACATTGCCAAACGGCACAATTTTCCCGGATTTATCACGGCTCACGGACAAGAGAACCCATGTTCTCTCCCCGTACTTGATAAATCCAGTCACTAACGCCGGGATTGACATAATTGAAAACCAGGAATGTGTCCAAGACATGTAAATAATGTAGACTGCAACAGAAACTTGAACCCCTGGTCCGAAAAGGTGTCTCATCCAAAGACGATTATCTTCCACTGAGTAAGCCGTAATAGTGTCGGGGCCGCCAAGGTGTAGCAAAAGCAGAGGTGCCCATAAGGCCCTCAATGCGTTGCGGTTGTCATAATCGACTTGGGCATGTGAGAGTTTGCCAAGGGCAACAGTTGCTACCCAATCGGCCATTAAATAGGCTAACCAAATAAGGATACTAATCCATTGTGACGATATGTACTTTCTGCGATTGCCAAACAGTGAAAGAATGAACTGTAAAGCGAGACTGAGGAGAACTAATAGCCGTAGATCCCAAACATCCCAGAGTCTCCTCACCCATGCTTGAGTTGAATCCATCTTGTCTTCAACATATAAGTTTAGAAAGTTACAGATGGAAAAATAAGGAAAGATACAAAAACAAGTTTAAGATTCAACTTACTTAACCAAATGCAACATTACAGTTTTGTAAAGCTTATTAAGAATGGATAAAACAAAATTCTTGCTCCCAAACTGACAACTTTAGATTTCATCTTTATAACTCAAGTCTTTGTGCAAGCTTTTTCGCACCTTAACTGATCCCACATAGCACATGAAGTTGGTGCATATAAAAGTGCCATGAAACGGTATGCAAGTGCAGTTATCCTAACATGCTTTCTACCTATCATCTCATGAGGCAGCCCATGTCATCTTGTAACCCATATACATAAGGCATACGATTGGTCTTAATTAAGGTGATGTAAAATAGTACTCAATGTGGTATTTAAAAGTCCATTACAAAGGGTGAACACTTTGCATACTTGGGACTTAGAATGTACCAATTCAAGTGAAGGGGTCCAAACAGCCATTGATATGAAAGCGCCAGGGTGCAAATTAATATATAGTTCATCCAAAATATTTATTTATATCCACATGTGGTCATCCTAAGTTAATGTCCTTGTTATTTTTTCAACCCCCTAGGCTGATTATTTGTGGTTGTCCGATAGTTTCCATCGAAATGCAAGGCTTTTGTCAAACTTTTTTTTCTCAAAGATATGACCTCTCACGCTAGGATCGAGAGTTCAAGTTTTATCCGTACTACCCTTTACGCTATCACTCTCCACAAAACTTAAAACAAGCACAAGTACCTGAACTACCACTTAAACTGGGAAGTGGAAACTAAAATTTCAATAAACAACCGTAAGGGGAAATAGTTCTCTTGCAATAATGTTAATTGCACCTCCGACTCATATATGTAGAACAAAATGTGCCACAGTACAGAAAAGAAAAGAGAAAACAATTCCTTGATTGGATCTTTTGGTTAGTCTTTAAGACAGAGCAATTAAAGCATATTTATATTCGCAGAAGCCATGGTATTAAATTGCGATCGGGGTAATGGTTGCGGGTAACAGGAGTATAGGTCAATGTGTAATGGAAATGGGAGACTACAGTCGTGAATTTTCACTGTCTAACAAATTCTATGATTGGTACTACACACTATGATAGATGATTTTTACAATAAGTTTAAAAAAGAAATACAAGTATTAAAGTACGTCTAAAACAATTCTAAACTAATTGATGCAGGTAATTTATATGCTTAACAATGATAAAGGTAATTTATACGCTTAACTTGTCCTGGTGTGTGATTGTATCACAGATTCACAGTTCTAAGCTAATAGTTTTGGTACACAAATCACACTCAATAAAACCCTCAAAGAAACCTAGCGATTGGGTCTTTGGTTGGTCTTGGGTAATGTGGAGATCAAGTAATTCCTTTCTGTCATTGTCCTTTAATCTTTGTAATATCGCAGACATTAATAAATTTTTTTACCGATCAAAAAAAAAAAAAAAAAACCCAGCCTTCGAAGAAAACCTTAACCTACTACGGGCCTTAATTAACCTACCACGGACCTCAATCCAACAATTCATTACCCAAATAATTAACCTCTAATCCATCACTAAAAACCCTAAATCGCAACCTATATATACATGCCAAATCAAACCCGTAGAAGAGAAAAAACATACCGAGGAGTCCAAATCGAAGAAGAAGGTGAAGGTGTTGTAGCAGATCGGGGCGGGGTCGTCTAAAGAATCACTGACGCTCGATCTAACCAGGTCACTGCTCAACTACGTACTAGAATAAATTGCTCTGAATCTAAACTTGTTATTGTAGCTGGCTATTGATTACTATCTATTAATTACTACAATAGTTACTACTGGGTAATTTACTAATTTATGATCGATACTGTCTACGTGCTTCTTCTAATAGTTAATTTCTATTAAGGCTTATGTAATTCTAAACTATATTTAACTACGGATTCACCGCTTGCTAAACTAATACTCCAGAAAAAGAAGTTAATTAATTCTATTTCTTCTTCATCTTTTTTTAAAAAAAAAATTTCAATGTGATTACAGATGAAATTATGCTTGTTCGTGCAATATGCTTCTTATATCGAAATAGAGTGATTGTTTATAAATTAACAATTATATGTAGTATTAACCCAGTAAATTAAGTAAACCTTTTGAGAGCTAGCTAGCTAGGTCTGGTTAATTTTTCAAATTCTACTGCCTTTCCTAGGTTACCTTCTTGGTCGATCTAGCTACAAGTCAAACACCCTCAGCGCCTAAATATCCATCGGCAAACGCATTTGGGTCTGTTTGCTTGCTCTGCTTGCGTGGGCTTTGGCTGGCTGTGGTTTCGCTTTTGCTTGCTTGCGTCGTTTCGATTTTGGTTGGTTGTGGTTTTCGGATGTTGTTTGTGATCTCTGTTATGATGTAAATCGTGTGGCTATGGCAATTCGGAGCCAAAGCGTGGGAGGATGGGTTCCTGTGATTAACAAACAGAGGATTAAAAATGGTGGGTTGGGGAGTAATAATCAACCGTTGTTCACTCTTTTCATTGACAACTTGCCAGAGGAGGCTGATCAAGGTTGGCTCAGGAAAACTTTCACAAATTATGGTGTTGTCAAAGAAGCTTTTTTGCCGAATAAACGTAGCAAAAGAATTTGTTCCAAATTTGGATTTGTTAGATATGATTGTCATGTCTCAGCAGGGGTTGCAATTTCAAAATCCAATGGGTTGTGGGTCCGTGACAAAAAGCTTTTTGTCAAAGAAGCATCTTTTGATCAGTATAAGAACAAATCTGCTTTGAAGATCCCTCTTTTCCAGCGACCAGATGTGGATACTAGTTCTCATGGGGTTCGTAGAAATCAAGGTTTTCATTTTGATATAGACAAAAACGGGCAAAAGAGCTACTTTCATATGGAAAATCTTATGCCCAAATAAGCACAAGAGATGGTTGGGAAAGGCACAGGTTTTGTGGTTGAGCTTTTCAACGGGCACAATAATTTTACAAGCACAAGAGATGACTAGGAAAGGCACAGGTTTTGCGGTTGAGCTTTTCAATGGGCACAATGATTTTACTCTTTGGCAACAAAGGGTGAAAAGTATATTGACAAGAGAGGGTTTGGTGAAAGCTCTCAAGAAAAAATCAGAGAAGCCGGAAGGAGTGAAGGATGACAAGTGGGTAACAGCACTCTCCAAGAAGTCATCAATGAAACGGATCCGACAGAACTTTGGGCAAAGTTGGAGAGTAGGTACAAGTCCAAATCATTGACAAATCGGTTGTCTTTGAAGAAGTAGTTGTACGCACTTCAGATGTCAGAGGGCGTGAATTTCATGAACCATATGGATGAATTTAACAGGTTGGTGACTGAGTTGGAAGCCATTAGTGCGAAGATTGAGGAGGAAGATAAGGCTATCATCTTGTTGGTCTCCTTGCCTCCTTCGTATGAGCATCTCAAAACTACTCTGATATACGGCAAGGATACCATTGAGATTGATGCTGTGGTGGCTACCCTTATTTCGCATGAGTCAATGTGAAAGAAAGATAGTGAAAAAGACTCCATTGGTGGAGCTTTGGTTGCATCAGAGGGTGGCAGTTTCAGAGGTAGGGAGGTTGAGAGAGGGAATGGTTCCAAGTCAAGAGGAAGTTCGCAGTCAAGGGGTGATAAGAGGACCGGAGGTGCTACTGGTGTGACAAAGAGGGACATGTAATCAAAGACTGTCGAAAGCGTAAAGAAGACAAAGCTAAGGAAAGTTCAGCGAATGCAACAACCGAGGAGGATCTTATGATAAAAGTGACGCATTCACAGTCACTTTGGGTACTGGAAAATTAGACAGAAAATTACCTCTAAATACAGAAAAGTGACACTTAATTCCCATTAAGGAGAGATAAAATACTTAATTACCACTAAGTCCACTTTTACAAAAATACATTTAACATTAATGGAAATGTCACCTTAGGGTTTTAGGGTATGCTAGGATATAATGGTACCCTAATGGGTACCCTAGTACCCTTGGGTACCCTAAAATCTTAGGATACCCTAGGATTTTAGAGTTTTAGGGTACCCTAGGGTTTTAGGGCACTTTAAGATTTTAGGTTTTAGGATACCCTAGGGTTTAAGGTACCCTAGGGTTTAGGTTTAGGCGCTTTTATAGAGCCCTAGGGTTTAGGCACTTTCATAGGAGTTTTAGGGTACACTTTCCTATTATTGGGTTTTAGTGGTTTAGGCACTTTCATTGGGTACCCTAGGATTTTAGGCACTTTTATAGGGTACCCTAAGGTTTAGGCACTTTCATAGGGTGCCCTAGGGGTTAGACACTTTCAGTATTTAGGGTTTTAGGCACTTTCATAGGGTTTTAGTGTTTCATTAATTAGAGGAGACTTGGTGGGAATTACTTTCTATTTTCTGGACCTAGAGGTAAATTGCCCAAAATTAGATTGGGTTTTGGACTCTGGGTGTTCTTTTCACATGTGCTCAAAGAAGACATTTTTTGATACATATGAAACTTGCGGCGGAAATACTGTGAGGATGGCTAACAACACAACCAATAAAATTGTGGGTGTTGGGACAGTGAGGTTTCACATGGTTGATGGACACGAGGTGACATTAACTGGGGTTAGACACGTGCCAGGTCTCAAAACAAATTTGATTTCGTTGGGAACGCTTGTTTCAAGAGGTTGCAAATTCCAGTCAAGTGGTAAAGTCCTTGAGATTCTCGAGGGAGAAAATGAGGTATTGCATGGGAAGCTGATGGGTATCCTATACAGGCTTGAAGGGGATGTTTTGATTAGGGGAGCAAAAATCAAACATCGAGCAAGTAGTATGGGATTTGATAATGCGCATGTGATGCGTACGCATGTGATGCGTGGGGGTGAACAAGTTGCAAAGAGGCACGATTGGGCTCGTGGCGAGCATGTGAGCGGTGTGAAAGTCGTGCAAAATTTCGGCCGAAAAAAGATGCAATGAGTTGGTGTTCACGTGGAAGCTCCAAGCAAAGAGACAAAATCAGTTGACGAGGTCAAAGGCTCGCCTATTAAAAAGAGGGTCTCTTTTGCTTTAAATTTGGCTAGTAGTGGTGATCTCTCCATTGTGCACAAGAGGAAGGAGAGGTGGGGCCATGTCAATTTGTGGGGCTCCGATCAGGATGGTTCACTCCTTGGATCTGGGATTTGGGTTTTGCTCCTAACCTTCTCCTATCCTGCAAAAGAAAGCACGACTAGAGACCACACCGGAGGTCCTCCGGAATGGCCCTCCGGTGCAAGAATCAAGAAACTTGCAGAGAATGGAATGAAAGTCTAGGAGTTAGGGTTTTTAGGGTTGAGTAAGATGTACCCCTTCTCAGAAGGCAAACTTGTGTATTTATAGGGAACTCCTAGCTTGATCTCCAAGATTGTGCGTACGCTCGACATGCGTCGACTGACATAGTCCTTACGTCACTTTTGGATTTCGTAACCGTTTAGAGGATGAGCTGGCCCCCCTTCACGTGTTCTCATCACCCTGATAACCGTTCGGCTGACGTCACGATCGTCATCATGGCCACGGTAGCAGTCCCACGTGGGTGAGCTGGAATCTTGGCCCCCACATTCGTTCAAAGCCGAATGTGATAACCGACTGTCTAAGAGTTGGTGAGCCGAGTGAGTTATGACAGCGAGATGCGACTGAGATATTGATATTTGATCGTCGGCTAGCCGAGGTGTAAGGTCGTCGCCTCGGAGCAAGTTGAACCGTCAGTCAAGTGGCACGATATATACTCGGTATGGCCCGAGCCTTCTAACTCGGCCTGTTACACAATTCGCAAAGTGAACTTTGTGGGGCGCCCCGATGAAGGGGTGTGGTGCACCTTGGTGAGGGGGTGCGTAAAATCATCCCACATGGGTGAGGGGATGATTGTTGTGCTTCACCCATGCACGTTGGATAATTTTCCTATGGTTTGGAAGATGTATTCACGTGATTTTGGCAGTGAGCAAGGAATTGTTATTGGCATGGAAATTTATCAAGGGTGGTGTTTGATTTGGGAGTGGTTTCCTTAAAGATTGGAATCTTGGTGAAGCTTGGAGACTAAGTCCAAGTCTAATTAGGAAAAGAGAATCAGAGAAATACCAAATTGGTTAGCCATGCAATATATTGGTTTCCTTCCATACGGCTGTTATAGTTTGCATGTATATATACCTTGGTTTGGTACGAGATATGTGCAATGTGTGTGAGAGATACACAATTGGTGAGAGCAAGAGAGAAAATATATTGTGAGAGTGAGGGAGAGATAAAAAATATTAGTGAGCGTGGGTTTGGGGATTAATATTTTTCTATCTCATTGTACTCGATCAATATAGTGAAGTTTCTCTTTTGTTTGTGGAGTAGGTATTGAGACCGAACCACGGAAATCTTGTGTTCTTTATTTTTTCTTGTGCTTGTTTAATTTTGTGGCCTACTTCCGTTGCGGCGAGGGACCCAAAATCCCAACAATGGTTACAGGTGAAACAAATAAAGGCGGTAGCGATGGGATGGAGACAGAGAAGGGGTTAGAAAGTAGTGATCAAATGTGTCGAAGGGTATCTTTAAAACCCACTGGTAATGGGTGGCTAAACCGAAGTGCAGTGGCAAAATTACACAAGTTAATCTCAATCAATGAGTTGAAGCTCTAGATGGCAGGGATGGGCTTAGACAATATTGATATTAAGGCGTCGGGTGAAAGGTCTATGATTTTAACTTAATCTAGCAGAGACGAAATGGAGAAAATGGTTAAAGTACGCTGTCTTCAAAGGTGATTTTCTAAAACTAATCCATGGGATGGTCAAGCGGTGTGCGCTGAAAGATTTGTGTGGTTGTGTTGTTATGGGATTCCGCTCAATGTATGGAGTAATACTTCCCTCCAATCTATTGGGGAATTATGGGTTCTTTCATATCTACAAACGAATCAACACTGAAGATGTCATCTTTTGCGGAGGTTAAGATTCTAATCGCCACAAATATTTTCAAGGAAATTGACGAGTGGATTATCGTTGATGTCGAAGGTAAGAGTTACAAAGTTAAGGTGATGGAAGATCCGTGCGACCAACCACATGAAGCGGAGAAACAGATTCCAAGAGTTAGTCTAGATATATCCTCGAATTCAGAAGAAGAATCAAAGGAAGAGGACGAGGACGATGTGGGGGTTATTCCGGTGTCTATGAGTGAAACCAATGGGTCCTCTCCGGATGCTGAGCTGGACGTTGTTCACGGGAGCGAATCCCATTGCAAGTCAGTAAGTGGTGGCGTTGACTCAATGAGGCCAATCTTGATGGGGATAATATGCTTGTGGCTGACTCTGAACCTTCGGAGTCTTTTCAGGGTAGTGAGGATAGTGAAATAGTTGCAAAGGAAAAATCCCAAACCTTTTATGATGGAGCAATTGTTGCAGGGGATAATCTTCCTTGTTCAGAAGATGGCGCAGTGGTATATGATCCTGCTTTATCCTCTTCTCGTGAAGGAATTAGCTGGATTCATCTCAACGAAACTCAGACGCTATTGTCTTTAGAAAAAATCATCGGCATTAATTGATTACGAGGGTAATGAGGAAATTGTTCGTGGATTCATGGCTATGGAAGCTGAAGATGCGGAGAGGGCCAAGATTCTTGTTACTGCAGGATGATTATTTCTTAGGCGTTTTCTTTGGGTGTTTCTTGTTTTTGCTGCTTTGTTTTGGTTATGGTTTGCCAGGTTTGGTATTTCCTAGTTGGGTTTTGCTTTGGGTCTTAGGTGTTAGGTGTCTTTTTGGGAGTGGTATCTTTGTTGGTTTCTTGTCAACCTTGGACTGTTATTCTCTTCCCTTGGGTTTGTGTTGGCTTATGATTGCTGGAGCTGTTGTTTCCCATTGTGGGTTTTCTCGTCTTAAGCTTGAAGCTGTTTTGGATCCTTTTAATCTTTATAATTTGTTTTCAATGATTAATAAATTTTTCGCCTTCCAAAAAAAAACGCACCTACGGGTTAAAGGACTGACCATGCACTCCACAAGATCCCTAGCTCGGATATATATAAAAGCTCATTCAGTTTTTGAAATCAAAGTCGCATACGTGCATGCTCCGTTAACTCAAAGATACATACAAGTATCTGATACTCCCTCCGTCCCTTATTTAGAGTCCAGTATTCCATTTTGGGTTGTCCCTTAATAAGTGTCCATTTTATAAAGTTAGTGGGTAAAAGTTGGTGCATTGTCTATTTTGTCCCTAAAAGTAGATTCCATTTTAAAAAGTTAGTGAGTAAAAGTGTAATGATGATGGGTAAGTAGAGAAAGTGGAGGAAAAAGTTGATGTGAAAGGTATAATGATTATGTTTTTTTTAATAAGTTGGAGTTACGAAGCAGGACACTTAAAAATGGACGGAGGGAGTATGTATTAACCCAGTAAATTAAGTAAACCATCTTATACTTGCTTGTATTATTGTAACTCTAAAGGATTGAAAGAAGACTTACAATATTTGCTGAAGTACTGAAGGCTTTCTACAAGAACTGAAAATGCAGGAATACTTCTGTATGAGTGACTTCTGGAATATTAATTTCAAGGTGTCTAACAAATGAAATTAACCTAACTGCCTATTTATACAATTATTAAAAAGTAAATTCCACCTACAACCGGCTAACAAAAGGGATCTGGTTTCTACTTTAGAAGGAAACGCGTATGCCGGGTGCATTCTATTGGGCTCCATAGGTCACATAGAGGAGGGGGACGCCGGGTGCATTCTATTGGGCTCCATAGGTCACATAGAGGAGGGGGACGATGTCATGAAACCGGTGATCACCAGCGATATCACGTGCTTGTAAATTGAAAAGATAGCGATTTGGTTTCCAATTAATCTCCACGTTATTCGGTACTTCTAGGATACGGCCACGTGATGCCCCAAATATACCACACCACCACACAATCATGTGGCCCTCAAATTAACCAAACATGCAGACCCATATGATTGTGTGGTGTGATGGAAGGAGGAGATACTCACACACAATAGTAAGCACACTTTTATTGATAAAGCACACAAACGATTAGAATGCTCTCATATGTCTCTTTGCCTTTCTCTCACTTAACTCCCACAATCTTATAATACAAATTACAAGCCCATTTATAGGCAGAACAATAAGAAAAAATAAAAACAAGATAATATCTCATTTATTTTGCAAATATCAAAACATATCACTGAAACTCCAAAGTCTTCAAACTTGATAAGGAATGGTGCTCCATGTTTTTCCTCTCCCAACAATCCACTTGCCCTTTAAAATTTATCTAACTCAATTCTAATTAAGCTGACTTTTCAACATGGTGGAGGAGGAGCATGGAGCACCACCAAGGGAGCAATGAATAATTTCTCCAATCTATATAATATTACAGGGAAGTGTTTGAATCCAAAAGACAACCAACGGTCCAGAATTGTCTCTCTATAAATCTAGACCGTTGGTTGTTCAAAATGGCAGCTTGGTTAAATACTTAACATTTTTTTGAGCATTGCCAATCACACATTCCCTACCTAATTTGGAAATCTGATTTCCAGACCCTAATTTGAGCAATCAACACCCTGATTTCCAAACCCTAATTTGAGCATTCCTAATTTGGAATGAAATTATAAGAAGTACGGGCTTCATAGCCTTATTAATAGGAGTTTTTTTTTTTTGGCCATAATCGTTGCCATTAGGAAACCAATCAAGCATATTTTTTCATGAAGTATGATTTTGATTTTATTTTATTTCCTTTTCCAAAACCTAATTTTGTTACCTTCCCAAGTTTAACGACGGTAGTTCCTCCACTCCACAAGCCAATTGTTCTTCTACACAGGTTTGAACCTTCTCTCTCTCTCTCCCTCCACTCCACAAGCCAATTGTTTTTTTTTTTATCTCCCTCTCTCTCCCTAATCGTTTCTCTTTCTCTCTCTCTCTTCCTAAATGTTTTCTTTCCAGTTCTCTTTTCTGTCTCCCTGACTCTCGCCCTCTCTCCAATTCTCTCACCACAGGTATGGCTATTTACTTCGTTTTTTTCCAGTTCTTCATTATTATTATTTTTTTGTCCGGTTCTATTTGTTAAGTTTAACTCCAAAAAATTTCGATTACGCTCGGTTCAAATCGGAGTGACGGCTGTATTGACTATAATGTTTGAATCAATGTTTTTTTTTGAGAACATACAAGGAGGGAGAGGGTTTCAATTTGAGCAATCCAAAAGTGCATTGGTAATGAAGTTCATTCTATAGGATTGAAATGAAGTTTTTTTTTTACCCTCACAATAAATCAGGATTTGGTAAAAGTTTAATCATGATTGCCCTCACATAATGATTTTACTTTTTTTCTATCCATTTGGTTATGAAATTCTACGACTTTCAAGTTATTTGCCATCATCGAAATTGTGCATAGCATGAACTTGGATAATAGCCAATAAATTTTTGCACATTTCCAAAGGTACTACAGTTGTCCTTCTCCTTCTATTGTCACACCTAGATTCTACATAAATTGGTTTATAAATCTAATAATTATCGATATTCTTTATGCAGGAATGTTGAGGACTGGCAAAGAATCAATGAGATCATCGTGAAAGCATCGTTGTTAAAGCATTGTGGAATGGTCCAATAACATTTTAGTCAATTTAACTTTATTGGATTTTTAATACGCGTGTTGCGTGATTTATGAATTTTCAACAAATTTTACCTATGCTTTGCTTATTTTATTTTTTATATGAATTTACTTTGCTTCTGTCCATTTTGTTATGAAATAATACTTTAAGTTGTGCAAATTGAGTAAAAAAAATTGAAACATAATTTTAAGATCACGAAATCGGTTTGTAACTTAAAATGGTCACTCTTTTAGCGCTAATAAACATTCGTCACAAGGACACCAAAATTATAATAAATATCACATTACTCAAACTACTGGTACATCCGTGTTTTTTGATTTGATCAAGATTTATGCGTTTGCGTATGTTCTATGCATCTTAGTTTGTTAAATTTGCTCAATTTTAATTTGTGTGTGCTGAATGTTCGAGTCGTGCCTTCAGGCACGGGCATTCGCTAGTCTATATAATAAGATAGGACTGGTTTTGAATCCAAAAGACAACCAACGGTCCAGAATTGTACCCTCTATAAATCTAGACCGTTGGTTGTTCAAAATGGCAGCTTGGTAAATACCAAATCCATCCAAGGGTTATCATCATCACATTTTGGTAACCGGCTAATAAAAAAAAAATGGATGAGATTGATTCCCTGTGATTCAGGAATTTAATTTCTTACCACATTTATCGCATATTTTCGACCATAGGATCGGTATATATTTTTTCAACGGCTGAAATTAACGGGTAGTAGGTCTAATAATAAATTTGGATAGGTAATTAGCAATCCATGTGATACACACACGATTTCAATTAACTTAGGAAAAGAGTGAGAACTAAATAGGTAACCATTCCAAAACAAAGACATTCACACACATAAAAAAAAGAAAAATTCCTATTCCAGCTTACAGTACGTTACCATGGAAAGCAAACTTTATTAAAAGCAAAACGTTTCTCTAATAACCTAAGAGTTTCTGATTTGTTTACAAACCCTTAAACATGGAATGATTTTGATTTGTTTGCAACTCTTCGCCCAACACGCCCCTCTCCTCCCATTGGTTCTATTCTGATATCCATGGTTATGGTAAGTAAGGTTTTTTTTTTTTTTGCATAAAGAGCAACTTGCACTTATTTTTTGTTCCTTTCTACTTCTCTTTTCCTTTGTTTTTCAATATTTTACTGATTATTTTTTTTGGAAGACCTGATTAATTTTCTTTTCTTATGAACAATGTATTAGGCCAACAACTAACCACAAAGGTTATCAGGAATTCTGTGTTTCAAGACCACAAAGGTATTGTTTTAGGGATTCTTTTTGTCTAAAGTTTCCTGTGTATTTAACATCGACTACTCTATCGTAAAGTTCTTTTCTTGAACTCTAATATTGCCACCTTTTCCTCATTTTCTCAATCTTTTTTTGGAACTCTAATCATGTTACGATTATTGTTACGATGCTAACAGTTCAGTCTCCCTATTTTGTGGTTTGGAGCTTCTCATATTTGTTCTTTCTTAATTAGTTGGTTGCATTCCATCGTGCAAGAAGATATCCCTTTATTTGAAGAGGAAGATTTTGTTGGTTGGTTGAACGAGAAGGTCTAAGTTAAATCGGTATTTGCTCAAGAGGTACTCATAGCCCATTAGTTTTCATAGTTTTGAACATGCTTTTTTTTTTTAATCTGATTAAAAAAAATCCAAGTGTTGACTTCTTACTTTAGTTCTTTACATTTTTCTCTTCATTTGATTGTGATTATTAAGAGTGCATGTTTCACCATGAAAAAGGGTAGAAAAATAGAAAGAGGATGGTTTTATTCATTTTGACACACTATTTCTATTAGGGGAAAAATTCAAAATACCCCCAACCTTTATACCAAAATTCAATTAGACTCCCAACCTTTTAAAAACTTCAATTTTACTCCCAACGTTATCTTCCGTTATTCAAAACGTCCCCTTCCGTCCGAATGACTAACGGATTTCGTTAAAGACTCCGTTAAATATCGTCCCGAACGAATTTGGATGATCCGAGCTGCTCAATGTGTTCAAAACATGATTTTAAGGATACTCACGGAAATCAACAAAAAAAATGACCGGAAAAGGCTTCATCTAAAGAATGTTTTATAGAACTATTCAATAAAAAACTGTTTAGATAAAGCCCTTCCCGATCATTTTTTTTGTTGATTTCTAGCGGGTACCCTTAAAATCACGTTATAATCACATTGAGCGGCTTGGATCATCGAAATTCGATTGAAAAAGGGGAGGTGCAGATCGATCCGGATTTTGTTCAAGTCCGGACGTCCGGATTTTGCTTCGGTCTGCACCTCCCCTTTTCCGATCGAATTTGGATGATCCGAGCCGCTCAATGTGATTAGAACGTGATTTTAAGGGTGTCCGCGAGAAATCAACAAAAAAAAATGATCGGGAAGGGCTTCATTTGAACAGTTTACTATTGAACTATTCAATAAAAAACTGTTCAGATGAAGCCCTTCCCAGTCATTTTTTTTGCTGATTTCTCGCTGGTACCCTTAAAATCACGTTTTGAACATATTGAGCGGCTCGGATCATCCAAATTCGACCGGGAAGATATTTAACGGAGTCTTTAACGAAATCCGTTAGTCATTCGGACGGAAGGGGGCGTTTTGATTAAAGGAAGATAACGTTGGGAGTAAAATTGAAGTTTTTAAAAGGTTGGGAGTCTAATTGAATTTGGTATAAAGGTTGGGGGGTATTTTGAAATTTTCCCTTTCTATTATCCATTCCTAAACTTCATTTAATTTTCAGGACTAAGATCCTTACGCACTTGGTTATGAAAAGTAGCTTGACTTTCATTGTTACATGCACAGATACGGATGAGAGCAGCTTGCAAAGTGTTTTGATGGTTGAAATTATATTTATGAGCAGAAAAAATATTGATTTTATGTAGGTTGCTGTGGCAACCTCCCGCATAAAATCCTAGGAGTTTGAGCTTGGTAATGGAGCTCGAAGCTATTGAAGTCTGCAATGTTGAAATCCATGTGGAGGTATAAGTGAAACCACCTCAAATGCACAATTCTGTCATCTCTTTTGCTTCCTTATGTTACTTAATTTGGGTTGAATAGTTAGATGTTGCTCTATTTCATTAAATTCAATTATTGGTGTCATATATGGATTCAAATATGAAGCTTTATTTATTTCAAAACTGTTATAGTGGATTTTATGAAGACGATTGGGTTTTTGGGATGTGAGCAATACCATGATCGAGTGTATAATATCATGTCAAAATGTGTTGAGATAAAAATCCAGACATGTTTTAATATGCCATATTATATTGGCATGTGCTTGAACCAGTGCAGTGCCTTCAGTGAATGCCCATGCATTCGGTGTTTAAATTATGTTAATTTCATCACTAGAGAGACATTGCATGTGAGCACATAATGATTTGTGTGTGCTGATTGCTCGAGCCGTGCCTTCAGGCACGGCCATGCGCTAGTTAATCTCAATTAAAGAGGTTAGGCCGTTGGCGAACCCGTGATGGTGTGGCTTTGTTTATAGCAAAATAGATGGATACTAATTAACAATTGAAAATTTACCATATATATGATGTTCATAATTAAGGGTGTGTTTCTGTTTCTTTAAAAAATCAACTTTTAGAAAATGAATGTAATTTCAAACTCAAAAATCATGTGTTTACGCAAATAATTTTTCTACCAATATGGATCTTGTTTGATAAATCTCATTGAGATCGTTTAAACGGTGCAAAAAAATTAAAAAGTTATTTTTCATTTTTATTATATTTGAGCTTAAAGTTATCTCTTTTTTTTAAAAAAAGAAGGTTGAAAAAGAAAACGGAACGGCACCAAAACCCAATCTCTCCTTTTTTCTTTTTTTCCCCATTGTTGAGGAAAGAAAGAAAACAGCTTTGAGATAAAGGAAAAGTAAAGCTCTCTTTATTTTGAAAAGACTCCTCACTTTCTATTGTTTTTGGATTTTTTCTTCGTCATCCATCCAGTAGGGATGACTGCTTTTTCTCTCTCACTCTCTCTCTCTCTTTACCAGTGGGGCAAAGGAGGCTCTCTTTTTTCCTTGACTTGACAAGTAGTATTGCATTTTGCTTTTTAAGCATTGCAATGTCTTCTCATAGCTTATTAATCATTGAGGATCTTGTAATTCCGAGTCCTTGGTTTCGCAGTGATTGCAGAGTACCAGATTAGTACTTGAAGAGCTAGCTGGCTATGTTCAAATCAACCTTTGAGTTAAGCTCTCTGGTTTGGTGACTAATGAAATACTTATTGGGACCAATATATTAGTTGTTTTCAGGTCCGGACCGTCCGGACCTCCCATTTTCCGATCGAATTTCGATGATTCGAACCGTTCAATGTGATCAAAACGTGATTTTAAGGGTATCCGCGAGAAATCAGTAAAAAAAAATGACTGGGAAGGGCTTGATCTGAGCAGTTTTTTATTGAACGGTTCAGTTAAAAACTGCTCAAATCAAGCCCTTTCCGGTCATTTTTTTTGCTAATTTCTTATTGGTACTCGTAAAATCACGTTCTGAACACATTGAGCAGCTCGGATCATCATAGATCGATCGGGAAATGGGAGCTAAGACACAAATCCGGACCATAAGAAAATCCGGGCGACTGGACCTGAAAACAACTGACCAATATATAGTGGCAAGAGCCATCTGTTGGGCTTCTCCAAACGAATGAAACGAAAATGATATGTGTACCGAACAAAGTGTAGGGATTTCGTACTGATCGGCCGCGCCGGGCTGTCTCCGGCCACCGGACAGCCGATCCGATCCGTCCAAAAATTCTAAAAAAAAACCCGAAGGGGCCTTATCAGGAATCAACGGCATCCGAGGTGTGTAGGGTGCTTGATCCGAGCACCCCTTTTTCGTGTATATACATGTATATCTCTATTATAAAACAGAAGGGTGTGGGGACAAGTTGTTGGGACGGCTTAGATTCATTTGATCCAAAGGCTGCAGTGCATCCTCCCACTTTCCGGTTAAGTGCCCATGGTTTTCACCTAAATCACACAACTGCCATCCCCTTCCAACCGGGATGCGTAGTGCCGTAGGCACGGGTTAGCACTAGTACATATATACAAGAAAAGGGGTGCTCAGATCAAGCACCCTACACACCTCGGATGCCGTTGATTCCCGAAAGGACTCCATCATTTTTTTTATAGAATTTTTGGACAGCTCGGATCGGCTGTCCGGTGGCCGGAGACGGCCCGGCACGGCCGGTTGGTACAATTTCCCTCCCCCACTTTCGGTACTCATAGCATGACTCCGAATGAAATCCTTGATTTACAAAGAGGTGAAGGGAATATATCCATCTATCTGTGAAACATCAACATCAGGCCAATGAGAATAAATATCCCAATTGAAACAACAAAGAAAGAAAATCTTTTTGTTGGGTTTTCCCGATTTTTTTTCATATTTCTTTTGAACAACGAATTTTTTTTATTAATCTTTGAGAGGGATACAAAAACTAAAAGGATCAAGGAAAAGGCAAGAAAAGCCCATCTGAGACCCAATCCATTGTAGAACAAAATGTGCCACAGAACCCCAAAGGGTTTGCTAGGTGGTCTTGGCTTGAAATTTAGATGTTTGCTCCATCCTAAAATCTCAGAATCGATTCTCCTTACTAACAACTCTTGGGGGCTACCTCACCTCCTCGCGTAAGCGTGTGAAATGGCCATGAGAGGGGCTGTAGAGATTAGTCCGAGGTGCGGGCAAGCTGGCCCGAAAAACCCTGTCTTTTCGGAAAAAGGAAAAAATGTTCCACAGGACAGAAAATAAAAGAGAAAACTATTCCTTGATTGGATCTTTTGGTTGGAATATTACTACTCCGAAAGTGAAATAGCGTACTGGCTTCCAATTAACCAACTGGCTGAGGAGGGACAAATTACTTTCTTGCAACTTGGTTCGATATGAAAGATTAATGATACTCTACGTTTACTTTAAAAAGAGAGAATTTTATTTCACAAGGTTAATTACCTTTTGGTTAGTTTTGAGGACAAAGCAATTGAAGCATATAAATTTATATTCTTCTGATGATAAGCAATAGCACTCTCGTAGACCCTGGCTCTGCCAGGATTTTAACTCGAGGGGGCCGGATTTATTGACATTTTTTTTATCGGAACATGTATTTATTATATCATAAAGTTTTTGTTTTAATGATATTACATTTGTATATTGAAATGATTCTAGTCAGTTAAAATATACCAATCATTTTAATTTTTCTTTAGGCAAATTCAATGTGATTATTTTTTATTTATGAAAAAAATTGAGAAATTAGAATGTAAAATAATTGATTTTTTTCCATCGCTGTCGCGGTCGGCATAACGGTCATGAGTAACGGGTATCGGTCAATATGTAACGGAAATCGAAGACCGCTAAAAAAAACCATTGATACACATGTTGTTACCTTATTTTGGAAAAAAAAATTGAATGTTTTTAGAGATATATGACTTATATTTGACTTTCAGAAATAGTTTTGTAAGTAAAATTGGATCAAAAGTCAAGTTTTGACTTTTGAGACAATAAATGCTAAAATTTTCGTAGGAGATGAATTTTCAGTGTCTAAAAAACTGGGATTGGTACTATGATAGATGATGTATACAATAAGTTTAAAGAAGAAATACAATTATTAAAGTTTCTAATTGTATTTTCCTATTAAGGCGATGTAATTTTAAACTATATTTAACTGCGGATTATATCGAAATAGAGTGATTGATAAACAATGATATGTATTAACCGAGTAAATCTTTGAGATCTAGCTCTAGTTTTTTCAATTTCTTACTGCCTTTCCTAGGCGATGTAAACTTTGAGATCTAGCTACAAGCCAAACACCCTCAACGCCTACTCCACAAGATCCCTCGGTTGTAAAAGCTCATTCAGTTTTTGATCAAATCAAAGTCGCTCCGTTAACTCGAAGATACTAATTATTAGTTTAAAAATCTGGGCAATCTAAAACATACAAGGATGCGTGGGTTAAACCATCTTATACTTGCTATGGGGGCGTTCCCTTTAGTTTCGGGAACCAGTTAGGGGTGTAAACGAGCTGAGCCGAGTTTTGTTGAGCTTGAGCTCGGCTCGTTTACTAAACGAGTCAAAAATTTGAGCTCGACTCGAGTCACTCGAGCCGTAACAATCCGAGCCCTTATCGAGCCGAGCTGATTCATTTATTGGACTAACCTCTTTAATCAAGCCAAACCACCCTTAACGAGCCGAACTTTTGTCAAAGGAGCCGAGCCGAGCCAAAAATTTAAACTCGTGCTCGGTTCATTTACCGCCCTAGCTAGGAACCTCTAATTTCTTGGAAATCGTGCGTTGAGAGAGAATCCAAAATCCAAAAACCAAACCCAACAAGGTCTAAGTAACTTAAAGGATTGAAAGAAGACTTACAATGTTAATGCTGAACTGAAGGCTTTCTACAAGAACTGAAGATGCTTGATTACAAGTATTGAATAGAAGGAAAACTTCTGTATGAGTGAGAGTACTTCTGAAATTAATGGTCTTGTTATTGTCAGCCTACTGGGCTGAAGATAAACACATTAGAAGACAAGAAAAATACATATTTTTGTGTACCTTTTACACCCTTTAATACACATTCACACACTTAATATTGTCAGCCCATTGGACTGATTTTAGAATTTTCCATGATGAAAATGTAAATTCTACCTCCAACGGGCTAACAAAAGGGTTCCGGTTTCTACTTTAGAGCATGTACACCAATAAAAATGTAAAAAGGCTGATCAACAATGCATTTTTTTCATTTTACCTACTCATATCTCTCTCAACACTACACCAATACTATCTATTTTACCTATTCTTTATTAAAATATTAATAAAAAGAGATAGAAAGAGAAAAAGAGAGAGAGAGAGAGAGAGAGAGAGAGAGAGAGAGAGTGAGTGAGTGAGTGAGAGAGAGAGAAAACAATAAAAAAATGGATTGCTTGTGAATAGTTGTAAGCTATTTTTAGCTTACAACTGTAGCTGGAGCTAAATTAGCTCTCTGTTTAGCTCCTCTGCTGTAAGGACATTTTCTCCCTTTTTGTGAGCTAAAATAGCTCTAAAACCATTTTAAAGTATCTGATAAACTTGCTCTAAAAAGAGAGAGAAAAAGCAGTCATCATCACTGAATGATGAAGAAAAAAAGAGAGAGTGTGTAGTCTTTTCAAAACAAAGAGAGCTTAATTTACATTTCCTTTATCAAAGCAGTTTTCTTTCTTTCCTGACAATCATATGGATGTGCACATTTGGTTTGAGGCACTGCATGATTGTGTGATGGTGCGGTATATTTGGAGTATCAAGTCGTAGTATCCTAAAGGTATTGAATAATGGAGATTTATACTTGGAAACAAAATCGCTCTCTTATCAATTTACAAGCACGTGACCACCAGTTTCATGACATCATCCACCTTCGGAAGAAATTTTTGGGTGTCGAGTGGTACCATGTGGTGTCCGAGCAACGCATCCGAGCCATCCAAAAGTGTGTTGGATGACCCAGATTGAAACCCTCTCTCTCCTGTTCTCTCTCTTTTTTTTCTCTTCAAATCCGAGCCGTTCAAAACCGAAATGAACAACCCAGTTGCACTGCTCTTGGACATCACGTGGTGTCCCTTGGGCACCCAAAAATTTCTCCCCCCTCTAGCAGTGACATGGAGCCCAATACAGCGCCCTGTGCATACGCGTTTCCTTTAAGAGCAACTTTATCAGTTGAGGTAAAATAGCTTTTTTAGCTATTTTACCTAAGCAAAACCTCCAAATGAGCACTACACCAGATTAAGTAAAGGCTGAGCTAAAACCCATCTATGAACAGTGCTTAGGTAAATATACCTAAGCACTATTCACCATGTGAATATTATTTTATTATTGTTCTCTCTCTCTCCCCCCCCTCTCTCCCCAGAAAAGAAAAAAAATAAAAGTAATAATATTTTAATAGGAAATAGGTTAAATAGATAGGATTGGTGTAGTGTTGAGAGAGATGTGAGTAGGTAAAATGAAAAAAGTGCACTGTTCACCAGCAATTTTACATTTTTATTGGTGTACATGCTCTAATTCCTATGGTACACACCCCTTATTAGGGGGTGTACCGTACGCACAATGATTTTAAACCATTAGATTTGAAAGTGAATAATTCGAACCACCTATTTATTAAATCAATTAATAAAATGAAAAAAGGGCTTAGTAGGTTATAGGTTGTTCTCTCCTCCTTGACTCTCTCTCCCTCTCCCTCATTTGTAAAATATTACAAATTATATAACATAACCAGAATTGTTATGACAATACAAAAAAATTGGCATTTTCTTATCACAATATGTTGTACCAAAAGAATATTTAGAACTGTACATTCAATATATTTGATATGAAACCAATTTCTCTGTTGTAACTGAATGTACGGTTAACTTGCAACCGCGACACAATAATGACGATCAAAACCATTGATTTCGTTATATCTGTTGATTAAATAATCCACGTAATTTTTTGGCTCGATAGGGTTTAGAAAGCCCTTTCATTGGCACCCAAATTCAATAGTAAAAGGATTTTTTTGTCTGATTAAGGGTCTAATGATAAGTGATCAACTTCATTCTTGATAAATGTGATCTATTTATATTATGTAAAAGATAGACGGTTCCAATCAGAAAAAAAATGCCTTAAATGGGGCTCGGATGGTGCATTGTTAGACTTTAATGTATCTGGATACATTAAATATTTTTCGATTACGCAGTTGTCGATATCTGATGATATCTAATTTGGTGACAATGCTGAATATCGTATGACTTGATATTCTAATAGTTATGATCGATCATTCTAAAAATATACTCGCTAATGACATTTAGTTATGGTATGGTATTTTACCGATTATAACTATCTCGATCATAATAAAAATATACTCCGTAACGACATTTAGTTATGGTATGGTATTTTGCCGATTATAACTATCGTTAACTGAACATTCTGAATGAATTTTTTTATACAACACATTGTGAGTATGAAAATGTCAATTTATGGTGTTGTCATAACAAATTTGGTTATATTACTGAATTTGTAGTATGATATTTTGCTGATTATAACTATCATTAATTGAATATTCCGATTTAATTTTTTTATACGACACGTTATGAGTTTGAAAACGTCAATTTATAGTGTTGTCATAACAAATTTGGTTATATTACTGAATTTGTGGTATTTTAGACATGTGTTATTATGTAATATTTTAATTAATTTCCTTTGGTATGACACATTGTGGTAAGAAAACGTTAATTTATGGTATTGTCATAACAATTGTGGTTTGTTATATAATTTGTGATATTTAAATATGTTTTCTTTTGATACGACATGTTGTGTTAAGAAAATGACAATTTTAAGTGTTGTCATAACAATTGTGGTTATTTTATAAAATTTGTGGTATTTTACAAATATTTTTGGCTTGAGTATAACAATTGTTGATTCTGGTACGACATATTTTGATTTTGTTACGGAATATCATACGAGTCAAAAAAAAATTGGTATGACTCATTGTGGTAAGATAATGCCAATTTATGGTGTTGTTATAACATTTGTGGGTAGCATTATTTAATTTTTGAAATTGTGCGCATATATTTTGTTAGGGTAAAAGTATTATAGATTCCGGTATGAATAATTATGGTTACATAATAACAATATTTTTTAATTATGGGTAACCTGCTAATGACATGTTCAACAGGTAAATTTTAAAAGTACAAGTCGTAACTAGAATCATAAATATGCATTAGAAAACCAAAAATTGGCATAATGAAAATTACAAATTGTCATAATTTAGACATACGGTATACTCTATGTACCATAGCTTCCTCCATTAATCATTGAGGATCTTGTATAGCATAATAGATTGATATTAATTAACAGTTGAAAGTTTACCATATATATTAATTAACAGTTGAAAGTTTATTATATATTTTGGGAATCATAACATTTTGTTGTGTTTCAATGAGGGTGCATATGATACACACATAAATAAAAGGTGTGTATTATAGCACTTCCCGCGGTGATGTGGCTTTGTTTATAGCAAAATAGATGAATATTACTTAACGGTTGAAAGTTTACCCTATATATATATGACGTTCATAACTAAGCAACTTTGAGATAAAGGAAAAGTAAAGCCCTCTTTATTTTGAAAAGACTCCTCACTTTATTTTTTTTGAATTTTTTCTTCATCATCCAGTGGGGATGGCTGCTTTTTCTCTCTCTTTTTACAAGTGGGGTAAAGGAGCCTCTCCTTCTCTCTTTTTTTTTCTTGACTTGACTTGAGAAGTAGTATTGCATTTTGCTTTTTGAGCATTGCAATGTCTTCTCTTAGCTTATTAATCATTGAGGATCTTGTATCTAATTCCGTGTCATTGTTTAATTAGCAATGATTAGAGAATACCAAATTAGTACTTTAAGAGCTGGTTGGCTATGTTCAAATCAACCTTTGAGTTAAGCTAGCTCTCTGGTTTTCTGACTAATGAAATAATAAGTACTTATTGGGACCAATAGTGGCAAGAGCCATCTGATGGGCATCTCCAAACGAATGAAATCCTTAATTTCCAAAGAGGTGAAGGGAATATATCCTTGATTTACAACGAATGAAATCATTGGCCTGATGGTCTCCCAATTGAAATATCTAAGAAAGAGAATCTTTTTGTTGGGTTTCCTCGATTTTGTTGATTAAAGTTAATGCTTAAATCATTTTTTTCCTGTCACACGGTATACATCAGTTGGAGTTAGAGAGAGTTAGCAAGTTAGTCCATAGAGAGTCCTGAAGCTGTCACTCTCTGGCCGTAAACCCCAACCGCCCCTCATCGTGTCAAAGAACACAATTGTAGAATAATTTTCTGATATTTCATTCATTGTAGTTCTACAATATATATAGTACAAACATTTACAAGGAAAGAATAAGAATACAGAGAAACGTCCTATAATTAAGGAAGAAAATAAAAGTACTTACTGAATTAAGGATCTTGACCATGTCAAATCCTTAATTCTAGCAATATCAAATCCTTAATTCTAGCACTCCCCCTCAAGTTGGAGCATGGATATCACACATGCCTAACTTGTCTAAAGAGTCATACAAAACATTGCTGGCTATAGCTTTGGTAAGAACATCGGCTCGGTTATCTTCAGACTTCACAAACGGAAAAATAATTATCCCAGCATCAAGTTTTTCCTTAATGAAGTGTCTATCAACTTCTACATGCTTCGTCCGATCGTGTTGAACTGGATTGTGAGCAATCTCTAAAGCTGAAGTGTTCACAATACAACTTCATTGCGTCCTGAGAGTCAACACCCAAATCCATTAGCAAGTTTCTCAACCATAGTAACTCACATACTCCAAAAGCCATGCCTCTATACTCAGCTTCTGCGCTTGACCTTGCTACTACCGGTTGCTTTTTACTCCTCCAAGTCACAAGGTTTCCCCCCACAAACGTAAAGTATCCTGACGTAGATTTTCTGTCATCAGCTGAACCAGCCCAATCTGCATTAGTGTAACCTTCTACCTTCAGGTGATTATTCTTGGTGAACAATAACCCTTTACCTGGAGCAGACTTCAAAAACCTCAATATACGTTCCACGGCATCCATGTGAGGTTTACGAGAATCATGCATAAACTGGCTCACTACACACACTGAATAAGCAATATCTGGCCTAGTGTGGGACAAATAAATCAATTTTCCCATAAGTCTTTGATACCTTGCTTTATCAGTAGAAGTTGCATTCAAACAATGGAACAATTTATGATTTTGTTCAATAGGAGTATTTGCAGGCTTACATCCAAGCATACCTGTTTTAGTTAACAAATCAAGAATGTATTTCCGTTGAGATAAGAAAATACCATTCTTTGAGCGAGCTACCTCAATCCCAAGAAAGTACTTCAAATCTCCAAGTTGTTTCATTTCAAACTCCGAGGCCAAGTGTCGCTGTAAGCTCTCAATTTCATCTTGATCATCACCTGTCACCACCATATCATTAACATAGATAATTAAAGCAGTAATTCTACCCTTTTGATGCTTTAAAAACAAAGTGTGATCTGAGTTGCTTTGTTTATATCCGAAGTTCTTCATAGACTTGGTGAATCTGCCAAACCATGCTCTTGGAGATTGCTTTAACCCATATAATGCCTTCTTGAGTTTGCACACCATTGTAACATTTGAGTACTTGTCTATACCCGGAGGAGGATCTATATACACTTCTTCTGCAAGCTCTCCATGTAAGAAAGCATTTTTTACATCAAATTGAAGAAGTGGCCAATCCTGGTTTGCCGCCAAAGACAAGAGCACTCTAACTGTATTAAGTTTGGCAACCGGTGCAAAAGTATCTTGATAGTCAATCCCATAAGATTGTGTATATCCTTTTGCAACCAATCGAGCTTTATACCCTTCAACAGTCCCATCTGCCTTATGCTTGACTGTAAACACCCATCTACATCCCACGGTCTTCTTTCCCTTTGGTAGAGGCACAAGCTCCCAAGTAGAATTTTTTTCAAGTGCAGACATTTCTTCTGCCATGGCTTGAATCCATCTATCATCTGCTAAAGCTTCCTGCATTTTACTAGGAATAGGAATAGACGATAACTGTAGTACATAAGATGCATATGACTTGGATAGTTTTTGGAAAGACACGTGATTACTAATGGGATATTTCGCTTTGGATTTAGGATCATGCTCATATTTAATGGGTGGTACACCACGATTAGAACGAGCTGGAAGACGATATTGTGACACTTGAGATTCAAAAATAGTACCATCGTCAAAAATAGAATTAGGATTAGTGGGTACCTCTAAAGGAATCTCAAAAGAAGATTGGCCCAGTGTTTGTGTTGGATTATTGGGAGACATTGTACTATCATGGAGAGGATTATCTTCCGCATTAGAAATCGTTGGATCACCATTTTGTAACTTTTCCCATTCATCCGTAGATTCACCCTTGTCAGTAGCATCTCCGAATGAAGAATGATTTTCTAAAATTCTTGGAAAAAATGCCTCCAATTCTTCATAATTTATCACTTCTTCTTGATTCTCCCCCTGAAGTGGTAAATCAGTAGTCGGTGACTTGAAAAAGAGTTCTTGCTCATGAAAGGTTACGTCCATGGAAACATAAAGTCTCCGAGAAGATGGATCATAACACTTGTAACCCTTTTGATTGCTCCCATACCCCACAAAAACACACTTCAAAGCCCGAGACTCAAGCTTAGTCCGTTGGTGCGAATGCAAATGGACATAGACTACACACCCAAAAATTCAAGGAGGTAAAAGGACTACCGGCGGAAGAGTGCAGTGATCAATATCCTTAATGTTCACAATTGTGACTTCTGGTGCAACGGACCATATGACTTGTGATCATTGTAGGTTAGTCACTTATCTCCTAAATGTTCCAAAACCACAATTAACAATGCCAATGGTGTATCATCTCCAGTTATCGGAGTTGGTACAGTTCCTTTATCTCCCACATTAGCTATCAAAGATGTCTTATTTGTGCCATTGTTAAATTGTAATCTTCTCTCTGTAACTCAATTAACCAAATCTCATAATTGTGTTGCTCTATTTTTTCCTACTCATTGTATCTTTCAGAACATCCATACTCGGGAGAAGATTGGCAGTGGTAGACGAATTGGAGGATTGTACTATCTAGAGGATGGGTTCCAACATTCCGACAAAAAGGGGCAAGCTCACGTGGTGAATGAGGATTTGGTGAATAAGAAACAGAAGGAAATTTGGCTGTGGCATAGGAGACTAGGACATCCCTCTTTTAGCTATCTTAGGAGATTATTCCCCTCTTTGTTTAGTGGATGGAATGTTTCAGACTTTATTTGCGAAACTTGTGTGAGGGCAAAAAGTCACCGTACTACTTTCCATTTGAGTAATAATAAAGCAAATTTTCCTTTTTCATTGGTTCATTTGGATGTTTGGGGACCGGCACCAATTTCTACTCTTAATGGGATGAGGTAGTTTGTATCTTTTGTGGATGATTGCACTCGAATGACTTGGGTTTATCAACTGAAGCACAAGAGTGATGTTTGCTCGATTTTTCGCTTGTTCCATCAAATGGTGACTACTCAGTTTGGCATTCCAATAAAAGTCCTTCGTTCTGATAACGGTGGAGAATACGTCAAGCAAGATTTATTGGACTTCATGCACTCAGTAGGGATTATTCACCAAACAACTTGTCCAGGCTCCCCTCAACAAAATGGTGTTGCAGAGCGGAAAAACAGACATTTATTGGAGGTAACTCGATCTCTCTTGATTAGGGGTCATGTTCCTGTTTACTTGTGGGGTGAAGCTTTGAATTCGACAGTCTACCTAATAAACCGTACGCCATCTAGTGTTCTTAATTTTAAAAGACCGTTGGATGCTCTCTCTGATCACTGCACTCTTCCTCTGGTAGTCCTTTTACCTCCTCGAATTTTTGGGTGTGTAGTCTATGTCCATTTGCATTCGCACCAACAGACTAAGCTTGAGTCTCGGGCTTTGAAGTGTGTTTTTGTGGGGTATGGGAGCAATCAAAAGGGTTACAAGTGTTATGATCCATCTTCTCGGAGACTTTATGTTTCCATGGACGTAACCTTTCATGAGCAAGAACTCTTTTTCAAGTCACCGACTACTGATTTACCACTTCAGGTGGAGAATCAAGAAGAAGTGATAAATTATGAAGAATTGGAGGCATTTTTTCCAAGAATTTTAGAAAATCATTCTTCATTCGGAGATGCTACTGACAAGGGTGAATCTACGAATGAATGGGAAAAGTTACAAAATGGTGGTCCAACGATTTCTAATGCGAAAGATAATCCTCTCCATGATAGTACAATGTCTCCCAACAATCCAACACAAACACTGGGCCAATCTTCTTCTAAGATTCCTTTAGAGGTACCCACTAATCCTAATTCTATTTTTGACGATGGTACTATTTTTGAATCTCAAGTGTCACAATATCATCTTCCAGCTCGTTCTAATCGTGGTGTACCACCCATTAAATATGAGCCTGGATTTAGAGCGAAATATCCCATTAGTAATCACGTGTCTTTCCAAAAACTATCCAAGTCATATGCATCTTATGTACTACAGTTATCGTCTGTTCCTATTCCTAGTAAAATGCAAGAAGCTTTAGCAGATGATAGATGGATTCAAGCCATGGCAGAAGAAATGTCTGCACTTGAAAAAAATTCTACTTGGGAGCTTGTGCCTCTACCAAAGGGAAAGAAGACCGTGGGATGTAGATGGGTGTTTACAGTCAAGCATAAGGCAGATGGGACTGTTGAAAGGTATAAAGCTCGATTGGTTGCAAAAGGATATACACAATCTTATGGGATTGACTATCAAGATACGTACTTTTGCACCGGTTGCCAAACTTAATACAGTTAGAGTGCTCTAGTCTTTGGCGACAAACCAGGATTGGCCACTTCTTCAATTTGATGTAAAAAATGCTTTCGTACATGGAGAGCTTGCAGAAGAAGTGTATATGGATCCTCCTCCGGGTATAGACAAGTACTCAAATGTTACAACGGTGTGCAAACTCAAGAAGGCATTATATGGGTTAATGCAATCTCCAAGAGCTTGGTTTGGCAGATTCACCAAGTCTATGAAGAACTTCGGATATAAACAAAGCAACTCATATCACACTTTGTTTTTAAAGCATCAAAAGGGTAGAATTACTGTTTTAATTATCTATGTTAATGATATGGTGGTGACAGGTGATGATCAAGATGAAATTGAGAGCTTACAGCGACACTTGGCCTCGGAGTTTGAAATGAAACAACTTGGAGACTTGAAGTACTTTCTTGGGATTGAGGTAGCTCGCTCAAAGAATGGTATTTTCTTATCTCAACGGAAATACATTCTTGATTTCTTAACTGAAACAGGTATGCTTGGATGTAAGCCTGCAAATACTCCTATTGAACAAAATCATAAATTGTTCCATTGTTTGAATGCAACTTCTACTGATAAAGCAAGGTATCAAAGACTTGTGGGAAAATTGATCTATTTGTCCCACACTAGGCCAGATATTGCTTATTCAGTGTGTGTAGTGAGCCAGTTTATGCATGATCCTCGTAAACCTCACATGGATGCCGTGGAACGTATATTGAGGTTTTTGAAGTCTGCTCCCGGTAAAGGGTTATTGTTCACCAAGAATAATCACCTGAAGGTAGAAGGTTACACTGATGCAGATTGGGCTGGTTCAGCTGATGACAGAAAATCTACGTCAGGATACTTTACATTTGTGGGGGGAAACCTTGTGACTTGGAGGAGTAAAAAGCAACCGGTAGTAGCAAGGTCAAGCGCAGAAGTTGAGTATAGAGGCATGGCTTTTGGAGTATGTGAGTTACTATGGTTGAGAAACTTGCTAATGGATTTGGGTGTTGACTCTCAGGACGCAATGAAGTTGTATTGTGATAACACTTCAGCTATAGAGATTGCTCACAATCCAGTTCAACACGATCGGACGAAGCATGTAGAAGTTGATAGACACTTCATTAAGGAAAAACTTGATGTTGGGATAATTATTTTTCCGTTTGTGAAGTCTGAAGATAACCTAGCCGATGTTCTTACCAAAGCTATAGCCAGCAATGTTTTGTGTGACTCTTTAGACAAGTTAGGCATGTGTGATATCCATTCTCCAACTTGAGGGGGAGTGCTAGAATTAAGGATTTGATATTGCTAGAATCAAGGATTTGATATGGTCAATACCCTTAATTCAATAAGTACTTTTATTTTCTTCCTTAATTATAGGACGTTTCCCTGTATTCTTATTCTTTCCTTGTAAATGTTTGTACTATATATATTGTAGAACTACAATGAATGAAATATCAGAAAATTATTCTACAATTGTGTTCTTTGACATGGTATCATAGCCTCCTTCAATCTCCTCTTCTTTATCCTAGGAATTGAAGTTTGGTCCTGTATTCACAATTGTTGTTTCTGTTTTTACTATTCCGCTGCGAAATATTTTTTTTTAGTGTATTTACCACTATGATCGAAGTAAGTGGTGATGTCTCTAAAAAAAAAGAACGAATCTATTACTATATCGACTGGGTTTCATATGCAGGAAACTTCTTCTCGAATCACTCCGGAACCGCTTGATGGTACCAATTATGTTGAGTGGTCTTTGAACGCTCAAAATAAAATCCGTGGGAGAAAACGTTGGGGTTTTATTTCGGGTACTAAGGCTGCTCCAACAGATGTTAAATCAGAGGAATATGAAGCATGGGAAGATGAAAACTGTTTGGTCAAATCATGGCTATTTGATGCGATGATAGAGGATATCCGTTCTCTCTTTCTTCGATTGGCTACGGCAAAAGAGATATGGGAGGCGGTTAAACAGACATATTCTGTTGACCAGGATGCATCAAAGGTTTATCAACTACACTGTGAGGTAATTTCTGTTCGCCAGAATGGAGGTTCTGTTATTTCTTATTTTGGCAAACTGCAGAAAATATGGCAGGAACTTGATGATATTGATGATTGTATTATGGAATGTCCCAATGATATTGTGACATATAACACGAAGGTTAATTCCCAACGTGTGTATCTGTTTTTGGCTGGTCTTGACCCTCAATTAGATGGGGTTCGAGGCCGCATACTTGCTACCAAACCACTTCCCAATATACAAGCTATTTATGCTATGGTTTGTGCGGAAGCTAATTGCCAAGAGGCTATGCTTGGAGGAACGATTGGAGATGGGGCTGTGATGGCTTCTCGAAAGATGCCTACCTCAAAGAAGGATCGAAAGTGTACTCACTATAATGGTACTGGTCATACCGTAGAAACATGCTTTCAACTCCATGAGTATCCAGATTGGCATCCAAAAGGCAAGAAGGCGTCTTATGTGTCTTCCAATGCTAAGGAGCTTGATTCGAAGGGGAACCTAGCCACAACTCCTGGATTCACTGCAAAGTCTGGTATGTCTTTTACTAGTAATAGTGATTGGATAATTGGCTCTAATACCATGTCAAAGAACACAATTGTAGAATAATTTTCTGATATTTCATTCATTGTAGTTCTACAATATATATAGTACAAACATTTACAAGGAAAGAATAAGAATACAAGGAAACGTCCTATAATTAAGGAAGAAAATAAAAGTACTTACTGAATTAAGGATCTTGACCATGTCAAATCCTTAATTCTAGCAATATCAAATCCTTAATTCTAGCACATCGGGCTCCAACTAAGGCCTCCACTGAGGAAGTCGGTGGGTGATGCCAATTGAGCTAAGAGCTTGATTAATGCTTGCTAAAAATCTAGAATTATCCCCACGAGCGTTCCAGATGTTGTCTAAGACACTGTTGGGATTCATCTATGCTATCCAAGTAACTTAGCATTCTAAATTTTGTGCCTCGCAGCTAATGGTTGTAATATTTTAGGCACGAACGAATACCAAATCACTTTTAGTAGAACTAGCGGATGCTTGTGCTTAAAGTCACGTCTGAATTAACGTAATATATATATAGTCTCAACTTAAATAAATCACCCACTTTACCCGAATTCTCTACTCGACAAATGTAATCTACACATAGCATCAATTACATTTTTGAGTTGTTTTTCCATTTGATCATAAAAGACATTTAAATAGAGATACATTACCTAAAAAGTGAAGAGAGATAATAGATTCTAATTAAAGAAAAAAGACGTTATAATTTTATTAGGAGAATATTCTCTGTACTCCTTAAGAAAGAAATGATCTGATGACTTACGACTACAACCTTAACATGATATTCTAATCAAATGACCGTGGATGTTACTTTTTTTGTATGCCTAGACATTTTGTAAAAAAAAAAAAAAAAACCGCACTATTTTGTAGTATAGATTTGGTATTCCAAGTCCGTATATGAAGAATTTGCAAAGGGAGAAAAGGAACTTGAAGGATGGATTAGTGTCTGAAGATTTTGCTTGACAGCTTGAGCACCTAAAACCTTACGAAAAATAACCTTGAATAATTGCTAAAATCACATGCAAGTGATTAAGATACATCAATGACAACCCATTAATATGTAAATTTAAAATATCAAATTAGAAAAATAAAATTTAGTTCTTACAACAATGCTAGGACAAAGGAGCTCTCACAGCTTTCTTATCGATCAATTCAGAACATTTCTTTCACAAGTTTAGTATCGAAGAACATATAAATGAAAATATTGGCATCAAAGGTAATTTGAAGGGTAGTATCAAGTGTGGAACCGATAATCATGGTTCAAGGACCATCATGATAAACTCTCATCTTTGTATGTGGAAGAAAGAACCAAAGGAAAGTGATAAACTCGCCTCCCTGGCTCAATTGTCGAAAATGCTCATTTCTCTGACCCTTACTCGCCGCGTAGCAAAGCATCCTCACCCACATCAACTTCAAAATATCCCATCTCTCATCCTTTGGTATACTCTTTGCCTTTACGACAATTCCATTCGTTGCGAACTCATCTGATTCCCACAAAAATTTGCAAGCTGCCCTAGCATCTCGCGCACCTCCGAGGTTTGGTGCCACACAGCGGATAGAGTCGCTCACATAATCACCTGATGCGACAATAGGCAACAACGAGGAGCGCATAACAAGTAGGTACATCATGTAGCGTGACAAAGTTCTGCATAGTTCCCTGTTGTCTTCCCACGACGAGGACGAAACAGAGGGGGGCATCGTGTGTTGTTGTGATACAGTACCATCCCTGTTGTTTTGATCATCAGCTGCATCGTGAGTATCCCATTCCGTTTCCAAATTGTAGCATATTCCTGTTGCGAAGTACAAGCGACTAATTTGCTCTTCCAAAGACGCGTTGAAGAATTCTTTCCAAACGGGGTCCTCTTCAACGGCTCTCCTAGGGTGTAGATCCGGACTAGTCAAACATCTACAACAATGTAAAATCGGGTCAAACAGAAGAGAGGGGACAATGTCCGCAGTCTTGTGTACATACTTGTTGAACATGTCCTTGAAGTATTCTTCTAACCACCTTTTGATCCCCAACAATGATCCAAGTATTCTTCTAAATGCCTTCTGATCTGAGTACTCAACACCTTGATCTGGCTCAATGACCGAAGTACGCTTTTTGAGCCAATGATCAAGTAGGTCGAATTGCCCCATCATTTTACACCGATACTGTTTTGGGAGGAAAAGCCATGAAATTTTCTTCCTCAGCTGGATTACTTGTTTGCCTCTATTGTGCTTAATTAGCCAAAGCATTCCCCAATCAGAGAATAAATACAATGAAATGATTGCATAAATCTCCAATGCTAGAGCTCCAACTAGTAGCACCCCTGTGATGACAATGTCAACCTTGTGCCATTTATCTCCATCTTCCCCAGTGGAAACAAGTCGGAGGATTAATCCTATCAACACAGCCACCGTACACGAGAATGTGAAGCAACGTAGAACCCATCCTCCCTTGCTAAAGTTTATGGGTGCCTTTGTGTATAACAAATCGAACATGAGCCCCATTTCAACCTCTATGGCATTCCAGAACAGGCTAATGTCATCATGCTCCAGAGACATCTCCCATCTCAACCAGTTATTCTCTATGTCATATAACCGTGTAAATTCCTTAAATGCCTTGACAGATCTTTGGGCAATACATAGAGCGCGTATAGAATTGTTATCCTCCAACGTGTTATTATTGCCAAGATTTGATCCACTGCCTACATTGCCAACGGGCACAATCTCCCCGGATTTATCATGGCTAACCGAAAAGAGAACCCATGTTCTCTCCCCATACTTGATAAATCCAGCCACTAACGCCAGGATTGACATAATTGAAAACCAAGAATGTTTCCAGGACATAAGAATAATATAAACTGCAACAGAGAGTTGAACCACTAGTCCGAGAAGGTGTCTCATCCATAGATGATTATCTTCCAAAGAGTAAGCCGTAATTGTGTCGGGACCGCCAAGGTGTAGCAAAAGTAAAGGAGCCCATATGGCCCTCAATGCGTTGCCATTGTCATAATCGCCTTGGGCATCTGAGAGTTTGCCCAAGGCAACGGTTGCAACCCAGTCAGCCGTTAAATAGGCTGACCAAATAAGGATACTAATCCATGGTGACGATATGTACTTTCTGCGATTGCCAGATACCGAAAGGATGATTTGTAAAGCGAGACTTAGGAGAACCAGTAGCCGTAGATCCCACACATCCCAGAGTCTCCTCACCAATGCTGGAATTGGATCCATCACACACTTGTCTTCAACACATAAGTTTAAAAAGTTACATATGGAAAAAGAAAAAAGGAAAGATACACAAACAAGTTTAAGGTTCAACTTACTTAACCATATGCAACATTACAGTTTTGTAAAGCTTAAGATCTTTAAGAATGGACAAAACAAAATTCCTGCTCCAAAACTAACAACTTTAGAGTTCTTTTTTATAACAGCTGGAGTAGCTTACTTGCACCTTGACTTATTTTGGGGAACCAATTCCAACGCCCATTTGCTGGGGACTGGCCCCAAAGGAGTGGATAACACCTCAAATCATCCACAATGGTCTAACGAAAATTGAATAATCAAAAGTTGTCAAATAACCTTTTGGTTATTCATTTAAGGGATTGCTAAAGTTAACAATGCAGACGTCAACAATGGCATAATAAAAATTGAATAACCAAAACTTACAACATTACTTTTTCAAACTACAAGAAACTAAAGATTGTGAACATAGATGTTAGGATCGTAACACACACGCTCACGATTCACGAGTATAAAACAGTAAAAAAATCGACACAGTAATATACGTGGTTCTCCAATACCGGGTGCGTCTACAGGAGCGAGAGCGACTACTGTTCTTATTATCACATTACGAAATAGGGCTCGTTGCGCTTTGCTTCGCTCCGCGCCGCTCCGGCATCTGGCCTCTTTCTAAAACTCCTTACTATCTCTTCATATTTAACATATGAGCCACAGTTCTAACAATAGAAAATAATTTTTTTTAAAACACTTTTCAAACTAACAAAAATTGTTTATTAGAAATAGAAAACAATTTTTGAAAAACACTTTTTAAAAAACAATTTTTGAAAAGAGTATTTGAAACTGTTTTTGATGTATGAAATTTTGAAAAAAAAAAGAAGTTTTTGAAACTGTCACTACTACAATAATGCTTAATGATCACAGTTATTACCCGTGATCTATTGATTTTAATCACGGTTATAAAACCGTGGTCTATCGGGCCGTTATTAAAAGTCTCCTACTTTTATTCACTGTTATAAACTGTGATACAAGCTAATAAAAAACAACCGTGATCATTTTGAATGAACTAATCACAGTTTTTACTCAAACCGTGATTGTATCTTCTTTACCGTGATAATTTTCAATCAAACAAGCACGGTTTTCTACTAAAACTGTGATCATATCATCAATAACCTCACAGTTTTTTCAGATACCGTGGTTGTTAATGGACTTGAAATATCTCGCTTCATTCTGAAACTGGGGAATTTGTTTATTTTCTTAAATTAGATACTTTCCAGCTCTCAACCTAAAAGTTGTTTCCCATTGCTAACTGTACAAGTGCATCATGCTGCAATGATATGGCAAACAAAGTGTTTTACACACAAAATCAAGAATCAAACATTATACAAGATCACTGTATTGAACCGAAAAAACAAAGCCTAGCTGCAATGTTTAGGCAAAAACGAATGACAAATATGCTAACTAGCCTCTCTAGTATAAATCATGTCACATATAGCATAGAACAATATACATACAACGACCTCTGACTTCGTAGTTGCAAAGTTGTGACCAACCCATCTCTTCTACTACCTGCAACATATCATTATGCAGCAATAAAATCACAAGCAATATTACAATCTTCCCACAGTAAAAAAGCATAATTCAACTTCAATTCGAATAACCGGACTAAAGTTGAGTTTTGGGAGACTGAAACAGAGTCACGTCACTTTTTCTCTAACACCGTAAGCATATTGGGTGCTGAAAAACATCACCGGATAAATTGACGAATCCAAAATATTACTAAATAACACTTGGCATTACAAATATGCAAACAGAGATTAACATGAAAGCTCTATAACAAACAGAATATAAGTTGAGTTTGCTAACAAAGCCAATTTCGAAGAACTGAATTGCACCTTTTGTTATAGGGGGAATTCCAGTGCCATTGCCACTCATGATCACTCTATGAATAGGAGGCCATTTTACTTCCTCTCTGTTTTTTCAAGAAACAACAATTGAAGCTTTAACTTGTAAAATAGCACATAAAAACTGGGAAGATAATGTAGAAACAACAAAATTGGAACTACCGAGTACCAAAGATTCCTACGGTGTACAACTTAAGACTCATACAGATTACAATTGTTGTACTAATTAATACCAAAATTCGTTTGGTACTTTTATCGAACACCTAATATGCAGAATCATCTGTGATTATAAACAATACATAACAATCTGTCAACATCCGCATAATCACAATCCAAAAGACCAAGAGCATGCCTAACGTGAAAAATAAGCACGACTTCGGAGCGAATGCAGGAGGCACCATCAACATTCGAATATCTTTTCTAAAAATTAGCACTAAACTAAATAGCCCATCATTCATTTCATAGAAAATAATTTTTTTTAAAACACTTTTCAAACTAACAAAAATTGTTTATTAGAAATAGAAAACAATTTTTGAAAAACACTTTTTAAAAAACAATTTTTGAAAAGAGTATTTGAAACTGTTTTTGATGTAAGAAATTTTGAAAAAAAAAAGCAAAACTGTGATCTTTCTAACTTTCTTAGTGTGTTCTTTATACATTATTCTTGTAGTGTGTTTTGAGTGATGAAGGAAAACTGTTTTTGAAAAAAAATTTGGTTTTTGAAACTATTTTTTAAAATGATTTTTTGAAAACAGTTTTCATGTATAAAATTTTGACAAAAAAAGAAGTTTTTGAAACTGTTTTGAGAGATGAAGAAAAAACTATTCTTGAAAAAAAAAGGTTTTTGCAACTGTTTTTAAAATATTTTTTTTGAAAATAGTTTTCATGTTTGAAATTTTGAATAAAAGAAGTTTTTGAAACTGTTTTGAGAGATGAATAGAAACTGTATTTGAAAAAATAGGATTTGAAATTTTGGAAACTATGGAGAGAGAGAGAGAGTGTGTTTCCGTGTGATGATGGCGTATTTGATTGAGAAGATATAAGAACCATTAAATTTGGTTACCGTGAAAAAGTTGCTAATTTTGGTTATTCAATTACTAAAATTTGGTAGTGGCTAAAGAGGCTGCTAATTTTGTTCTTCTTGAGCAAACATTGCTTACTTTGTCTTTAACAACCTTTCAGTTTAGGAGGATGCAAACCTTGAGTCTTGGGTCTTACCAATAGGACAACCCCAATCTAGAGTACTTTAAGGTGCCAACTACTAATTGGACATAGGTAATGGAATAGTGACCATATCTATGAATTATATTTGCTTACAGTTTGAGTTAGGGCCTTAAATGGCATTAAGCATGTCACGCATAGCACATAAAGTTGGTGCATATAAAGTGCCATCAAATGTTACAGAAGTTTAGTTATCCTAACATGATTTTTACCAATCATCTGATGTGGCAGCCCATGTCATCCTGTAAACCCATACACAAGGTAGATTATTACCGGTTAGTACAGAGAAGTAGTCTTGAATTCCGTTTAAGGTGACGGAAGACTTTTGTCAAACTTTTTTTCTCAAAGATATGACCTCTCAGGCTAGAACTGAGGTTCGAGTTTTATCCATCCTACCCTTTACACTATCAGCCTATCACTCTCCACGAAACTTAAAATAAGCATAAACTGAACTAACACTTAAACTGGAAACCTAGAACTGGGAAGTGAAAACTAAATTAAATGTCAATAAACTAAAACAACAATAAGGCCAAATAATTCTCTTGCAATAATGTGAAAGATTACCTGTACTGTAGCTAGCCTTCTAGCCTGTGATGACTTGAAAACAATAAGACACAAGGTGCTCTACATATTGCGCCTCCCAATCGTATATATAGGAACAAAGTGTTTCACAGGACAGAAAAGGAAAGAGAGAACGATTCCTTGCCTGGAAATCACTGTCTTGTACCACACTGGACTTGGAAGTTTACTAGCTCGTGTAGACAGAGCCGGCTAATGGCATAGGCGGGAGAAGCACGAGCTTCGGACCCCCAAAAAATGTTAAAAATAAGGGCCCCAAAATTCTAGGATCTCTATATATATGTATGTATAATGGTCCTTTTTTTTTTTTGCACTAAGCCATCTTTACACAAAATAAGCCCAATTAAAATTTAGGAGTCACAAAATAGGTCCAAACGTTGGAATTCCTAATTAGAATCACTACGGCGATCAAAAATAAGAAAAGAAAAAGAAACGCCAATTCAAGGGACAAAAGAATACATGAGCCGATCCAAAAAAGAAAGAAAGAAAGAAACGCTGCTTCACTCTTGACTGAGTCACTGGTGAAGCAGCTTAACTATGAAGACTTAATTAGTACGTTTGCAGCAAAAAGTGTGAGAAGACTAATTTTCAAATGATAGATTTTGAGGTATTGTAATAGTTGCATTTTTTTTTGGATAATTATATGCTTTTATTTTGTAATGATAAATCTTTTGTAATGGTTTTTTTTTTATGAGACTTTTTGTAGACCACTTTTGTATGGAAAATATGGAGATCTCATTCAAGAGATTTGCTTCCGGCCTCCAAAACTTATGAGCCGGCCCTGCGTGTAGATTGCAAAATTCCCTCCTGCTCATTCTCTGTTTTCCAAGGTTGCTTAACAACATCATTTTGGCGATTTAAAGTGGAAAATTTATGCCCTGGTACAGAACGCAGGATTCTTTTCTTCGTGTTCTTGGTTCTTTTATTGTTTCTTCTTCTTTAACAAAGAACAATCCTCCTCCTCCTCTTTAGTCTTTACCAAAAAAGAAAAAGAAAAAAGAACAATCCTCCTCCTCCTCTTTAGTCTTTACCAAAAAGAAAAAGAAAAAAGAACAATCCTCCTACAGTGCAGTGGTATCACATCTCAAACAAAGCATAAGCTTCGAGGTAAGTCGATCATAGCCAAAATCTAATAGCACTCAAATGAGATTCAAGTACACTTGCAACATTGAACCCAATGTAGAGAATACACTACAAAAGACACATTAAAGTTTCAGCAATAACGAACAAACTTCTGATCGATCCTCCTACTTGAGAAAGAAAGGAAAATGCAGGAATTCCCACGACATATCATCTCACTTTCGAACTACCAAAACTCAAAGCCAATCTTTTTGTTGCAGGAGGACAAGTATTGAAACCCAACCGAGCTCAACGCCTGAATTCTACAAAAAAAATTAAATTAAATTAAATAAATAAAATTGAGGCACTCTGAAGACATTATTTGACTGGTAAAATTATCATACTAATTGATATAGGTTCTCGGTTTTTCATTGAAATCTTAATAACTTTAAAAAAAAAATTTATCAAGAATTGCAGCTTCTAGACTAGAAGGAACATTTTAAAAAAAAACAAAAAAGACTAGAAGGAACATTATATGGTATTTGACATTAAATTTGTGACCTTAGACTTCTTGGATTGTGTATCAGTTTCATGTAAAGGCCAAAAATTAACGACCATGTGTTTTTCATAATTGCATCTACGTACGATTATACATCTTATTCTATGTTCAAAGTCAGTGCCCATGGTTCGAACCGATGAAGGGCTGTTACAAAGGAAAAATCTAAACCGCTGAACCTTAGAGGAGCTCGCTTTGACTGAATATATCAATATTACATATTGTATTTTGGGGCCCTAAATTTGGTCCAAAACCTGGGAGCCCTATCCGGCCGGCTGTATGGTGAACTTAATTATGCCTAGGACTGGACTTGATTGTGGAAGACAGAACCAAAAGAAAGTGATAAACTCGCCTCTCTGGATTTTAGGCCAAAAATTGGGAGCCCTATCCGGCTATCTGGTGAACTTATGCCAAGGACCGGGCCTGATTGTGGAAGAAAGAACCAAAGGAAAGTGAGAAACTCGCCTCCCTGGCTCAACTGGCGAAAATGTTCATTTCTCTGACCCTTACTCGTTGCGTAGCATAACATCCTTACCCACATCAACTTCCGAACATCCCATCTCTCATCCTTATGTTTACTCTGTACCTCTTTGATAATTTTAGCCGTTCCGAACTCATCTGATTCCCACAAACATGGGCAAGCTGCCTTCACATCTAGCAAACCATTGGTGTCTGGTTTCGGAACGCGGATAGAGTCGCTCACATAATCATCTGATGAGGAAGTAGGCAACAACGAAGGGCGCATAGCAAGTAGATACATCATGTAGTGTGATAGAGTTCTGCATATATATAGTTCCTTGTCTTCTTCCCACGACAAGGACGAATCAGAGGGGGGCATCGTGTGTTTTGATACAGCACTATCCCTGTCGTTTTCTGATGCATCATGAGCATCCCATTCCATTTCCAAATTGTAGCAGATTTCTGTTGCGATGTGCAAGGAAACAATTTGCGCTTCGAAAGACATATCGAAGAATTCTTTCCATACGAGGTTCTCTCCAACGGCGCTCCTAGGTGGTAGATCAGGACTAGTCAAAAGTTGACAACAATTTAAAATCGTGTCAAACAGAAGAGAAGGGACAACAGTCTTGTCTACATACTTCTTGAGCGTGTACTCAAAGTATTTTTCTAACCACCTTTTGATCAAGTAGCTAGATTGAGTTGCCCCGATATCATTTTGTACCTGTATTGTTTCCGGATGAAAAGCCATGAATTTTTTTTCCCTCAGCTGGATTTCCTGTTTGCATCTATTGTGCTTAATTAGCCAAATCATTGCCCAATCAGAGAATAAATAAAACGAGATGATTGCATAAATCTCTGATGCTAGATAGAGGTGTCAAATGGGCGGGTTTGGACCAAATTGGATAAGTTGTAAGTGGGTTGGGTCTTTAATGGGTCATTGACCCATTTAGATCCATTAATTATGAGTTCAACTACCCATACCCAACCCGACTCATTTATTTAAAATCAAACCCGACCCGCCCACTAACCTAATTACAGTTTTACTTTTTTTTTTTGGGTTCTTTTTTGTTTATCTTAGATAAAAATGTAAAATTCAGATATACCAATAATAATTTTATAAAGCACACGAAGAAATTGAGTGACTTATTTTTTTGTTCTTATTCAAAAATTTTTTTGCATTTGTTTGTTTTGCGTCAAACTTTTGTGACTTATTGATTCGTCTCAACGAGAGGAATCGGAAAAGTAAAAAATTTTGATTGAAATTCATAATTTTTTGAAAGATAAAAATAAGTTAATAAGAAACTTTTTTTTACTTATCTGTCTTTTTAAAAATTTATTAGTTTCGATCAAATTTTTTTACTTTTCTGATTCTTCTCAACGTGATAAATTAATAAATCACAAAAATTTGATGCAAAACTAACAAATGCGAATTTTTTTAAAATTAAAAACAAAAAAAAAACCTAAAAGAATTCCTCGTAAGGAAAAAGTGATGAGAGAGAGCGAGAGTGTGTATTTGTCCTACCTGATGCCTGCCCATTTTGAGAGGATCACGACGATTTACGATTCGCCTGTTGGGTAACGCCATCTGGCAGCCTTTAATTTTTAAAAGCAACTGAGGATCAGGAGTTTTGCGTTGATGATTTTTTGTTGGGTAATATTCATGACCCATTGGACATTTTAGTTGACCAAATTGATGCCCAATTAAGACCCAATAATAAATGGGTTAGATGGGTTTGAACCCATTCTAACCCAACTAATAAATGGGTTGGGTTGGGTTAGGTCTATTTTTTAATAGGTGGGTTTGGATTTCTTAGTGGATTTGGGTTCAATTTGCCACCCCTAGTGCTAGAGCTCCTACTAGAAGCACCTCTGTGATGGCAATGTCAACCCTATGCCAATTCTATCGATCTTCCCTAGGGGAAATAAGTCGTCGGACGATTAATCCTACCGACGCAGTCACTGTACAAGAGAAAGTGATGCAACGCAGAATACATCTTCCCTTCCTAAAGTTTATGGATGCCTTTGTGTATAACAAATCGAACATGAGCCCCATTTCAACCTCTATGGCATTCCAGATCAGGCTAATTTCATCAAGCTCTAGAAGATTTTGCAATGTTGGAACTATTTTGCTTTTCTATATTTTTCTAGGTCAGTTAAAAAAACAAGTGCGATAGGGGTATCACTTTTGAGTGAGTGGATGTTTAAAAAATTGAATTCGAGTTGGAATCCCGTATGATTATACATTCTTAATATCTCTAATCCTATTAAGAATTAAACAGATAGATTTGGTAACATTTGTTGTGTTAAACTATTTTATGAACTTGGTTAGATGGACCATGTTTGAAGGTTATTCTTAAAATGAAAATTTCCAAGAAGTTGATTTTGCTGGGAGAAGGGAATTTTTTCTAATTCACGATTATTTGTAATGATCCTCTCGCATTAGGTGGGACCATACGCATATCGAAAACTCACCTCATGTGAGATGACGTTAAAAAGAATCATTGTATCCATACAAAAAACTTTAGAAAAGTAGGGTTTGATATTTTATTTAGACTATATTTAGAAAGCATTGCGCCATGCCTTTAGGCACATGCAATTATTAGTGTATGCATAAATGAATGGTGCAGATCCAGACTTACACTTGTGTCTGAAACCGTCTAATATGTGCAACTGTGTAAGCTCCACATCTACCATGTGAAACCCATGCGCATTAGTATTTCCCAACAAATTTACACGCACATCCATCTGTGCGCGCTGCTCTTACTAGAAAAGTCCCTAACCAAGATCGTATCATATAATTTATAATTCCACAACGTATCATATGAGATGTATAATACCACGAGGAATTATTAACCTCATCACTATTTATCTAATCAAAGAAACGAGCTTATATTTGCTAGGTAAATGAGGGAGAAATGGGGAGAGATTAGCTAATTTCATGAGGGAGACGAGATAGGCTAGGTTCGGGTTAACTACTATTGAATTGTGTTCTGTAAAAATTTAATCTGATTTGAATTTTTGTTATCTTTTCGTCAAAATCTTAAAATTTTTGCTTCGAATGTGCCTCTTTTTTTTTTTTAAATCGGCAATTTTTTTTTATTAATCTTTGGAAAGGAAAACAAAGATTAGAGGGATCATGGGCACATCGACATATGCCACCCGAGAACCAAAACCAAATGACGGCAAGATGCCAATCAAAACACCACAATCAAAACAACCCAGCAATAGGCAATACCACAACAAATTAAAGGGAGACCAACCCCAAAACCAAGAATGACAAAATTCTTCTAATAAATCTATCCCATCTCTCTCCTCACTTTTTAGGCAATCTATATCTATTTAAACATTATCTTTTTTATGATCAAATAGAAAAACAACTCAAAATCGTTACTGACGATATGTGTAGATTACATTTGATGTGTAGAGTAGTCGGATAAAGCGGGTGACCTATTTAAGTTGAGACTATACTACGTTCTGACATCATGACTTTAGGTAAGGCCGCGGGAACCGCTGCTAAAAGTAATTTGGTATTTGTTTGTGCCTATTAAGAAAGAAATGATTTGACGATTACAACCTTAATTAGTGTATTTATAAGGATCGGACGGCCGTAGATGTTACTTTATTTGTATGCGTAGACATTTTGTAAGAAAACCGCTCAATTTTGTATTATAGTTTAGGTATTCCAAGTATGGTAAGAATTTGCAAAGGGAGAAAAGGAATTTGAAGGATGGATTAGTGTCTGGAGATGTTGCTTGAGCACCTAAAACCTTGCTACAAAATAAGCTACCAAATCTCACAGCTCGCTTTAGTGGAAAATGAAACATAATACGGACTGTTAGCCACTTCTCATATACATACACCTAAAACCACGCCTCAACTTTCATGCTCTATTGCTACACTCATAAGAATCAAAAGAGTATGGATCTTTTCCTATCCTCATGTTGGTTGGATCGGATGGTACAAATCTTGACCGCCCATCTGACCAAGTAATGGTCTGGATTTGTTCATAGCAACTTATCGATAAGAGATTGATCTTACGGTTAAAAAAGTACCAATACTTTTTGTACAATTGATTGGCGAGATAGGCGACTTAATTGATATTTAAACTGTCTAGTTCGGCCTAAAATAAGGACAGAACCCCTAGAAAAATAGTATGCAGGTAGATCCGGATTTGAAATAGTTTGGCATATTCCACATTTGACTTAAAATCTTCATCTCCTTCCCACTGTTGTCTCAATACTTTGAAATAGTTGCCAAGTTATATAGAATTTCGTTTCACTCCGCAAGCTTGGGCTTACTCGGGGCTCGTTGAAATCTGCGATGTTTATTTCATTTTATTGGTCAAGTTGATCGTACGCGGAAAAAAAATTACTAGTAAATTGAAAAAAAAAAAACTAAATTGGTTGAAAATAAAAAACTGTGTGATTGTGAATCATTTTCTTAGACAAATTGAACTGCTTATGTGGTTTTTGGCAAACGACGTCAAATCAATTTGATTTTTTTACACGGATTATCAACTTGACGAACTGAACGAAATGAACTTTTCCAAGGTGAGTCTGGAAAAAATACCCTTGTTGTGCCTTGGTCACAGCAGACCCTCTTCTTCAACCGGGGCAACCACAGCCAAATAGTTAAGTCTTGAAAAACTACTTTGTTTTTATTTTTTTCTAACCCAATCAAAAGGTAGGGTGAAAAGGAAAAATTATTCATTGTCCCGGGGCACCACCACGTGGTGCCTCAACTTATTCAAAGTGTGGGAAGCCCACACAAAAGTGTGATAGAAAATAATTTGGGGCACGTAATTTCTTCTTTTCTTGAAGCTTTCATTTATTTAAAAACAAATTTCATTTTGTTTTCATTTTTCTCGTTGCAAATTTAAAATCCAAAGAACACTCAAATTTAAAATCTAGTTGACATCCCCAAATTTGAAGCCAATATTTGAGATGCTCGACCAAGTCCAAGAGGGTATCCAACTAATTAAACCCACGTTATCAATGGGGTTACTCTCTTTAGGAGGCCGCGTAAAATCACAGGCAAGTGATAAAGATACATCAATGACAGCCAAATAATGCGTAAAGGTAAAATATCAAATTAGAAAATGAAATTTAGTTCTTACAACAATGCTAACACAAGGGAGCTCTCACGGCTTTCTTATTAATTCAGAACAATTATTTCACAAATTTAGTACGGAAGAACATAAAAATGAAGGGTAAAAAATTGATTACGGTAGTATCATGAGCTTTTTAGATTGTGGTAGAAAGAACCAAAGGAAAGTTAGAAACTCGCCTCCCTGGCTCAACTGCCGGAAATGCTCATTTCTCTGACCCTTACTCGCCGCGTGGCATAGCATCCTCACCCACATCCACTTCAACGTTTCCCATCTCAAATCCTTTTGTTTACTTTTTAAGAGTTCGACAATAGAATTAACGTCTGAATAGTGTTGAAAAATATATCGGCAAGCTGCCCTTGCATCTCGCATATGTCCGATATTTGTTTTTCCAAATGAGCAGAGTGTGTCCCAGATGTGATCGTGAGATGCGGCAATAGGCAACAACGAAGAGCGCATAACAAATAGATACATCATGTAGCATGATAGAGTTCTGCACAGTTCCTTGTTTCCTTCCCACGATGAGGACGAATCAGAGGGGCCGGGCATCGTGTGTTGTTGTGATACAGTATCATCCCTGTTGTTTTGATCAGCTGCATCATCAGTATCCCATTCCATTTCCAAATTGTGGCAGACTTCTGTTGCGCTGTGCATGACACTAATTTGATCTTCAAAAGGCCAGTCGAAGAATTCTTTCCAAATGATGTCCTCTTCAATTCGAGGATCAATTAAATGAATACAACACTTTGAAATCGGGTCAAGCAGGAGAGAAGGGTCAATAACAGCAGTCTTGGGTACATACATCTTGAGCGTGTCCTTAAATCACCTCTTGGTCTGGCTTATTGACCCAATAATCAATTATTGACCCACTAGAAGCACCTCAGTGATGGCAATGTCAACCTTGTGCCATTTCTCTCCACCTTCCCCAAGTCGGATGATTAATCCTATCAACACACCCACCGTACATGACAAAGTGATGGAACGCAGAATACATCCTCGCTTCCTAAAGTTTATGGGTGCCTTTGTGTATAACAAATCGAACATGAGCCCCTTTTCAACCTCTATGACCTTCCAAAACTGGCTAATATCATCAAGTTTTATCGGATTTCGCAATCTGAACACGTTATTCTCCAGGTCATAATACTCTGTAAATTCCTTAAATGCCTTGACACACCTATGGGCATTACATAAACCGCGTATATAATTTTTATCCTCCGATGTGTAATTATTGCCAAGATTTGAATCACTGCCTACATTGCCAATCGGCACAATTTTCCCGGATTTATCACGGCTCACCGACAAGAGAACCCATGTTCTCTCCCCGTACTTGATAAATCCAGCCACTAACGCCGGGATTGACATAATTGAAAACCAGGAATGTTTCCATGACATAAGAATAACATAAACCGCAACGGAAAATTGAACCACTAGTCCGAAAAGGTGCCTCAACCAAAGACGATTATCTTCCAGAGAGAAAGCCGTAATGGTGTCGGGGCCACCAAGATGTAGTAAAAGCAAAGGTGCCCATATGGCCCCCAATGTGTTGCCATTGTCATAATTGACTTCGGCATCTGAGAGCTTACCTAGGGCAACGGTTGCTACCCAATCGGCCATTAAATAGGCCGACCAAAGGATGATCTGTAAAGCAATACTAATCCATGGGGACGATATGTACTTTCTGCGATTGCCAAACAGGGACAGGATGATCTGTAAAGCAAAACTTAGGAGAACCAGTAGCCGTAGATCCCACTCGTCCCAGAGTCTCCTCACCCACACTGGAATTGGATCCATCGCACACTCGTCTACAACACATAAGTTGGAAAAGAAAAAAAAAAAAAAGAAGTTACGCAAATAAGTTTAAGGCTCAACTTACTTAACTATATGCAACATTTCAGTTTTGTAAAGCTTAAGATCTTTAAGAATGGACAAAACAAAATTCTTGCTCCCAAACTAACTACTTTAGAGTTCTTTTTTATAACTCAAAACGACTAAGCCAGCTTACTCGCACCTTGATTGATGGAACTAATTCCACCACCCATTTGCGGAGGTGTCAACTAAAGCCAGAGCATGGGTGTATGGATTGGTCCCAAAAGAGTGGATAGAACCTAAGAGCATCCACAATGGCCTAACCAAAATTGGATAACCAAAAGTTATCACATTACATTTTGTATTCATTTAAGGGATTGCTAAAGGAAACGAAATAGACGCCAATGATGGCATAATAAAATTTACTACATCACTTTTTCGAACTACAAGAAACAAAAATTGTGAACAAAGAAAATAAATTTTTAAAAACAGTTTTCAAACTAATAAAAACTGCTTATTATAAATAGGAAAAAATCGAAAAAACTTTTTAAAAAACAAATTTCGAAAAGAGTTTTTCAAAAAAAAAAAGTTTTTGAAACTGTTTTTTTAAATATTTTTTTGAAAACAGTTTTCTCGTACTATGAAATTTTGAAAAAAAGAAGTTTTTGAAACCAGAGAGAGAGAGAGAGAGAGAGAGAGAGAGAGAGAGAGAGAGAGAGAGAGAGAGAGAGAGAGAGAGAGAGAGAGAGAGAGAGAGAGAGAGAGCATTTTCGTGTGATGATGGTGTATTTAATTGAGGAGATATGGAACCCTTAAATTTGGTTACCGTGAAAAGGTTGCTAGTTTTGGTTATCCAATAACTAAAATTGGTTTAGCGGTAAGAGGTTGCTAATTTTGTTATTCCTAAGCAAACAATGCTAACTTTAACAACCTTTCAATTTAAGAGGAAGCAAATCCCTAAGTCTTAGATCTTGACCAATAGGTCTAGAGTATTTTAAGGTGCCACTTTCAAAAAGAGCTATGTTAAGGTGATCACATTTAAGTACTAATTGGACATAGGTAATACATTGGTGACCATATTTATGGATTATAATTGCTTACAGTTTGAGTTAGGGCCTTAAATGGGATTAAGAATGTCATGCAATGGACCCCACATAGCACATAAAGTGCCATCAAATGGTGCACAAGTGCAGTTATCCTAACATGATTATTACCTATCATGTGATTGGTCTTAAGGTGATGTATCAAAGAGTACTCAAAGTACCCGGCTTCTCTGCAGTCAACTGCAGAGAAGATTGTGCCGTTCAATTTGAACCGTTCATCTTGATAATCAATAGTTTAGATTTGTTGAATCTCTTAGTGGTAAAAGATTCAAAACAAATCTGAACTATTAAAAACACTATCCGACGGTTGCGATCGCTTTGACCGCACTGGACTGCAACTGCAAACAAGCCAAATTCTACGTGGTATTTAAAACTCCATTTCAAAGGGTAAACACTTTGCATAGGCTTAAAAAAGACCAATTAAAGTGAAGGGATCCTGTTATTTTTTTCAACCCTCTAGGCTGATTATTTGTGGTTGTCCGATAGTGTCCTTAACTTCAAAACAAAAGGCTTTTGTCAATTTTTTTTTCTCAAATATATGACCCTCGCACTCTAGGACTGAGGTTCGAGTTTTATCCATCCTACCCTTTACGCTATCACTCTCTACAAAACTTAAAACAAGCAGAAACTGAACTAACACTTAAACTGGAAATTTAAAAACTGGGAAGTGTAAACTAAAATGCCAATAAACTAAAACAACGGTAAGGCAAAATAATTATCTTGCAATAATGTGAAAACCTTACCTGCTGTGTAGCCTACTAGTCTATGATGACTTGAAAGTTGAAACTGTGATGACTTGAAAACAATAAGACAAAAGGTGCTCTACATATTGCGCCTCCCACTCGTATATATAGGAACAAAATGTTTCACAGGACAGGAAAGGAAAGACAAAACAATTCCTTGCTTGGAGATTTTAGCTGGAATATTACTCGGAAAGTGAAATAGGGAACAAATTACTTGCTTCCAACCAACTTACTTTGGAGGGAACAAATTTCTTGCTTGGAAATAGGTTCGGTGATAAAGATTGATGCTCGGAAAAGAAACCTTACCTGCGGAACTCCCAGAGCGAATACTTGACATGGTTACCTTTCGGTTAGTACTCCCGTAGAAACACGCCAATATGTGCAGAAGCTTTGTAAACACGGAGTATACAAGTAGAAACATAGCTAACTTAAAAGACAAAAAAGGCTCTCTACACAGCATATATTGTCTTCAGTGTACTCAAGTTGTGATGTTCAGTGCTTCACGCTCAGAGGATGTCTCTCATCATCTCAAGAGTTAAAAATGATCTGGAGCAAAATTAGGTTTGCAGAACGTAAAAAAAAGTAAATATGGAAATCCCAGCTGATTCATGTACGAAAATGGAAGCAACTATGGAAACTATTAGGTTCCCAAATTCTAAACTTCCATCTGGAGACCTCCAGTTCTACATAGTCGATCTGATGAGTAGAAAGAAATAATTGGTTTACAGATTACAAAGTCGAGTTGGTGCAAAATGAAGGTGAGATTAGGTGTGTTTGTCTTTGTTAGAGTGAAATCAGTGTCTTGTACCACACTGGAAATGCAAGCTGTACTAGCTCTTGTAGATTGCAAAATTATACCTTTCCCTCTTGTTCATTCTATATTTCCCAAGTTGGTTTAATAGCATCTTTTCGGTAATTTATGTTGGAAACTTTAAGCCACAGAACAGAATGCAATATTCTTTTCTTCGTGTTCTTTTTCTTTTCTTGTTTCTTCTTCTTAACAAAGATTGCTCCTACTGTGCTGCAGTATCTCAAACAAAGCATAACTTCAAGGTAACTCAATCGCAGCGAGAACTTTAAAGCACAAAAATGAAATTCAAGTATACTTCCAACACTGAACACATGTCAAGGATCACCTGGTTTAGTGTCAACTGTTGAGATGCGCGCGCACTAACCTCTACGTCACGTGTTCAAGTCATGATCAGACTTGTTAAAAGCCAACAATATTTTTACAACTTGTACAAAAAAATGTTAGCCAACGGTTGTAGGTGGGACTCGATGTCACGACCAGATTTACCACTTCAACACAAGGTAATCTTGGTCCTCATTTCAAACAACTACTAATACATATACAAAATATTTAGAGGCTCCATTATTAAAACTCGCCTAGGGTCCCGAAAATCTCAGGGCCGGGCCTGTGGAGGTGGATGTGGACGGGGCCGCCTGACTGAGAACATTTGAGATTGTGGTATAAAGAACCAAAGGGAAGTGAGAAACTCGCCTCCTTGGGTTAACTGTCGAAGATGCTCGTTTCTCTGACCCTTACTTGCTGCGTAGCATAGCATCCTCACCCACACCAACTTCAACATTTCCCATCTCACATCCTTCTGCTTACTCCTTACCAGTTCGACGATTTTATCCGTTTCAAACTCATCTGTTTCCCACAAATAAAGGCAAGCTGCCCTTGCATCTCGTGCACCATCCAGGTCTGCGGGGGTGTTAATGTTTCTCATCACATCGAAGGTTGCAGACATAGGCAAAAACGAAGGGCGCATAAGAAGTAGATACATCATGTAGTTTGATAGAGTTCTGCATAGTTCCCTGTTTTCTTCCCACGACGAGGACGAATTAGAGGGGGGCATCGTGTGTTGTTGTGACAAAATACTATCCCTGCTGTTTTGATCAGCTGCATCACGAGTATCCCATTCCACTTCCAAGTTGTAGCAGATTTCTGTTGCCATGTGCAAGCAAATAATCTGCTCTTCCAAGGACGTGCCGAAGAATTCTTCCCAAACCTGGCCCTCTTCAATGGCTCTCCTACGGTGTAGATCAGGCATAGTCAAACATTGACAACAATGTAAAATCGGCTCAAACAGAAGAGAGGGGACAATGGTCGAAGTATTCTTCTGTACATACTTCTTGAGCAAGTCCTTGAAGTATTCTTCTAACCACCTTCTGAACCTCATCAACGATCGAAGTATTCTTCTACCCACCTTTTGATCCGATTCAACACCTCGATCTGGCTCGATGACTGAAGTTTGGTTTTTGAGCCAATCTTCAATTAGATTGACTTGCCCTATCGTTTTATACCCGTATTGTTTCGGGAGGAAAAGCCACGAAATTCTTTCCCTCAGCTGGAATATCTGTTTGCAGATATTGTACTTAATTAGAAAAAGCATTGCCCAATCAGAGAATAAATACAGCGCAATGATTGCGTAAATCTCCAAACCCAGAGCTCCAACAACCAGAACCTCTGTGATGGCAATGTCGACCTTGTGCCATTTATCTCCATCATCCCCAATCGAAATGGGTCGGGAGATTAATCCTATCAACACAGTCACTGTACAAGAGAAAGTGATGCAGCGCAGAATCCATCCAACCTTCCTAAAGTTTATGGGCGTCTTTGTGTATAATAAATCGAACATGAGCCTCATTTCAACCTCTATGACTTTCCAGAAAAAATTAATGTCACCAAACTCTAGAGGTTTTACCTGAGAGAAACTGTCACAACTTGAGTCGACATCATAGAACTCCATAAATTTCTTAAATTCCCTGACACATCTATGGGCAACACATAGAACAGTTATAGAACTTTTATTCTCCCATGGGTCATTATTATTGCCAAGATTTGACGCTCTGGTAAACGGCACAATTTCCCCAGATTTATCACTGCTCACCGAGAAGAGAACCCACGATCTCTCTCCATACTTGATCAACCCCGCCACTAACCCCGGGATTGACATAATTGAAAACCATGAATGTTTCCAGGACATAAGAATAACGTAGACTGCCACAGAAAATTGAACCCCTAGTCCGAAAAGGTGTCTCATCCAGAGATGATTATCTTCCAAAGAGTATGCCGTAATGGTGTCGGGGCCGCCAAGATGTAGCAAAAGCAAAGGTGCCCATATGGCCTTCAATGCATCGCCATTATCGCCTTGGGCATCTGAGAGCTTGCCAAGGGCCACAGTTGCTGCCCAGTCGGCCATTAAATAGGCCGACCAAACAAGGATACTAATCCATAGTGACGATATGTACTTTCGGCGATTGCCAAATAGTGAAAGAATGATCTGTAAAGCCAGACTAAGGAGAACTAGCAGCCGTAGATCCCAAACATCCCAGAGTCTCCTCACCCATGCTGGAATTGGATCCATCACACACTTGTCTTCAACACATAAGTTTAAAAAGTTACATTTGGAAAAAAAGAGAGGAAAGATACGCAAACAAGTTTAAGGACTTACGTAACCATATGCAACATTACAGTTTTGTAAAGCATTTTCAACAAACGTTTTTTTTTTTTTGGGTTAATGAACCCAACATCTCCTCAATCAAGTACAAGTTTACTGGTGTGTACTTGATTGAGGAGATGTTGGGTTCATTAAATTTGGTTAATGTGAAAAGGTTGATAGTTTTGGTTATCCAATGACAAAAATTTGGTTATGACTAAGGGATTGCTGAGTTATTTTAATGTGATCACTTATTTGAGCAAACATTGCTAACTTTAGCAACTTTTTGGTTTCTATTAAGCTATTGTGGATGCTCTAAGAGGTTCAAACCTAAGAACTTAAAAAGAAAGAAGCAAACCCTAAGTCCCAAAATCTAGGTCAACCCATCGGGTTAACTTTAGAGTATTTTAAGGTGCCAGTGTGCCTCTTTCAAAAAGAGCTATTTTTTTTTTAATCGGCAAAAAAAGTTTGATCAGGAACACTTGACAAAGGGCTATGTTAAAGTGATCACATTAGAGTACTAGTTGGACATAACTTATGGTCACCATAGCATTACTTATGTCACGCAATGGACCCCACATAGCACATAAAGTTGCTTAAACTTTCATCGAAACGCAAGATATGACCTCTCACACTAGGACCGAGGTTCAAGTTTTATCCATACTACCCTTTACGCTATCACTCCCCACAAAACTTAAAACAAGCACAAACTGAACTAAAACTTAAACTGGAAAGTGGAAACTAAAATGTCAATAAACTAAAACAACCGTAAGGCAAAATAATTCTCTTGCAATAATGTGAAACCTTACCTGTAGTGTTGCCTACTAGCCTGTGATGACTTGAAACTCTGATGATATGAAAACAATAAGACACAAGTTGCTCTACATATTGGGCCTCCCACTCGTATATATGTAGAAACAAAAATGTTTCACAGGACAGAAAAAGAAAGAGAGAACAATACCTTGCTTGGAATTAGCTGGAATATTACTTGGAAAGTGAAACAGGGAACAAATTACTTGATAGAAATTAAATGGTTCGGTAAGAAAGATTGATGCTCTCGGAAAAGAAACCTTACCTGAACTCCTAAAGTGAATACTTGACATGGTTACCTTTTGGTTTGTATTCAAGGCAGACAATTTGAAGCAAAGTATATTCTTCTAATATGTGCAGAAGAATATACTTTGTAAACACGGAGTATACAAGTAAAAACATACTAACTAACTTAAAAGACAAAAAAAAAGGCCCTCTGGAAAGCATATATATTGTCTTCAGTGTACTCAAATTGTGAGGTTCAGTTCTTCACGCTCAGAGGATGTCTCTCATCATCTCAAGCGTTAGAAATCAGGAGCAAAATTAGGTCTAAAAAAGAGTCAATGTGGAACGAAATTCCCAACAGAGTAGTAAACTTCCAACTGGAGACCTCCAGTTCTACAAAGTCTAATGAGTAGAAACAAAAAATTGGTTTACAAATTACAAAGTCGAGTTGATGCAAAAAGAAGGTGAGATTAGGTGTGTTTGTCTTGGTTACAGTGAAATCAGTGTCTAGTACCACACTGGAAATGCAAGGTGTACTAGCTCTTGTAGATTGCAAAATTATACCTTTCCCTCTTTTTCGTTCAATATTTCCCAAGTTGGTTTAATAGCATCTTTTTGGTAAATTATGTTGGAAACTTTAAGCCACAGAACAGAATGTGATATTCTTTTCTTTGTGTTCTTTTTCTTTTCTTGTTTCTTCATCTTAACGAAGAATGCTCCTACTGTGCTGCAGTATCTCAAACAAAGCATAACTTCAAGGTAACTCAATCACAGCGAGAATTTTATAGCACTCAAATGAAATTCAAGTATCCTTCCAACACTGAACACATGTATGGAATAAGCAACCAATGATGTAGTAAAGTTTCAGCGATACCGAACAAACTTCAGAGTCATCATACTTGAGAAAGAAAGGGAAATGCATGAATTCCCACAACATGTCATCTCAGTTTCAAACTCCAAAACTCAAAGCCAATCCTTCTGCTGCAGCTTTAGCGGCAAGTAAACCTCAGACAAGTACTGAAACCCAAACGAGCTCAGCGCCTGAATTTCAGCCTTCTGCTTCGTCTTCACCATCAAAGTCAACTCCTCCACCCACCCTGGATTCTTCTTCACAAAATCCTCCTCCAGCAAATCCTTCCCGGTCTTAATATCCTGCTCTGTCATTGGCAACCTGCACTGCTCTGGTATCTTATACTTGTCCAAATCGCTCGGCCTTACCCCTAACCACTTTATATCTGGGGTAGTCAAATTTGCACTGTCATAAGACATGTTTTTGGATCCACAACCATAGACTGACAGTATCTTGAGCCCGTAAGGATCACTATCAACAAGAGCCAATACTGGCAATTTCAACTCCATCTTCATCTTCCTTAAAAATAGCCTTGTGGCCACATCTGGTTGCCCCTTTGCTGTTACAATAACACACGGAAACCGGTTATAAAACCGATCCTCAGCTAGTCTCATATAGGCTGCATCTTTCTCTACCAACAATATGAACAGTGCATCGCTCTGCATATCACCAACACGATCGATGTTGGGGGGAATCGCTTTTCCGCCCATCCCCATCTTTGTGCAATCAATCATATCGCCGTTGTCGCTGAATATAAGCCTACCCACCACAACCCCTTTCTCGGCAGCGACCACATTGAGGCTGGACCTGTGAGAAAAATACTATAGACTTATATTTTTGGCATGAAAGATATGATTTTCAAAATCCTAAAGCATGAGATAATTTTCAAATTCATCTGATGAACGTAGAATAGAATATAAACAAATAAAGAACAATAGAAGTTACGAAAGCCTTGTTCCTCTCTATATGAAGGCCCAAACGATCCCACGTGAAGGTCCAAACAGAGTGCAACGACTTTTCTTGTGTATTCTTCCTGCATTTCTCTTTCAGTGTTCATTCCAACAGAGTGCAACAACTTTTACAATCATGCCATTAATGAACCTTTTTATCTCATATTTAGGATTAAAAAAAATCGAGTTCTCCTGCTGAAGCACCTCGTATCCATGAAACTGCTACTCAAAATGAGTAAAGGTTTGACATGGTATAAATCAACCCTAATTAGTAATTACTGCATTACAAATAAGTAAAATGCTCCCTCTTCTATCATTCCTCATCCGGATCAGAGGGACTCAGTAAAGTGTTTACTCTATGCTAATGGCTGTTTTTCAACAAAGTCTGCTTGGCATGCTCTAAGAACTCCTACTCCTCAGGTTTTTTGGGCTAAGTGTGTTTGGTTCCCTCATTCCATTCCTACGTGGGCAATCATTGAATGGATGGCTATTCTCGAAAGGATTCCCTTCGATTGCATGCTTGGGGGATCTCTCCTGATATTCAATGTGTCTTGTGTGACCAAGGGTCTGAATCTCATGACCATTTATTCTTTACTAATGATGTTCCGGCTAATGTTTGAAGAGGCTTGCTGCAGTTAAATCGCATTTCTAGGTCTCCCCTTTCCCAGATGGATGAGCTTGCTTGGGCTTCTCATCATCGTGGTGGTCTATGGCTGCAGCTTTGTATGATTTCTGGATGGGGAGGAATAGGAGAATTTTCAAGCGAGTTTGTCTTGATTCTCATTCTGTTACTTCTCGAGCTGCTTCTGATCTTAGTCTCTGCATTTCTTCTTGGAGGATGAAGAGCACATATAAGAATAGGTTGCATGCTCTGCAACCACTGGGAGATTCTCCATAAAACCTTTGTTAGGCCCTAAGCTAGTGCCTTGTTTAGTAGTGTTTGGTCCTTCTTTGTGGCTCTATTTCCCTGTCTAGTCTAGCTGTGGCTTTCCAGTTTGCTTAGATAGGATTTGCTGTGTATGATTGTTTTATGGGGTTATGCCCCCGCAATCCTGTAATTGGTTGCTTAATAAAATCTTAAGTTACCAAAATAATAATAAGTAAAATGGCATAAGAGTAACAAGTATAAAAACGTAGACCAAAGTTGAAAAAAATAATTCATATTGAACAACACTAAGACAAAAACAAACACAACTGCGTCGGGTCGTAATTTTATAGCAACTTTTTAAACTCCTCTGGCCGAGACAAAAGATTAATGAATCCAAGAAGTTCGACGACAATCTAACAAAAATTCAGAAACGACCGGCAATAAATCCAAAAACAATAATTTAGGAAATAACAAGCCCTATGTCAAATAAAACGACATAAGATAAGATTAATCGACCTAGTGCAGCCGAGGATGCAGGACACGTCATCGAGCACGGCGTCGGACTGAGTCTGGTCCTGGAACAGCTTAACATCGGTATAGAACAGATCACGCTTCGTGACATGGATGTTCTTGAGCGACAGCTGGTGGATGAGCTGGAGAATGCGGGTGGTGATGGTGGTCTTCCGGACGGTCGAGACGGCGGCGTAGGGGCGGAGCGAGGCCTTGTCCTTGAGGACGATGCGGTCGAGCTGGGGGACGTAGAGCTGGTTGGCGGCGGAGCGGGAGGGGACGGAGAAGGAGAAGCCGCGGCCGGAGAGGATGGAGCGGGCGAGGGAGAGGATTAGGGTTTCGATGTTGGACTGGACGGAGGAGAGGGGGAGGTCGGCGACCTTGCGGCAGGTGGAGGAGAGGGAGAGGTCGGAGAGGGTTAGGGGCTTGGAGTTGGAGGTGGAAGCTTGGGTTTGTTCGTTGGCTAGGAGGGTTTCGAGGGTTTTGAGGATGGCGGCGTCGGAGTTGAGGTTTTTTTTGTGGGGTTTGGATTTGGTTTTGGCGTTATCGGAGTCGGAGGAATGGTGGTGGCGCGGCGGCGCTTCTGTGTACTGTTGATTTTAGGAGTTATTTTTCAGGTTGAAACGGCGACGTTTGTGTTTGGGTAAAATGCAAGTGACGTCCCCGTGGTTTTCGGGGTTGTGGGGATGAGTCCCCAAAGTTTTTCACTTTCACCGAATAACCGGCTCATACTTGAGAATTGAAAGAAAGGGAAATGCATGCATGAATTCCCACAACATGTCATCTCTGTTTCAAACTCCAAAACTCAAAGCCAATCCTTCTGCTGCAGCTTTAGCGGCTCAGACAAGTACTGAAATTCAAACGAGCTCAGCGCCTGAATTTCAGCCTTCTGCTTCGTCTTCACCATCAAAGTCAACTCCTCCACCCACCCTGGATTCTTCTTCACAAAATCCTCCTCTACCTCTAACCACTTTATATCTGGGATATTCAAATCCACTTTATAACTGACGGTATCTTGAGCCCGTAAGGATCACTATCAACAAAAGGCCAATACTGGCAATTTCAACTCCATCTTCCTTAAAAGTAGCCTTGTCGCCACATCTGGTTGCCCCTTTGCCGTCACAATAATGCACGGAAACCGGTTATAAAACCAGATATAACAGTGAATTATGTATTTGGGAGGGTGTGAATTCTATTTTTTGCCGTGAAAAGAAAAAGAAAAAGAATTCTATCTTTTTGGTATATGTGAATTGCGTAGAGGGGTGTGAATTATGCATTCAGTGGATTTGAATTTTGTCTTTTCGGGTGTGAATTCTACAATATTTGTGCGTGTAAATAACTTTTTTTATGTGTACATAATTTTACTTTCAGTATGGATCTTGTTTAAAAAATATCATCGATTAGATTTCAGATTTTTTTTTTCCCCAAATCGGATAAGTACAAAAAAAGTTATAATGGTTTAAAGTTTTAACTAGTAATAATATATGCACAATTTGTAGGTATATATATGTGCGTATAAACACCTAGTAGTTTTATAAATGTGAAGAGAGAGAAAAGATGATTAGAAGATATTATTTGGTGATTTTACAATATATTTGCAATCACTTATTGAATGCCACATGTCAATTGTCCATAAAATAACTAACAGAAAGTCAAGAGTCCCACAACATTAACCAATTATATATATGTTGTACACCACAATGCAATGTTCCCTTTGCATTGAATAATTTTCTTAATGTTAATCTAAGGAGAGTGCGTGTGATTTAGGAAAAAGTTTAGAAAGGATGCACATGTTTAGGGGTGGGCCTAAACGGGTACAATCACACAAAAAGGGGTCGGCTTGGAAGAGCCCCTTTAAGTTTTCCTTGTATCTAGTGCTTGATTTTCTCGATGTTCCATTTGTCGAGTTAATAAAATTCTATTGCTGATAAAAATTAAAAAACAAAAACAATTGAACCTTGATAAACGTACACTTTAATATTGTAAAGACAACTCTATACCTCTCAAACATTTTAGATATTCATCCGAACATATAATTACAAAAGACAGTCATGGAACCCAACAATTAATACAAAATACTCCTAGAAGTTAATTAAATGTAGAAAAAGATCAGAAATTAAAAAAGATACTAATGTAGAAAGGTTGTTACCTGAATTCGATGATATGCGTTGAAAGTTTTATGTTCAATTGAAGTATTGGTGATACCTATATAAACATAGAAAACTTTCAAATTAAAACTAATCAACCATGCAGTACTGCTTATGTGATTTTGAATATGTGTTGCGAGATAAATGTACTTGAATATATCTATGGCAAACGACATTTAATCAATTTGATTTTTGGCATGGATCGATCAACTCGATGTGCTGGACGAAATTAAAGGAACTTTTCCCTTGTTGTTGTGCCTTGGTCACAGAAGACCTTCTTCTTCAAGTGGGGCAACCATAGCCAAATAATTAAGTCTGGAAAATATAGTTTCTTTCTATTTTAATTTCTAACCCAATGAAAAGGTAGGGGAAAAAAACACACTTTTTTTTTGCCACAACGATAATAGGTGATATTATAGATCCAAGAAATAGTACATTAAGAGAAACTCTATCCCTAAACAAGGGATCAAGAAATGAAATAGGAGGGGACTTAGTTCAAAGACTACACCCAACACGGCGGAAGAGGCGAGGCGGATGGTGGTTTGGAGAGGAGGAGGATGGGTTGAAAGGAGAAAGAGAGAAAACCACCGAGATCTAGAAAACAATTTTTGAAAAACACTTTTTAAAAAAACAATTTACTAAAAGAGTATTTGAAACTGTTTTTGATGTATGAAATTTTGAAAAAAAAGATCGAAGTTTTTGAAACTGTTTTGAGAGATGAAGGAAAGCTGTTTTTCAAAAAAAAGAAGAAGAGGTTTTTGAAACTATTTTTAAAATGATTTTTTGAAAACAGTTTTCATGTATGAAATTTTGAAAAAGAAGAAGTTTTTGAAACTGTTTTGAGAGATGAAGAAAAAACTATTCTGGAAAAAAAAAGGGTTTTTGAAACTGTTTTAAAATTTTTTTTTTTTGAAAATAGTTTTCATGTTTGAAATTTTGAATAAAATAAGTTTTTGAAACTGTTTTGAGAGATGAATAGAAACTGTATTTGAAAAAATAGGTTTTGAAACTGTTTCAAAGATAATTTTTTTGAAAACAGTTTTCATATATGAAATTTTGAATTAAAGAAGTTTTGGAAACGAGAGAGAGAGAGAGAGAGAGAGAGAGAGAGAGAGAGAGAGAGAGAGAGAGAGAGAGAGAGAGAGAGAGTTTCCGTGTGATGATGGTGTATTTGAATGAGAAGATATAAGAACCATTAAATTTGGTTACCATGAAAAAATTGCTAGCTTTGGTTATTCAATTACCAAAATTTGGGTGGCTAACAACCTTTTAGTTTTGGAGGAAACAAACCCTAAGTCTTGGGTCTTACCAATTGGACATAGGTAATGGAATAGTGACCATATCTATGAATTATATTTCCTTACAGTTTGAGTTAGGGCCTTAAATGGTATTAAGCATGTCACGCATAGCACATAAAGTTGGCGCATATAAAGTGCCATCAAATGTTACAGAAGTGCAGTTATCCTAACATGAAATTTGTACCTATCATCTGATGTGGCAGTCCATGTCATCCTGTAAACCCATACACAAGGCAGATTAGTACCGGTTAGTACAGAAAAGTAGTCCTGAATTCCGTTTAAGGATGACGGAAGGCTTTTGTCAAACTTTTTTTTTTCTCAAAGATATGACCTCTCAGGCTAGATACGAGGTTCGAGTTTCATCCATCGTACCCTTTACGCTATCACTCTCCACGGAACTTAAAATAAGCAGAAACAGAACTAACACTTAAACTGGAAACCTAGAACTGGGAAGTGAAAACTAAAATGTCAATAAACTAAAACATGCAACTGTAAGGCCAAATAATTCTCTTGCAATAATGTGAAAGCTTACCTGTACTGTAGCCATAAGACACAAGGGGCTCTACATATTGCGCCTCCCACTCGTATATATAGGAACAAAGTGTTTCACATGACAGAAAAAGAAAGAGAGAACGATTCCTTGCTTGGAAATTTTAGCTGGAATATTACTTGGAAAAGTGAAATAGGGAACAAATTACTTGCTTGCAAATTGGTTCGGTGAGAAAGATTGATGCTCGGAAAAGAAACCTTACCTGAACTTCTAAAGTGAATATATACTTGACATGGTTACCTTTTGGTTAATCAGTATTCAAGACAGACAAGTTGAACCAGAGAAATTACCGACAGAGTAATTTACTAGCTCGTGTAGATTGCTAAAGAAATCACTGTCTTGTACCACACTGGACTTGGAAGTTTACTAGCTCGTGTAGATTGCAAAATTCCCTCCTGCTCATTCTCTGTTTTCCAAGGTTGTTTAACAACATCATTTTGGCAATTTAAAGTGGAAAATTTATGCCCTGCAGGTACAGAACGCAGGATTCTTTTCTTCGTGTTCTTGGTTCTTTTGTTGTTTCTTCTTCTTTAACAAAGAACAATCCTCCTCCTCCTCCTCTTCTTTAGTCTTTACCACGACATATCATCTCACTTTCGAACTACCAAAACTCAAAGCCAATCTTTTTGTTGCAGTAGGACAAGTATTGAAACCCGGCCAAACGAGCTCAACGCCTGAATTCTACAAAAGAAAAAAAAACTGAGGCACTCTGAAGGCATTATTTGATTGGTAAAATTATCATACTAATTGATAGAGGTTCTCGATTTTTCATTGAAATCTTAATAACTTAAAAAAAAAAATTATCAAGAATTGCAGCTTCTAGACTAGAAGGAACATTTAAAAAAAAAAAAGACTATATAGAAGGAACATTATATGGTATTTGACATTAAATTTGTGACCTTCGACTTCTTGGATTATGTATCAGTTTCATGTAAAGGCCAAAAATTAACGACCATGTGTTTTGCATAATTGCATCTACGTACGATTATACATCTTATTATATGTTTAAAGTCAGTGCCCATGATTCGAACCGATGACGGGCTGTTACAAAGGAAAAATTCAAACCGCTGAACCTTAGAGGAGCTCGCTTTGATTGAATATATCAATATTACATATTGTATTTTGGTGCCCCAATTTTGGGCCAAAACCTAGGAGCCCTATCCGGCTGTATGGTGAACTTATGCCAAGGACTGAACCTGATTGTTGAAGACAGAACCAAAGGAAAGTGATAAACTCACCTCCCTGGATTTTGGGCCAAAAACTGGGAGCCCTATCCGGCTGTCTGGTGAACTGATGCCTAGGATTGGACCTGATTGTGGAAGAAAGAATCAAAGGAAAGTGATAAACTCGCCTCCCTGGCTCAACTGTCGAAAATGCTCATTTCTCTGACCCTTACTCGTTGCATAGCATAACATCCTCACCCACATCAACTTCCAAATATCCCATCTCTCATCCTTATGTTTACTCTGTACCTCTTTGATAATTTTAGCCGTTCCGAACTCATCTGATTCCCACAAACATCGGCATGCTGCCTTCACATCTAGCAAACCATTGGTGTCTGGTTTCGGAACGGGGATAGAGTCACTCACATAATCATCTGTTGAGGAAGTAGGCAACAACGAAGGGCGCATAGCAAGCAGATACATCATGTAGCGTGATAGAGTTCTGCATAGTTCCCTTTTTTCTTCTCACGACAAGGATGAATCAGAGGGGGGCATCGTGTGTTTTGATACAGCACTATCCCTGTCGTTTTCTGATGCATCATGAGCATCCCATTCCATTTCCAAGTTGTAGCAGATTTCTGTTGCAATGTGCAAGGAAACAATTTGCTCTTCGAAAGACCTGTCGATGGCATTGTCAACCCTATGCCAATTCTCTCGATCTTCCCCAGGGGAAATCAGTCGGAGGATTAATCCTACCAACACAGTCACTGTACAAGAGAAAGTGATGCAACGCAGAATACATCCTCCCTTCCTAAAGTTTATGGGTGCCTTTGTGTATAACAAATCGAACATGAGCCCCATTTCAACCTCTAATTCCAGAACAGGCTAATTTCATCAAGCTCTAGAGGATTTTGCAATCTTAGAACTATTTTGCTTTTCTACATTTTTCTAAGTCAGTTAAAGAAACAAGTGTGATAGAGATGTCATTTTTGAGTGAGTGGAAGTTCAAAAAATTGAATTCGAGTTGGAATCCTATATGATTATACATTCTTAATATCTCTAATGTTATCCTTGAATGCAACTAACGGAATTAAATAGATTTGGTAACATTTGTTGTGTTAGTCTATTTTATGAACTTGGTTAGATGGACCATGTTTGAAGATTATTTCTTAAAATGAAAATTTTCTAGAAATTGATTTTGCTGGGAGAAGTGAATTTTTTCTAATTCACGATTATTTTTAATCCTCCTCTCGCATTAGATGGGACCATACGCATATCCGAGACTCACCTCATGTGAGATGGCGTTAAAAAGAACCATTGTATCCACACAATTTTTTTTGGAAAAGTGGGGTTTGATACTTCATTTAGACTATGTTTAGAAAGCATTGCGCCGTGCCTCTAGGCACAGACAATTACTATTGTATACATAATGAATGGTGTAGATCCAGACTGACACTTGTGTCTAGAACCTTCTAATATGTGTAAATGTACAAGCTCCACATCTACCGTGTGAAACCCATGTGCATCAGTATTTCCCAACAAATTTGTGTGCACATCCATCTGTGCGCGCTGCTCTTACTAGAGAAGTCCCTAACCAAGATCATTCAATTGTCGGAGAGCAGTCTGAGGCCTTGAATGATTTTGGGAGACTAATCTATGGGCTCGTTTGTTTATCAAATACAAGCGTTATATTACACTATTTATTTGGACGAATCACATATCCGGTGTTTGGATACAATTTTTACGAGTCGAATGAAGTACACATCCGATTTATAATTCCACACCGTTTCATATGAGATGTATAATACCACGAGGAATTATTAACCTCATCACTATGAATTTCATAGGACAATATATCTTATCAAAATATATCAATTTCACTATTTATCTAATCAAACAAACGAGCTTATATTTGATCAATAAATGAGGGAGAAAAGGAGAGAGATTAGCTAATTTCATGAGGGAGACGAGATTTAGGCTAGGTTCGGGTTAACTTAAATACTACGGAGTATTGAATTGTGTTCTGTAAAAATTTAATCTGATTTGAACTTTTGTTATCTTTTCGTCGAAATCTTATAATTTTTGCCTCGAATGTGCTTTATTTTTTTTTTAAATTGGCAATTTTTTTATTTAATCTTTGGAAAGGAAAACAAAGATTAAAGGGATCACGGGCACACCGGCATACGCCACCCGAGAACCAAAACCAAAACCAAAAGAAGGCAAGATGCCAACCAAAACACCACAATCAAAACAACCCAGCAATATGCAATACCACAACAAATTAAAGGGAGACCAACCCCGAAACCAAGAATGACAAAATTCTTCTAATAAATCTATCCTCTCTCTCTCTCCTCACTTTTTAGGCAATATATATCTATTTAAACATTACCTTTTTTATGATCAAATAGAAAAACAACTCAAAATCGTTACTGACGATATGTGTAGATTACATTTGACGTGTAGAGTAGTCGGACAGAGCGGGTGACCTATTTAAGTTGAGATTGTACTACGTTCTGACATCATGACTTTATTAGGTAAGGGGAACCGCTGTTAAAAGTAATTTGGTATTTGTTTGTGCCTATTAAGAAAGAAATGATTTGACGATTACAACCTTAATATTTTTATAAGGATCGGACGGCCGTGGATGTTACTTTATTTGTATGCCCAGACATTTTGTAAGAAAACCGCTCAATTTTGTATTATAGTTTTGGTATTCCAAGTATGGTAAGAATTTGCAAAGGGAGAAAAGGAATTTGAAGGATGGATTAGTGTCTGGAGATGTTGCTTGAGCACCTAAAACCTTACTAAAAAATAAGCTACCAAATCTCACAGCTCATATGTTTTTGTTTCAGAGCATGAAAGTAGAACAGTAAAAGGTATTTTCAGGTCGCTTTAGTGGAAAATGAAAACATACACCTAAACCAACCAGCAGTGCTACTGGCACAGCAGATCTGTGCACAGATTGTGCACAGATCGTGCACAGATCGCGTTGTGGGGCCCACTAAGGGTCCCATACAAATAATCCGATCCGTTAATTATGTTGAAAACATTTTTTCAAGGGCCTCCGCGAAATTTTAGCTTAATCTGATACCTATAAGTGCTTGATCTAATCATCTAATTTTTCATTCGGGTTTTTAGAGAATGAAAAGTTAGACGATTAGATCAATTACTTATAGGTGTCGGATTGAGCTAATTTTTTGCGGGGACACTTGAAAAAATGTTTTAATTATAATGAACGACTCGGATCACTTATGTGGGACCCGTAATAGGCCCCACATAAAAATCTGTGCACAAATTTACTGTGCCAGTAGACTTTCCGTAAACCAACCCCTCAGATTTGTCCCTACCACTTAACCATTGCACTTTGCAGGGACCATTGAACCACCCCTCAACTTTCATGCTCTATTGCTACACTCATAAGAATCAAAAGAGTATGGATCCTTTCCTATCCTCATGTTGGTTGGATCGGACGGTCCAAATCTTGACCGCCCATCTGACCGAGTAATGGTCTGGATTTGTTCATAGCAACTTATCGGTAAGAGATCGATCTTAGGGTTAAGAAATTATCAATACTTTTAATTTGTACAATTGATTGGCGAGATGGGCGACTTAATTGATATTTAAATTGTCCAGTTCGGCCTGAAATAAGGACAGAACCCCTAGCAAAAATAGTATGCAGGTAGAACCGGATTTGAAGGTTCCATCTCATTTTCCCATAAGATAATTCGTTGTTGGCATATTCCACAATTAACTTAAAATCTTCATCTCCTTCCCACTGTTGTCTCAATATTTTGAAATAGTTGCCAAGTTATATAGAATTTCGTTTCACTCCGCAAGCTTGGGCTTACTCGGGGCTCGTTGAATTAATCTGAGATGTTTATTTTATTTAATTGGTCAAGTTGATCGTACAAGGAAAAAAAATTACTACTAAATTGAAAAAAAAAATACTAAATTGGTTGAAAATAAAAAACTGCGTGATTGTGAATCATTTTCTTAGACAAATTGAACTGCTTATGTGGTTTATGGCAAACAACTTCTAATCAATTTGATTTTTTTACACGGATTATCAACTCGACGAACTGAACGAAATGAACTTTTCCAAGGTGAGTCTGGAAAGAAATACCCTTGTTGTGCCTTGGTCACAGCAGACCCTCTTCTTCAACTGGGGCTACCACAACCAAATAGTTAAGTCTGGAAAAACTACTCTGTTTCTATTTTTTCTAACCCAATCAAAAGGTAGGGTGAAAAGGAAAAATTATTCAATGTCCCCGGGGCACCGCCACGTGGTGCCTCAACTTATTCAAAGTGTGTGAAGCCCACACAAAAGTGTGATAGAAAATAATTTGGGGCACTTAATTTCTTCTTTTCTTGAAGCTTTCATTTATTTAAAAACAAAATTCATTTTGTTTTCATTTTTCTCGTTGCAAATTTAAAATCTAGTTCACATCCCCAAATTTGAAGCCAATGTTTGAGATGCTCGACCAAGTCCAAGAGGGTATCCAACTAATTAAACTCACGTTATCAAATATCAATGGGGTTACTCTCTTTAGGAGGCCGCCTAAAGTCACATGCAAGTGATAAAGATACATCAATGACAGCCAAATAATGTGTAAAGGTAAAATATCAAATTAGAAAATAAAATTTAGTTCTTACAACAATGCTACCACAAGGGAGCTCTCACAGCTTTCTTATCAATTCAGAACAATTATTTCACAAGTTTAGTATGGAAGAACATATAAATGAAGGGTAAATAATTGATTACGGTAGTATCATGAACTTTGTAGATTGTGGTAGAAAGAACCAAAGGAAAGTGAGAAACTCGCCTCCCTGACTCAACTGTCGAAAATGCTCATTTCTCTGACCCTTACTCGCCACGTGGCATAGCATCCTTACCCACACCCACTTCAACGTTTCCCATCTCGTATCCTTCTGTTCACTCTTGAGGAGTTTCAAAATAGGAAAGTCTGGTACGTCTTTAAAAATCTTTCGGCAAGCTGCCTTTACATCTCGCGCATTTCCGATGTCGCTGTTTCCAAAAAAGCGGAGTTTGTGCCAGATGTGATCGTGAGATGCGGCAATAGGCAACAACGAAGAGCGCATAGCAAATAGATACATCAAGTAGTGTGATAGAGTTCTGCACAGTTTCCTGTTTCCTTCCCACGGTGAGGACGAATCAGAGGGGCCGGGCATCGTGTGTTGTTGTGATACAGTACCATCCCTGTTGTTTTGATCAGCTGCATCATCAGTATCCCATTCCATTTCCAAATTGTAGCAGATTTCTGTTGCGGTGTACAACTCCCAAATTTTTTCTTCAAAAGACCTGTCGAATAATACTTTCCAAATGGGGTCCGCTTCAATGGTTCTGATCATGATGTCCGCTTCAATTCGAGGATCAATTAAATGAATACAACACTTTGAAATCGGGTCAAACAGGAGAGAAGGGTCAATGACAGCAGTCTTGGGCACATACTTCCTGAGCGTGTACTTAAAGTATTCTTGTACCCACCTTTTGATCCCCAACAATGACCAAACTATTCCCATTTGGTCTGGCATATTGATGCGATAATCAAGTAGATCGAATTGCCCCACCATTTTACACCGGTACTCTTTTGGGAGGAAAAAAAGCCATGATTTTATTTTCCTAAGCTGGATTACTTGTTCGGCTTTCTTGTTCTTAATTAGCCAAAGCATTGCCCAATCGGAAAAGAGATACAGTGAAATGATTGCATAAATCTCCAGTGCCAGAGCTCCCACTAGAAGCACCTCAGTGATGGCAATGTCAACCTTGTGCCATTTCTCTCGACCTTCCCCAAGTCGGATGATTAATCCTATCAACACACCCACCGTACACGAGAAAGTGATGCAACGCAGAATACATCCTCGCTTACTAAAGTTTATGGGTGCCTTTGTGTATAACAAATCGAACATGAGCCCCATTTCAACCTCTATGACATTCCAAAACTGGCTAATGTCTTCAAGTTCTATCGGATTTCGCAATACGAAGAAGCTATTCCTCGTGTCATAATACTCTGTAAATTTCTTAAATGCCTTGACACACCTATGGGCATTACATAAACCGTGTATATAATTTTTATCCTCCGGTGTGTAATTGTTGCCAAGATTTGAATCACTGCCTACATTGCCGAACGGCACAATTTTCCCGGATTGATCACGGCTCACCGACAAGAGAACCCATGTTCTCTCCCCGTACTTGATAAATCCAGCCACTAACGCCGGGATTGACATAATTGAAAACCAGGAATGTGTCCAAGACATGTAAATAACGTAGACCGCAACAGAAACTTGAACCCCTAGTCCGAAAAGGTGTCTCATCCAAAGACGATAATCTTCCACAGTGAAAGCCGTAATGGTGTCGGGGCCGCCAAGGTGTAACAAAAGAAGAGGCGCCCATATGGCCCTCAACGCGTTGCCATTGTCATAATCGACTTGGGCATCTGACTGTGAGAGATTGCCAAGGGCAACGGTTGCTACCCAGTCAGCCATTAAATATGCCGACCAAACAAGGATACTAATCCATGCGGACGATATGTATTTTCTGCGATTGCCTAATAAGGAAAGGATGATCTGTAAAGTGAGGCTTAGGAGAACCATTAGTCGTAGATTCCAAACATCCCAAAGTCTCCTCACCCATGCTAGAGTTAGGTCCATCACGTGCACACTTGTCTTCAACACATAAGTTGGAGAAAGAAAAAAAAAAAGGAAAGTTACGCAAACAAGTTTAAGGCTCAACTTACTTAACTATATGCAACATTTCAGTTTTGTAAAGCTTAAGATATTTAAGAATGGACAAAACAAAATTCTTGCTCCCAAACTAACTACTTTAGAGTTCTTTTTTATAACTCAAAACGAATGGGCTAGCTTACTCGCACCTTGATTGATGGAACCAATTCTACCACCCATTTGCGGAGGTGTCAACTAAAGCCAGAGCAAGGGTTGTATGGACTGGCCCCAAAAGAGTGGATAGAACCTAAGAGCATCCACAATGGCTTAACCAAAATTGGATAACCAAAAGTTGTCACATCACCTTTTGTATTCATTTTAAGGGATTGCTAAAGTAAACGAAATAGACGCCAATGATGGCATAATAAAATTTACTACATCACTTTTTCGAACTACAAGAAACTAAAAATTGTGAACAAAGAAAATAATTTTTTAAAAACAGTTTTCAAACTAATAAAAACTGTTTATTAGAAATAGAAAAAAAAATCGATAAAATTTTTTGAAAAGAGTTTTTCAAAAAAAAAAAGTTTTCTTTTATGAAGAAAAACAATTTTTGAAAAAAAAGGTTTTTGAAACCGTTTTTTAAAATATTTTTTTGAAAACAGTTTTCACGTATGAAATTTTGAAAAAAAGAAGTTTTTGAAACTAGAGAGAGAGAGAGAGCATTTTCGTGTGATGATGGTGTATTTGATTGAGGAGATATGGAACCATTAATGGTCATCGTAAAAAGGTTGCTAGTTTTGGTTATCCAATAACCAAAATTTGTTTAGCGGTAAGAGGATGCTAATTTTGTTATTCCTGAGCAAACAATGCTAACTTTAACAACCTTTCAGTTTAAGAAGAAGCAAATCCCTAAGTTTTAGGTCTAGAGTATTTTAAGGTGCCACTTTCAAAAAGAGCTATGTTAAGGTGATCACATTTAAGTACTAATTGGACATAGGTAATACATTGGTGACCATATTTATGGATTATAATTGCTTACAGTTTGAGTTAGGGCCTTAAATGGGATTAAGAATGTCATGCAATGGACCCCACATAGCACATAAAGTGCCTTCAAATGGTGCACAAGTGCAGTTATCGTAACATGATTATTACCTATCATGTGATTGATCTTAAGGTGATGTATCAAATAGTACTCAAAGAACTCGGCTTCTCTGCAGTCAACTGCAAAGAAGATTGTGCAGTTCAATTTGAACCGTTCATCTTGATAATCAATGGTTTAGATTTGCTGAATCTCTTACCGGTAAAAAATTCAAAACAAATATGGACTAGTATTAAAAACACTATCCGACGGTTGGGATCACTTTGACCGCACTGGACTGCAACCGCAGACAAGCCAAATTCTATTTGGTATTTAAAAGTCCATTAGAAAGGGTAAACTGTAAACACTTTGCATAGGCTTAGAATTTACCAATTAAAGTGAAGGGATCCTGTTATTTTTTTCAACCCTCTAGGCTGATTATTTGTGGTTGTCCGATAGTTTCCTTAACTTCAAAACAAAAGGCTTTTGTCAATTTTTTTTTTCTCAAATATATGACCCTCGCACTCTAGGACTGAACTGAACTAACACTTAAACTGGAAATTTAAAAACTGGGAAGTGTAAACTAAAATGCCAATAAACTAAAACAACGGTAAGGCAAAATAATTATCTTGCAATAATGTGAAAACCTTACCTGCTGTGTAGCCTACTAGTCTCTGATGACTTGAAAGTTGAAACTGTGATGACTTGAAAACAATAAGACAAAAGGTGCTCTACATATTGCGCCTCCCACTCGTATATATAGGAACAAAATGTTTCACAGGACAGGAAAGGAAAGACAAAACAATTCCTTGCTTGGAGATTTTAGCTGGAATATTACTCGGAAAGTGAAATAGGGAACAAATTACTTGCTTCCAACCAACTTACTTTGGAGGGAACAAATTTCTTGCTTGGAAATAGGTTCGGTGATAAAGATTGATGCTCGGAAAAGAAACCTTACCTGCGGAACTCCCAGAGCGAATACTTGACATGGTTACCTTTCGGTTAGTACTCCCGTAGAAACACGCCAATATGTGCAGAAGCTTTGTAAACACGGAGTATACAAGTAGAAACATAGCTAACTTAAAAGACAAAAAAGGCTCTCTACACAGCATATATTGTCTTCAGTGTACTCAAGTTGTGATGTTCAGTGCTTCACGATCAGAAGAACGTAAAAAAAAGTAAATATGGAAATCCCAGCTGATTCATGTACGAAAATGGAAGCAACTATGGAAACTATTAGGTTCCCAAATTCTAAACTTCCAACCGGAGACCTCCAGTTCTACATAGTCGATCTGATGAGTAGAAAGAAATAATTGGTTTACAGATTACAAAGTCGAGTTGGTGCAAAATGAAGGTGAGATTAGGTGTGTTAGTCTTAGTTACAGTGAATTCAGTGTCTTGTTGCACACTGGAAATGCAAGTTGTACTAGCTCTTGTATATTGCAAAATTATATACCTTTCCCTCTTGTTCATTCTATATTTCCCAAGTTGGTTTAATAGCATCTTTTTGGTAATTTATGGTGGAAGCTTTAAGCCACAGAACAGAATGCAATATTCTTTTCTTCGTGTTCTTTTTCTTTTCTTGTTTTGATGTAGGACAAAAATTGAGAGTTTTTGTATTTTATTTTTATTGTTTTAGAATAAGATTTTGACTAGGAATATTTTCGTTTAGGTTAGAATTATTAACTGTATATTAATTAATTAGGAAATATCTTTTATTTAATGCCGCTTGTTTTGGCATGATTTCATGTACGAAAATGGAAGCAACTATGGAAACTATTAGGTTCCAAGGTTTTTCCTGGCTCGATAGCACCAAACAAAGTTGAAGACACACCCATTGACGATGATTTAACAGGACTCGCACCAAAGCTTACCTGTACTGTAGCCATAAGACACAAGGGGCTCTACATATTGCGCCTCCCACTCGTATATATAGGAACAAAGTGTTTCACATGACAGAAAAAGAAAGAGAGAACGATTCCTTGCTTGGAAATTTTAGCTGGAATATTACTTGGAAAAGTGAAATAGGGAACAAATTACTTGCTTGCAAATTGGTTCGGTGAGAAAGATTGATGCTCGGAAAAGAAACCTTACCTGAACTTCTAAAGTGAATATATACTTGACATGGTTACCTTTTGGTTAATCAGTATTCAAGACAGACAAGTTGAACCAGAGAAATTACCGACAGAGTAATTTACTAGCTCGTGTAGATTGCTAAAGAAATCACTGTCTTGTACCACACTGGACTTGGAAGTTTACTAGCTCGTGTAGATTGCAAAATTCCCTCCTGCTCATTCTCTGTTTTCCAAGGTTGTTTAACAACATCATTTTGGCAATTTAAAGTGGAAAATTTATGCCCTGCAGGTACAGAATGCAATATTCTTTTCTTCGTGTTCTTTTTCTTTTCTTGTTTCTTCTTCTTAACAAAGATTGCTCCTACTGTGCTGCAGTATCTCAAACAAAGCATAACTTCAAGGTAACTCAATCACAGCGAGAACTTTATAGCACTCAAATGAAATTCAAGTATACTTCCAACACTGAACACATGTCAAGGATCACCTGGTTTAGTGTCAACTGTTGAGATGCGCGCGCACTAACCTCTACGTCACGTGTTCAAGTCATGATCAGACTTGTTAAAAGCCAACAATATTTTTACAACTTGTACAAAAAAAATGTTAGCCAACGGTTGTAGGTGGGACTCGATGTCACGACCAGATTTACCACTTCAACACAAGGTAATCTTGGTCCTCATTTCAAACAACTAATACATATACAAAATATTTAGAGGCTCCATTATTAAAACTTGCCTAGGGCCCCGAAAATATCAGTACCGGGCCTGTGGATGTGGATGGGGCCGCCTGACTAAGAACATTTGAGATTGTGGTATAAAGAACCAAAGGAAAGTGAGAAACTCGCCTCCTTGGGTTAAATGTCGAAGATGCTCGTTTCTCTGACCCTTACTTGCTGCGTAGCATGGCATCCTCACACACACCAACTTCAACATTTCCCATCTCACGTCCTTCGGCTTACTCTTTACCTGTTCAACAATTTTATCCGTTTCGAACGCATCTGTTTCCCACAAATAAAGGCAAGCTGCCCTTGCATCTCGTGCACCATCCATGTCTGGGGGGGTGTTAATGTTCTCATCACATCGTAGGTTGCAGACGTAGGCAAAAACGAAGGGCGCATAAGAAGTAGATACATCATGTAGTCTGATAGAGTTCTGCATAGTTCCCTGTTTTCTTCCAATGACGAGGATGAATTAGAGGGGGGCATCGTTTGTTGTTGTGACAAAATACTATCCCTGCTGTTTTGATCAGCTGCATCACGAGTATCCCATTCCACTTCCAAGTTGTAGCAGATTTCTGTTGCCATGTGCAAGCAAATAATCTGCTCTTCCAAGGACATGCTGAAGAATTCTTTCCAAACCTGGTCCTCTTCAATGGCTCTCCTACGGTGTAGATCAGGCATAGTCAAACATTGACAACAATGTGAAATCGGCTCAAACAGAAGAGAAGGGACAATGGTCAAAGTATTCTTCTAACCACCTTCTGAACCCCATCAACGATCGAAGTATTCTTCTACCCACCTTTTGATCCGATTCAACACCTCGATCTGGCTCGATGACTGAAGTATGGTTTCTGAGCCAATCTTCAATTAGATTGACTTGCCCTATCGTTTTATACCCGTATTGTTTCGGGAGGAAAAGCCACGAAATTCTTTCCCTCAGCTGGAATATCTGTTTGCAGATATTGTGCTTAATTAGACAAAGCATTGCCCAATCAGAGAATAAATACAGCGCAATGATTGCGTAAATCTCCAAACCCAGACCTCCAACAACCAGAACCTCTGTGATGGCGATGTCGACCTTGTGCCATTTATCTCCATCATCCCCAATCGAAATGGGTTGGGAGATTAATCCTATCAACACAGTCACTGTACAAGAGAAAGTGATGCAGCGCAGAATCCATCCAACCTTCCTAAAGTTTATGGGTGTTTTTGTGTATAATAAATCGAACATGAGCCCCATTTCAACCTCTATGACTTTCCAGAAAAAATTAATGTCACCAAATTCTAGAGGTTTTTCCTCAGAGAAACTGTCACAACTTGAGTCGACATCATAAAACTCCATAAATTTCTTAAATACCCTGACATATCTATGGGCAACACATAGACCAGTTATAGAACTTTTATTCTCCCATGGGTCATTATTGTTGCCAAGATTTGACGCTCTAGTAAATGGCACAATTTCCCCGGATTTATCACGGCTCACCGACAAGAGAACCCACAATCTCTCTCCATACTTGATCAACCCCGCCACTAACCCCGGGATTGACATAATTGAAAACCGTGAATGTTTCCAAGACATAAGAATAATGTAGACTGCAACAGAAAATTGAACCCCTAGTCCGAAAAGGTGTCTCATCCAGAGATGATTATCTTCCAAAGAGTATGCCGCAATGGTGTCGGGGCCGCCAAGATGTAGCAAAAGCAAAGGTGCCCATATGGCCTTCAATGCATCGCCATTATCGCCTTGGGCATCTAATAGCTTGCCAAGGGCCACAGTTGCTGCCCAGTCGGCCATTAAATAGGCCGACCAAACAAGGATACTAATCCAGGGTGACGATATGTACTTTCTGCGATAGCCAAATAGTGAAAGAATGATCTGTAAAGCCAGACTGAGGAGAACAAGCAGCCGTAGATCCCAAACATCCCAGAGTCTCCTCACCCATGTTGGAATTGGATCCATCACACACTTGTCTTCAACACATAAGTTTAAAAAGTTACATTTGGAAAAAAAGAGAGAGGAAAGATACGCAAACAAGTTTAAGGACTTATGTAACCATATGCAACATTACATTTTTGTAAAGCATTTTCAACAAACCTTTTCTTTTTTCTTTTTTTCTTTTTTTTTTTTTTTGGGGGGGGGGGGGTTAATGAACCCAACATCTCCTCAATCAAGTACAAGTTTACTGGTGTGTACTTGATTGAGGAGTTGTTGGGTTCATTAAATTTGGTTAATGTGAAAAGGTTGAAAGTTTTGGTTATACAATGAGAAAATTTTGGTTAGTGACTATGGGATTGCTGAGTTTAGTTATTTTAATGTGATCAATTATTTGAGCAAACATTTTAGCAACTTTTTGGTTTCCATTAAGCTATTGTGGATGCTCTAAGAGGTTCGAGCCCGAGAACTCAGAAAGAAGCAAACCCTAAGTCCCAAAATCTAGGTCAACCCATCGGGGTTAACTTTAAAGTATTTTAAGGTGCCAGCGTGCCACTTTCAAAAAGAGCTTATTCTTCTTCTTTTTTTAATCAGCAAAAAAGTTTTATTAGGAACACTTGACAAAGGGCTATGTTAAAGTGATCACATTAGAGTACTAGTTGGACATAAGTACTGCTATGGTGACCATAAGTAATGCTCTGCTATGCTATGGTGACCATATCTACGAATTACATTAAATGGGATTAAGACTGTCACGCAATGGACCCCACATAGCACATAAAGTTGCTTAAATTTTCATCGAAACGCAAGATATGACCTCTCATGCTAGGACCGAGGTTCAAGTTTTAACCATCCTACCCTTTACGCTATCACTCCCCACAAAACTTTAAACAAGCACAAACTGAACTAAAACTTAAACTGGAAAGTGGAAACTAAAATGTCAATAAACTAAAACAACCGTAAATAAGACACAAGCTGCTCTACATATTGGGCCTCCCACTCGTATATGTAGAAACAAAAATGTTTCACAGGACAGAAAAAGAAAGAGAGAACAATTCCTTGCTTGGAAATTTTTGCTGGAATATTACTTGGAAAGTGAAACAGGGAACAAATTACTTGCTAGAAATTAAATGGTTCAGTAAGAAAGATTGATGCTCTTGGAAAAGAAACCTTACCTGAACTCCTAAAGTGAATACTTGACATGGTTACCTTTTGGTTTGTATTCAAGACAGACAATTTGAAGCAAAGTATATTCTTCTAACACGCCAATATGTGCAGAAGCTTTGTAAACACAGAGTATACAAGTAAAAACATAACTAACTTAAAAGACAAAAAGGCCATCTGGAAAGCATATATATTGTCTTCAGTGTACTCAAATTGTGAGGTTCAGTTCTTCACGCTCGGAGGATGTCTCTCATCATCTCAAGCGTTAGAAATCAGGAGCAAAATTAGGTTAGCATGCAGAATCTAAAAAAGAGTCAATGTGGAAATCCTTCATGTACAAAAATGGAAGCAACTATAGAAAGTAATAGGTTCCGAAATTCCCAACAGAGCAGTAAACTTCCAACCGGAAACCTCTAGTTCTACAAAGTATAATGAGTAGAAATAAATAATTGGTTTACAAATTACAAAGTCTGAGTTGGTGCAAAAAGAAGGTGAGATTAGGTGTGTTTGTCTTGATTACAGTGAAATCAGTGTCTAGTACCACACTGGAAATGCAAGTTGTACTAGCACATGTAGATTGCAAAATTATACCTTTCCCTCTTTTTCGTTCAATATTTCCCAAGTTGGTTTAATAGCATCTTTTTGGTAAATTATGTTGGAAACTTTAAGCCACGGAACAGAATGTGATATTCTTTTCTTTGTGTTCTTTTTCTTTCCTTGTTTCTTCATCTTAACGAAGTATGCTCCTACTGTGCTGCAGTATCTCAAACAAAGCATAACTTCAAGGTAACTCAATCACAGCGAGAATTTTATAGCACTCAAATGAAATTCAAGTATCCTTCCAACACTGAACACATGTATGGAATAAGCAACCAATGATGTAGTAAAGTTTCAGCGATACCGAACAAACTTCAGAGTCATCATACTTGAGAAAGAAAGGGAAATGCATGAATTCCCACAACATGTCATCTCAGTTTCAAACTCCAAAACTCAAAGCCAATCCTTCTGCTGCAGCTTTAGCGGCAAGTAAACCTCAGACAAGTACTGAAACCCAAACGAGCTCAGCGCCTGAATTTCAGCCTTCTGCTTCGTCTTCACCATCAAAGTCAACTCCTCCACCCACCCTGGATTCTTCTTCACAAAATCCTCCTCCAGCAAATCCTTCCCGGTCTTAATATCCTGCTCTGTCATTGGCAACCTGCACTGCTCTGGTATCTTATACTTGTCCAAATCGCTCGGCCTTACCCCTAACCACTTTATATCTGGGGTAGTCAAATTTGCACTGTCATAAGACATGTTTTTCGATCCACAACCATAGACTGACAGTATCTTGAGCCCGTACGGATCACTATCAACAAGAGCCAATACTGGCAATTTCAACTCCATCTTCATCTTCCTTAAAAATAGCCTTGTGGCCACATCCGGTTGCCCCTTTGCCGTTACAATAATGCACGGAAACCGGTTATAAAACCGATCCTCAGCTAGTCTCATATAGGCTGCATCTTTCTCTACCAACAATATGAACAATGCATCACTCTGCATATCACCAACACGATCAATGTTGGGGGGAATCGCTTTTCCGCCCATCCCCATCTTTGTGCAATCAATCATATCGCCGTTGTCGCTGAATATAAGCCTACCCACCACAACCCCTTTCTCAGCAGCGACCACATTGAGGCTGGACCTGTGAGAAAAATACTATAGACTTGTATTTTTGGCATGAAAGATATGATTTTCAAAATCCTAAAGCATGAGATAATTTTAAATTCATCTGATGAACGTAGAATAGAATATAAACAAATAAAGCACAATAGAAGTTACGAAAGCCTTGTTCCTCTCTGTATGAAGGCCCAAACGATCCCACGTGAAGGTCCAAACAGAGTGCAACGACTTTTCTTGTGTATTCTTCCTGCATTTCTCTTTCAGTGTTCATTCCAAACAGAGTGCAACAACTTTTACAATCATGCCATTAATGAACCTTTTTATCTCATATTTAGGATTAAAAAAAATCGAGTTCTCCTGCTGAAGCACCTCGTATCCATGAAACTGCTACTCAAAATGAGTAAAGGTTCGACATGGTATAAATCAACCCTAATTAGTAATTACTGCATTACAAATAAGTTAAATGCTCCCTCTTCTATCATTCCTCATCCGGATCAGAGGGACTCAGTGAAGTGTTTTCTCTATGCTAATGGCTGTTTTTCAACAAAGTCTGCTTGGCATGCTCTAAGAACTCCTACTCCTCAGGTTTTTTGGGCTAAGTGTGTTTGGTTCCCTCATTCCATTCCTACGTGGGCAATCATTGAATGGATGGCTATTCTCGAAAGGCTTCCCACTAAAGAGAGATTGCATGCTTGGGGGATCTCTCCTGATATTCAATGTGTCTTTTGTGACCAAGGGTCTAAATCACATGACCATTTATTCTTTACTAATGATGTTTCAGCTAATGTTTGAAGAGGCTTGCTGCAGTTAAATCGCATTTCTAGGTCTCCCCTTTCCCAGATGGATGAGCTTGCTTGGGCTTCTCATCATCGTGGTGGTCTATGGCTGCAGCTTTGTATGATTTCTGGATGGAGTGGAATAGGAGAATTTTCAAGCGAGTTTGTCTTGATTCTCATTCTGTAACTTCTCGAGCTGCTTCTGATCTTAGTCTCTGCATTTCTTCTTGGAGGATGAAGAGCACATATGAGAATAGGTTGCATGCTCTGCAACCACTGGGAGATTCTCCATAAAACCTTTGTTAGGCCCTAAGCAAGTGCCTTGTTTAGTAGTGTTTGGTCCTTATTTGTGGCTCTATTTCCCTGTCTAGCTGTGGCTTTCCAGTTTGCTTAGATAGGATTTGCTGTGTATGATTGTTTTATGGGGTTATGCCCCCGCAATCCTGTAATTGGTTGCTTAATAAAATCTTAAGTTACCAAAATAATAATAAGTAAAATGGCATAAGAGTAACAAGTATAAAAACGTCGACCAAAGTTGAAAAAAATAATTCATATTGAACAACACTAAGACAAAAACAAACACAACTGCGTCCGGTCGTAATTTTATAGCAACTTTTTAAACTCCTCTGGCCGAGACAAAAGATTAATGAATCCAAGAAGTTCGACGACAATCTTACAAAAATTTAGCAACTTTTTAAACTCCTCTGGCTGAGACAAAAGATTAATGAATCCAAGAAGTTCGACGACAATCTAACAAAAATTCAGAAACGACCGGCAATAAATCCAAAAACAATAATTTAGGAAATAACAAGCCCTATGTCAAATAAAACGACATAAGATAAGATTAATCGACCTAGTGCAGCCGAGGATGCAGGACACGTCATCGAGCACGGCGTCCGACTGAGTCTGGTCCTGGAACAGCTTAACATCGGTATAGAACAGATCACGCTTCGTGACATGGATGTTCTTGAGCGACAGCTGGTGGATGAGCTGGAGAATGCGGGTGGTGATGGTGGTCTTCCGGACGGTGGAAACGGCGGCATAGGGGCGGAGCGAGGCCTTGTCCTTGAGGACGATGCGGTCGAGCTGGGGGACGTAGAGCTGGTTGGCGGCGGAGCGGGAGGGGACGGAGAAGGAGAAGCCGCGGCCGGAGAGGATGGAGCGGGCGAGGGAGAGGATTAGGGTTTCGATGTTGGACTGGACGGAGGAGAGGGGGAGGTCGGCGACCTCGCGGCAGGTGGAGGAGAGGGAGAGGTCGGAGAGGGTTAGGGGCTTGGAGTTGGAGGTGGAAGCTTGGGTTTGTTCGTTGGCTAGGAGGGTTTCGAGGGTTTTGAGGATGGCGGCGTCGGAGTTGAGGTTTTTTTTGTGGGGTTTGGATTTGGTTTTGGCGTTGTCGGAATCGGAGTCGGAGGTGTCGGTGGTGGCGCGGCGGCGCTTCTTCTTTTCTGGTGCCATTTTAGAGAGAGAGAGTGGGGGGAGGAGGGTGGCGGGAAACGGCAATGAATTGGGGGAGGGAGGTCTGTGTACTGTTGATTTTAGGGCTTATTTTTCAGGATGAAACGGCGACGTTTGTGTTTGTTGTTTGGGTAAAATGCAAGTTACGTCCCTGTGGTTTTCGGGGTTGTGGGGATGAGTCCCCAAAGTTTTTCACTTTCACCGCATAACCGGCTCATGCTTATGTGGAGTGTAATTATCTGGACCTGTGCCACTGTTGACGATAGTTGTAATAAAAGCAAAGAAAAAAACAGAAAAGCACCCCTGGATCACAAATTCACAATCAATGATTCGTAATTCGCCAAAATACGTTCGCCAATATTTTGAAAAAACAAGGGGGGAATAGGGTTTTGAAATCGATGTCTTGATCTTTACGAAATCAAGGCATTCATATTGCAAATGAAGTTAAAAGGGTTGCTCTAAGTGTTAAAGAAGCTTTTGGAGTATGTTTTTAGCTTTTTTTATTTTTTTGATCCAAGTATGTTTTTAGCTATGGATTCAAACTATTGGAATGCATTGTGTCGTTTTACAGAAAGTGCAGAAGGATAAGTTGAGGGACACAAAATAAATATGCTTATCTATTACTTTGGTCCGTATAATATTCATCAAGTTCTAATTTCATCCTCCAAAATATAATTGTTCCAATTCATCGTCGCGCTATCATTTTCACTCCAATATTAACCTTCCAATAAAAAAAATGAGTGCATAATAAGGGTGGATAGCTATTTGTTAGAAACAAACAAAAAAAACTTGCAACCAACTCCATGAAAAAGATGAATATAGCTATTTGGTGATGAAATTTCTACGCAATCTCCAGGTAAGCTCCGTTTGCTACGTACCTAGAAACCATTATGGAATTGATGACAAGGGTAACATTAGAGTGAAATGATTAACCAAGGATGAAGTTAAAAAAACATTTTATTGTTTCGAGTATCAAATGGGAGAGGTGAACATATGCGAAGGGACTAAAGTGCTATCTGTATTTTTTCAGGACCAAAAACGCATGTAATTATTGTATCGTACCACTTGTGTAGCTGTATTTTTTAAGTATAATAACGAGGTTAAAACAAAACATACCAATTGTACCCGATCCGTTTACCCTCTCCCCTCTCTCTTGTTACCGTCGACCTTTTTCCTTCCCCCACAAACCCAGGCCCCCACCCCCCCTTTAAGTCTTGAGTCTTGTATAAATATGTGGTAAAGGAAAACATGTGATAATGTCTTTGAAGCTCTCAATAATTTTCTCGTATTTTAAGGTATCAGGTTTCTGTTGAGACATCAACTTATAAATTACTTCATCCGTTCCAAAATGTTTGTCCGATCTGCAAAACGATGACGTAAAAATAATACTATTTTTGAAAGAAAAATTTAATTTTTTTTCAACAATTCACTAGATATCGATGAGTTCTTTTTAAAAAATTGAATTTTTTTTACTTGAAAGAAATAGATTATTTTTTAGTCCTCATTTTGTGGACTGGACAAATATTTTGGTACGGAGGTAGTACTTCTAAGATTCTCATGTACTACAAGTGTAAATAAAAAAAATTAAAAAACAAAACAACATCCAGTGGGTGCCCCCAACTGGTCTCAACCTCCTTCCGCCACTGGTATTGCACCAACTTGTGTAATTGTATTTATAAGTATAACGGATGTTAAATTATATATCAAATTAAATCGAGCATTATGTCCTAATCGCTTAGGGTCGGCCGGATATTAAATTATATACTCCATTGTATTTTAATACGTTGTTTATGAGTTGAGATCAAGGTGATGTAATCGAGTTCAGTGTAAACTGGTTCAACGTTTTAATATGATTAAAGAAAGGGAATAAATTATATCCATCGCCGGTGTAAAACTCCACTTTTCCACTACCGTTCATTATGGGCCCCACCGAATGTCTATTCTTATGATTTGAACCGTTCATATTTTAAGACCCGCAGAATAGCATTGCTAAGCAAAAAAATCAGCTTGATCGGAAGTCGATAGATATATCAAAATTTGAATTTTGATTTATAAAATGGACGATTTGATTTCTGTCAATAATAATAATAAAGATAAACTGTCTATTTTACAAAGCAAAATTCAATTTTTGAAACTCTCATCGATGTCCGATCAAGTTTATTTTTTTGCATGGATACACTATTATGTAGGGTTTATAAATGAACGGTTCAAATCAACAATAAACATACGATAAAACCGGAAAATGTGGTAATAGAACAGTGAGATTTTTCACCGCGGGTGGAAAGAATTTTAATCTCCTAAAGAAAAAAAATAAATAAAAGCACCACTATAACGGGGAAATAAAAAGATCTTTTTTGCAAGTGGGCAATTGTCGGGTCCAAAACAGGCAACTGCAATACCCGAATAAGAAAGTACTACTACTACCAATTGTACCCGATCCATTTACCCTCTCTCTTGTTACCACCGACCTTTTTCCTTCCCCCATAAACCCCGGAAGGGCCGGAACACACGCAACCCAATTCTCCTCTCTCTCTCTCTCTACACGCGAACCCGACTCAGATCCGCAGCTCAAACTCGATGGCGGCAGTACTCCGCCTATTAAAACCCTCACCTCTCTCCTCCTCCGCCGCCTTCGTCAGGAGGGGCCTCCTATCCACCACGATTGCGGCATCCGAGGCCGACGCTCGCGCCAAATCCCCCTTGTACCCCCGCGGCTCCCCCGCTCCGCGCGGCGCCGGTACCGAGGGCAGGAGCGTACAGTGGGTGTTCCTGGGATGTCCCGGCGTCGGAAAGGGCACTTACGCCGGCCGCCTCTCCACTCTCCTCGGCGTCCCTCACATCGCCACCGGCGATCTGGTCCGCGAGGAGCTTTCTTCTAGTGGTCCCCTTTCCAGTCAGGTATATGTATACTCATGTAGATGTATTGGAAAATAAAACATTAATGGATGATGTACAATAAGCTTATGTTGTTACGGATGCGCATGAAGTACTACTGTGTTAATTATGTAAGCAAGTTTGATTCTTTTGATATTTTTGTCGCTGGAATTTATGCATATGAGCTTTAATTCTCTTTGTGGTTCTAAGAAGCACATTCATTAAGAAAAGAAGAAGAAGAAAGAAGCACGTGTGCATAGGGCTGCAAACGAGCCGAGCTCGAGTTTTTGGCTCGTTTACTAAACGAGCTGATTTCAATGCCCTAAAGCTCAGCTCATAATTATGGGCTCGGCTCGTTTAAAGAGGCTCGTTAAGTAAATTTACCTGGCGGTTTGTTCACCATCACGCCGAGCTCGAGCTCAAGTTTTAGGCTCTTTTAGTAAATGAGCCGAGCTCGAACACTACAAACTAGCCGAGCTGCTTGTGGCATGGCTCTACTCGTTTAGTAATCGAGCTGAGCTCAAGTTTTTGGCTCAGCTTGTAATTATGGGCTCCTCTCGTTTAAAGAGGCTCATTAAGTAAATTTACCTAGCTCGGCTCGTTAAGGGCTCAGTTCGTTTAACATCGAGTCGAGCTCGAGCTCGAGTTTTAGGCTCTTTTAGTAAAAAGCTTGGCTTGTTACAAGGACAGGTACTGTTACGATAGGGGTACGTCAATACGGCGAAACCTAGAAATGTACATGGGTTGACAGTAGTGTATAGTTAGTGGGTTTGTATTTATCATTCTTTGGTTGACAGATTAACTATGAGAGTAAATAAGTGTGGGTTTCGTGGTATGTCTTGGTTAGATGGATGTGTGCACAAAAGGATGCCGCAGTGACCTGTTTATAATCCAAATTTTGGTGTTCACTATCAGAATAATGTCTTCGTTTAGGATTTTCAAGATATTGATAGGTTGGCTAGTCTTGTGGTCAAAGGTAAGTAGGGGTGTTGGGTGGATTTGCATGCAAAGAATGGTGGGAATTGAGCTGATTTTGGAGACAAGGGAGGAGATCCACTGGATATAGAAGGAGGTTGATAATTGAGAGTGAAGCTGATACTATCTGAAGAGCTTGTTTTGTAAGATGGCGTGGTGTGCTCCTTGGGTTCAAAACATCAGCAAGAGAATGATTTGAGGATTGCTCTAGCAGCTCTACCATTGCTTCTCATGCTCTAGTCGCCAACTGATGATTTGTACCCGAGGAGCACACCACGCCATCTTACAAAACATCAGCTCTAGTCGCCATCTAGCCCATACCCAAGGCATCTGTGTATTGATTCAAGGATGTTTTCACGTGAAGACTTCCTCTATAAGATCAGTGGAGGTGCAAGTTTCTTGAATGAGAATAAGATATAGCACCTTGACTCCCCTTATCTATAACCTCCCGGTTGCATGAACTCAAAAATTCTCCCTGCGGGTCTCTATGGCTGTCAAACATTATACTATTATAGGTTCTTGGACCATGCTTCTGACCACTTTTGGTACTTGGTATGGATTCTGATATATGTTACATAGACTCTTCTTAATTTTTGAAATATCCGAGTCAAACACTCTACACTCAAATAATGGTATGAGATTCATGTCTTGACTTGTTTAGTTGGACGTCCATCCATGTAGCAAACCTACTCTAAATTTGAATTTACTATGACCTATGAATAGAACTCTTACATTGTGCTAAGAGTATGTCTACTTTTGTGTGTCCTTGTGTCCTTCAGATGGAAATTAGATGAATCCAACATTTAAACTCCTATCCGCACCTGATGCCCGCACCTAAGTTCATGTAACCAAGATTATGAGTATCACCGTCCATTTGGGAGGAGACCCTCATTCAGTGTCTGCGAGTAGAAGGACAAGGTCGAATTAGAAGTAATGTGTGAGGGAGAGTTAAGTGCATCTGACAAGCATACTAGGTATGTCTCTTTGAGATTGCCCTCAAGCAATCACGCTGGATTTTGGAGGTAGAGGCATTGCATTTCCTAAGCTTGACCCGTCTGGCTAGATCCTAGGGTGGAGTTATGAAGACGAGTGAGGACAATTGGTTCACATGAGACTAGAGTTGTGATGGAGATGGTGTGCTGTGGACCGTGTGGTGTTGATGTGGTGTTAGTTTTGTTTCGGAATAGAGTGGGAGATTGGGTGTGACCCCAATTCTGCTCTTTAGTGGTCCATAGCTACCACTAGCCCTAAATAGTAAACAACTGTCCTTTGACTCCAGGTTTGTTTTGTAACACTAGGTTTTTTAGTGAAACTTTATTATACTACATGAGCTTTAGTTAAAAAGTGTGCAAGTCGCGGTAAAGTGAGTAGCTTTGTTGTATGCATTATTGATAAGTAAAAATGAAGTTATTGGATGAAACTTATGTGTAGCATGCTTTTCTGCAAGTTATACCGAAGGGGAAAGGTTGTCTCTACTCTCTAGTGTTTGCACTTGATTTTATCTAGGCATTGTTATATCCTCGATTTGGGATAGCAGCTCAACTCTCAACATGCTTCCCATATGAAACTCATGTTTTCCATGGGTCATCCTTTTCTTGGATAAGCATTGGAGTTCTCATATTTCCTTGCATTCTCAACCAGTGCTAATTTGGAAAAATGGGCACTGGTTGTTCCTCAATCATAAACATAGATCATATATAATCCGTACTCCGTAAGAACAGGTTTACAAAATCATATGAAAAGGTGGGGAATGCCCTTCATTTATTTTAGCATAAGAATCATTTCGTCTCTTACTTTTGTACGAGTCTATGACTTAAGCTGGGATTTTACCAGAGAAATTCCTGTTGTCTTCTTTATTTTAATGGTTTATATACTCCTTCCATTCCTAATTGTTTTATTTTGGGATGTTCCAAAATGTTGGTCCTTGTTGAAAACTCAAGGTATAATTGTGGTAGTTCAAAATTATCCCTTATAAATGACTATGAGTGTTCCTAAGTTGTTGGATTATAGGGGTCATGAGGAAAATGATGTCTATAAATATGATTATAAGTGCTATCACATGTCTTCTTAAAAGGTTGGAACTCTCAAAAGGGACGGAGGGGTCATTACATGTCTTCTTAGGTTTGGAGTTTTCTGATATTTGTTTTTTGTTTTTCCATGAGACGTGGGGTGATCATGCAAGCAGGGAACTGTAGTATTGACAGTGTGCGGTTTATCACTTCTTTCTACTTGTTTTTTATGCTGTCTTTTCAGCTTACAGAGATTGTAAACCAAGGGAAACTGGTTTCAGATGAGATTATAATTCGATTATTATTTAAGAGACTCGAGGCTGGAGAAGCTAAGGGTGAGACAGGTTTCATTCTGGATGGTTTTCCACGAACAATAAGACAAGCGGTGAGCATTTATTTTAATTATAAATCATGCAAGTGTTATTTCCCTTTAAATTGGATTATATATGGAAATGTTAAATGAAGAGGCTAAGCTCCTGTAAACATAAAACGAAGTCTAGATGGTTGGGAACTGTTATATTTACTGCTTAAGTTTGCATTGTGTAACTAGGACCTTGAAAAACACGAATTAGTTGTTGAAAAGCATTAGATCTGTTTCGAAGTAATGGTCAAACTCAAAGACCTAAAGAATAACAAAGCACGTCAGGAAAGGTCATTGACTGGTCTTTGGTGGACAGTTGGGAATTGTTCTCCTTTGTTGTAAGAAAGGGTGGATGTACTATGATGGCCATTCCATTCTGTACCCACCTGCAATCTTGTAATATGATGATTTCAGAATTTTACAGTATTTATCTGAAAATGTTTGCCATATAGTGTACACCAAAATTATAGTTCTCAATGCCCTTTTTATGGAGAGGTTGCCATTTGCTGTAATAAATTCAAGGCATGCTACATGGAGGGCTGCCAGCAACACAGAAGAGAAAAGACTAGTCCTCTACCACCTTCGATTTTTTGCCAGATGTACACTTCACTGATTAGGCTGGCAATAATAGACCTCTTTAGCTGACCCAGGTTGCTTGAATTAAGACTGATTGAAATAATTTGAAGTGCCCTTCATGTTGTAGATGTATGTGCGAGGCTTTTCTTATGACAAATTTCTGACGCTGTGAGTTACTTCTTTGATCATATCCTACCCTCATGTATTCGTAAAATAATAAATAGGGTTATTATCTGAAGTTTCTTGTTCTCCACATTTAACGCGGTGTGCAACTTTGCTGTCTTTACTTGTCCCACTCTTCTGCCTTTTTATGTGGCATGTCATTTCTCTCGGGGCTCGCATCGAAAATTATTTTACACTCTCTTTTGCCTTAACTTTTCATCTTTGCTTAGCATTGGAAAAGGTACCGAAGTCCCTAGATGAGTAGTTGGATGATGATGGATAATAAAAAAGTGGATGAGTTTAGATTCTAGTAACATTTGAAGCTTCATCCTTTAACAATAACTCCAAGTGCTATTATTATCATTAGTATTTTCTTAAAGCAATCACAAGCCAAGTAAATAGATTGTGAAAATATGATGGACATTTGCTTGCTACCAGCCACAAAGATGTAGAAAGTAGAACTAGAAACTACTAAAGGGACAAGAAGAATTGAGAGCACAAAGCTTTCGAGAAATTGGGGGCACTTTCTCTTCAAAGAGCTCTAACCATGAACGTCAACAAATCATAATTTTGAGTTTCTTTACCAGTGAAACAAAATTTCTACTCTACACCTGTTTTATTCCCCCCCCCCCCCCCTCTCTCTCTCTCTCTCTCTCTCATACACATGTGCACACAAATGCACACACCCCCTGCGATAATCTTTTATTCATTTTCTTTTGCTCAGGCGTCTTGTTCATCTGTTTTATCAGGAAATCTTGGATGATGTGACAGATATTGACTTGGTGGTTAATCTGAAGCTCCCAGAAAGTGTACTCCTTGAGAAATGCCTTGGACGAAGAATTTGCGGCGAATGCGGTAAAAATTTTAATGTAGCAGACATTAAAGTCCAGGGTGAGAATGGGAGACCTGGAATCAGCATGGCTCCACTTCCTCCTCCTCCACAATGTGCTTCAAAGCTCGTCACTCGGTCTGACGATACTGAAGATGTAGTAAAGGAAAGACTCCGTGTATACAAAGAAAAGGTACTGCTTCATTCCTCCAAAAAATCTTAGATAATGACATTTTATCGTGTTTTCCTTTTGCTGCCATACTAAAGATCCATGTCTATACAGCTGTAAAATTGTGAAGACGTGCGCTCTTGTAAGGGCGGAGCTTTGTGTTCTGTTATACTAGTTCAAAGCTTTGCATCTGTAGGATAATGCCTTCGTCATTGTTTAGATGCAAACTTATCTATTTGCTGCTAAATGGTTCTCAACGGTTCAAAGTACTGGTTCCTGTTACGTGGACTATTCTGGTTTATGGCTCATGAAAGTTCAATTGTATTAAAGGACTCGGAGATAAGAACTTAACACTTGCTGCTAACCAGATTGCCATAGCCTGTACAAGAACTTCAATCGAAAGAGTATAATCACTGATATGTTTCATTGCAATTTTCTTTGACAAAACAGCCCTGACTGGTTGCTGGATATTGTTGTAAAACTCTGGGTTTTCAGATGCCCATTTAGGGAAAGGATCAGAACTAACAAATGACAAAATTTAGCTTATAGTAATAGTCTACTCTCTACCCCACCCCCCCTCTCCTTGACCATGCTTGCTAGTACTTTGTTTCAGTTAGACATTGTAACGGTATCTTTTTCCTAGTATACTTTGGGGGCAATGTTTAGAGAAGAAAGGATGTGTTATGTAAGTCAAAGTTTTGCCAGATAAAGAAGTGATGACACTCTTTCTGTGTGCTCGTATACTATATTTACTGAGAAATGATGCTACACGTTTTAGTTGTGCTATGTTTGAATGTCTTTTGCACTTATGAGTTATGACATCTTAATTTGTCTCGATTTGTTCAACGATTCTTTGCCTTTCGTATTGTGTGTCCAGAGTCAACCTTTGGAGGAGTTCTACCGCATTCAAGGGAAACTGCTAGAGTTTGACCTGCCTGGAGGGATCCCAGAATCATGGCCAAAGTTGCTTGAGGCTCTTAACCTCGATGACCACGAAGAGAAGCGCTCTGCTGCAGCATAAACTTTTGGTTATTGCATTTTAAGTCCTCATTCTTTGCATGTGTAATGCACATGCCAAACAATTTTGCACTAAGGAAGACATGTACTTTTATTTTCCTATTTTGATGTATTGAGGAGACATAATAACAACTTGATAATTACCCAGCCTGCCATGTGATCATGGCAGCTGCCTAGCTGGGCTTTTGGATTTTTATTTCGCAGAAAGTTATGTTTGTACCGTAAAATGTATCGTGTATGTGAGAGTGAATATATTAAGAATCTTAATAATTCTGTTATGATGGATTTTCTGTACTTACAAAGAAATTATTGTTGGGGACTTGGATGTTTAACTCTATTTCTTCACACAATTTCTTTGGCTTTGGACCATCAAGCGTGTGAGTTACTGATTCAGTTAGAAAGAAGAAATGGATCAGCATACCTATCTAACATCAATGTTGTGATAATTGTATTGGCAACTTCATTTTGTTTTCTAAAGCTTGTGATGTGTGGTTATTATTAGCTTGTCAAATGTTTTGATTGTTTTCCATGTAGTTATAGTACTAGAGGTTGTAAAGACAAGCAGCGCTAGCGCTTCGGTGGTATTATCCCGTATCCCGTTTGAGTCACGGGAAGTGCGCCCAGATGCTAATGTGAGTGAGAGTACGAAAAGAACTAGATGATGTGGTTGGTAGTGATGCAGAGGCATAGGACACAAATATTTACTATGTTGAATTCTTTTTTTTAAATTTTTTTTTTGAAAATGGATGTTGAATTCTTATTAACATGGTTCTTTTGTTGAATGAGATAGGTCCACATCAACCATTAACTGTAGAATGTATATGTCCCTTTTACAAGCCTATGTTTATATTTACTTGGTTGTTTTTTCCCCCCCACAAATGGTGGAAATGAGGGACCTTGCTGTCCCCGGGTGTTGGCCCCATCTGAACCGTCTATGCTTGGCAATGGACAGCTCAGATTTCATCTTGGCCGAACAAATCTCAGCCGTCCAATCGAGATGAAATGTGGAGCAGTCCACTGCTGAGCATGGACGGCCCGAATGGGGGCTAACACCCTTCTTGGCAACAAAAACATTGAAAATCTGGGGTCCATGATGCATGTTGTCCTAATTCTTTTGAGAACATCAAGGTTGGTTGGTGAAGGAGAATGAATAAAGAGAGGATGCAAGTGGATTCTGGATCAGGACTCTGCTACAGCTGAGGGGCTGTGAAAATGGGTGCCTTAAATGGTTTCTGATATTTGAAAGTGCCATTTCAGGGGAAGCTCTGGCCATGGATTGAATTCTAACACTTTTTCCCTTTTCTTTGTGGGTTCTTTTAAACAGGGACAGGGAAATGAATCTAACATGTCTGTGTGTAGAATTACATAAGTTAGTCATGGGAGTTTACAGTTGTAACACAAAAGACCCTGAAACCATTTCCTGACTTTTTCGCGACGACGAGGGTCATTGGCCTAGCGGTCGTGTAGCAGCGCTTCTGGAGGTCAGATATTGAAATCGATTTTGATGGAGCAGCATGCAAATCCCTAGTAATAACCGGAACCGGGGTTCCTATAGTGTTCAGAGGCACTACACCCCAGTAGTGCCCAACCTGAGCTGTCCGTTCAGCAATCAATGGTCCACATTATTTTGCATGTAAGGTAACTATCTTACATATATGTAGGATAATATTTAATATCTAGATCGTTGAAAATACTTTTAAACGGCTTAGATTGGACACTACTGGGACCCCGGTTCCGTAATAATCTTACTAACCCACCCACCCACCAACTTACTAATCTGGCAAAAACAATTCTTACCCCGAGTTGTCATGGTTCTCAACCCATATTATCGTTATAATGCTAGTCTCCGACATGCATACGGTCCTAATTAATGCTGGGCAAGTATTGCTAGGTCTGACCGTCTGTCTGGTAACACAACACTAGTACAATAATCTGTACAATTAATAATTATGATTGGTAATGGTGGCGTTGCGTGATTGGTAATGGTGTGGATTAACTGTTCCACAATTAATAATTATGCGCTTTCCCGTAAGCATGTCGTCCGAATTATTCTTTTCAGATTGTTGTGTTGCTAGACTTGTTCATATCGGTTAATCGGGAGTTTCGAGGTTTTTTTATAGGCCACTTACGTATTCTTCTATTTGATTTGATAGTGAGATTCTACCGTAGATCAAGCTTTTAACCATATAGCTAGCGCAAGTTGTTTTTGTGTGATTGTTACGTTTTTGTTTTTCAATTCACATTCGCCTATTCGGTCATAGCACCTCTCAATAATCATCCTTCAACCATATGTTGAAATTCTTATATTCCATTCAAACTTATGCCTTTTTATCTAAATAAACTGACCTGGTCTACAGAGAACCCTGCTAACCACACATACATCTGTGCACAGATTTTGTTGTGGGGCCCACCACGGGTCCCACACACATGATCCGAGCCGTTCATTAGATGTAAAATATTTTTTCAAGGGTCCCCGTAAAAAATAAGCTCAATCTAATATCTATAGGTGCTCGATCCAATCATCTAAATTTTCATTCAGATTTTCGGGTAATGAAAAATTAAATGATTAGATCAAGCACCTATAGGTATTGGATTGAGCTGATTTTTTACGGGAACCCTTGAAAAAATGTTTTACATTTAACGAATGGCTCGGATCGTTTGTGTGGAACCCGTGGTGGGCCCCACAACAAAAATCTGTGCACAATCTCTGCACAGATTATCTGTGTGGACAGATTTACCGGTCTACATACGAATGTTGAACTAGAAAAGAGAATAACTTACACATATTAAGGAAGAAAGGGGAAAGAGACTACCTAAGTAAATATTTTTTCAAGGGTCCCCATAAAAAATAAGCTCAATCTAATACCTATAGGTGCTCGATCCAATCATCTAAATTTTCATTCAGATTTTCGGGTACTGAAAAATTAAATGATTAGATCAAGCACCTATAGGTATTGGATTGAACTGATTTTTTACGGAAACCCTTGAAAAAATGTTTTACATTTAACGAATGGCTCGGATCGTTTGTGTGGAACCCGTGGTGGGCCCCACAACAAAAATCTGTGCACAATCTCTGCACAGATTATCTGTGTGGACAGATTTACCGGTCTACATAGCCTCTTAACAGTCAATAAAATTATGCTACTTATACGAATGTTGAACTAGAAAAGAGAATAACTTACACAAATTAAGGAAGAAAGGGGAAAGAGTCTACCTGAGTAAATATTTTTTTATCTTTACTTGGGAACATGGCTAACCCCTCCTATAATTGTATACTATGATACTCCACTTGCATTGATTTACCAAACCACCTTAAAATAATTGAATAACTTGTGTTTTGGAATTTGAACTTTAAACTCTGATAGAAACCCAAGTTATATACTATATGGGTCTTTGACCTTTTCTTCTATGGAAGGGATCTCTCCGGTCCATCATTTGGGTCCTTCCCGAGCCCACTTTGATGATCAAAACCGCGCGTTTTAGAGCTCGTCGAGAACATCAACCACGTCAAAGACTAATGTTGAATGGATAATGGTTGATATGATTTGGGAACGCTTTCATTGTGATAAAAGAAGAAGAAGAAGAAGAGGAAGAGGAAGAGGAGATTACAACACCAGATTGGAACCCATTGAACTCATTTATCTCAAGATAAATATGGTTCGAGATCGAATCAGTCGGTATCCAATCAAACATGATTTTTGACGTAGTTAATGTCGTTGACGAATTGGATCATCGAAATAGACCCAAAAAATATGCATACAGGACCGGCCGGTCCATTTTTCATGGACAGCAAAGGATCCCTTCCCTTCTTCTATATATCTAGTCATCATTTTCTAGGCAGGACCATTGTCAATATTTCGAGGAATATGATCTTGAGCCACACAACAAATACGAGTAGTTTGAGAAGAAAATTTATTCAATTCTTAATCGTGATTATCACGCTAAGATACGGGATTAAAGGCCACTTTTCATCTTTAGATCATTCTAATGTATTGTTCGGCTAAATAATCCATCATGGATTATTTTTTGTCCTTATTAAAAAAACTCATTTGTTAGTTTTTTGTCAAAATTTTAAGGATTATTGCTTCGTCATGATGAAAGAAATCTAAAAACTAAAAAATTATGATCGAAACTCAATTTTTTTGAATGAAGACAAAAATAAGCCAATAAGCCAATTTTTTCGTCTTTATTAAAAAAAATTGATCGTAATTTTTTACTTTTAAAACTCCTTTCGTCGTAACGAAACAATAATCCTAAAAAAATGATGAAAAATTAACAAATGCAATCTGCTTACTCAGTAAAATGAAGCTGCAGTTGACAAAATAATTAGCAGCTCAAGCTTCGGAATTAGTCAATATTTACCGTCCAATTTTTTACAATTGTACTCTTCTATGATGACTTGGGAATTGTGTCGTGGATAATGTAGAGCACTAAAAGATAAATTTTAGAGTGCACTATGAAAAAACGAAAAATGCTATGTCCACCGACGGTAGCCATACCGACCTTGCACGGACGGCCGCGAGGGGCCCACTACGGGTCCCGCACGAAAAATTCGAGCAGTTCAATAATTTTTCTGTAATCTGAATAAAAAATGGAAAGATTGGATCGAACACCTACACATATCGGATTGAGTTGATTTTTCAAGTGACCACTTGGTTTTTCTTCTTAAAATTATTGAACGGCTTGGATCTTCCGTAGGAGACGTGTAGTGGGCCCCACGTGGCCGTCAAATTCTTGATCTACTGATGTGAAGGAAATGGGTAATTCCGAAATTATCTTCCGGGGATTGACTTCTATCAACATCACCTCTTGCATCCTTTATCAAATTGCATCTTTCTACGAACAACTCATTTATTTTTTTGTCGGGTTTACAAGAAAATATTCTACTACCCTATTAGGAGGCGTTGCCCAAATCCGTGGGCTTGCGAGACTTACCCGTGGATCGTGGCTGGCTGTGGATACACGTGGATTTACATAAGTCAAACGATTTCGGACACAATGGTGTTCAGAAGGCATGTTCCTACTTCCCATCTTTGCTTTGGCTCTGGCTCCTTGGAGGCTTCCCAAGCTTCTTTTTCTGTTTAGGATTCTCAAGAATATTTTCCCTTGGTTTAGGTTCTTTTGGTTTGTGTTTTCCTTAATTATGGTATTACTTTACAAATTAATTAATTAGTAGTAGTCTAGGGCCACAACACTGGCCAATTAAGTATAAGTGGCCTTTTTAAAATATTATTTTGTTTTTATAATGGTGACAAGTACAACCATTCCACGAAAATGGATAAACATATTTTTATTTTTATTCTTTTTCTGTGAGAAATGATACGAAGGTTACAACCCACTTCTCTTTTTTTCTTTTTTGGGTGATCAGTGGTCCACCATACTTTGTCACTTTATTATATGCACCAATATTAGAAGCTTAAATCTTTCAAAAGAAAATCACAGGCGTATTGGTCAAATTGACATGGATAAAGTTTTTTTATAACTTAGATGTCTAGATTACGCGCACCTCAATTAATCTAGGGACTAATTCCGTACCGTCTATTTATGGGGTCCCCCATACTTCGGGGTTGGGTGATCAGTGGTCTACCATACTTTGGGATTGTTCGGCTAAATAAGCCAAATGACTTTATTTTTTGTCCTTATTCAATTTTTTTTTTCATTTGTTAGTTTTCATCAATTTTTGTGGATTATTAGTTCTTCAGGAATCTAAAAAGTACTCCCTCCGTCTCTTTTTAAGTGTCATGCTTCGTAACTCTAACTTATTAAAAAGATATCATCATTACACCTTTCACATCAACTTTTTCCTCCACTTTCCCTACTTACCCATCATCATTACACTTTTACTCACTAACTTTTCATAATAAAATATATTTTTAGGGACAAAATAAATAATACACCAACTTTTACCTCTCTAACTTTACAAAATGGACACTTATTAAGGGACAACCCAAAATGGAATACTGGATTCTAAATAAGGGACGGAGGGAGTAAAAAATTACGATCAAAACCTAATTTTTTTGAATAAAAGTAAAAATAAGCTAATAAGTCAATTTTTTCGTCTTTATTCAAAATAATTTGGGTGTCATTCATAATTTTATACTTTTTAGATTCCTCTTGTCATGACAAAGTAATAATCCACAAAAAGTTGACGAAAAACTAACAAATGCGAAAAAATCACAGGCTAAGACTAATTAAGTATTGGTCAAATTGACATAGATTAAGTTTTTTTTTTTTATAACTTAGATGTCTAGGTTACGCGCACCTCCATTAATCTGGGGGACTAATCCCGCCGTCTATTTGTGGGGGTCTCCTTTGTTGGTTTTGAACATGAGACCTTAAGAGGGAGCAAACTCCTACGTCTCAAACCTTGACCCCTAGGCCAAACTCTTGGGGTTAATAACATAGATTAACTATGATAGCAATTTTGTTCATTCACCGAAAAAGTGAGTGGATATTACTCACTTCGTGTGGGGGCGACACCAAGCTCCGGTTAATGACATAGATTAACTACGAGAGCAATTTTGTTCATTCACCGAAAAAATGAGTGGATATTACTCACTTCGTGTGGGGGAGACACCAAGCTCCACTTCGATGCATATTGTATGATTTGATATCCAGCCGACCTTGCAAAAGAGCAACTCAATTCCATACCGCAAATTCGTGATAGAAAAATAGTGTCTTGTTTCAGATTTTGAGATAAACAATTGAATCCGTAGATAAACACTTATCGAAACTCTAACCTGAACCGATTTTTTTCAGGAAGCACTAAAAAATTCAAACCGTTCAAAATGAATTGAACGGATTTAAATAGAAATAGAAAAAACGAGGTTAGGTATGCAGCTTGCGCGAAAGTGAAAGTGTCCACATTTTTTGGAGGGTGAACAAAATTTCTCCCCATGATTTGGATCTCCTTTTATCTTAAAAAATTTCAAAGACTTTTGCGCCTTGGGTTAGGCCTAATCACTACTCCCCGTGATTCCAAGCGTAATCATGTGATTTAACTAAAGTTTAGTACTTGATTATTATGATATAAAAGTGAAAGCCTTTTAGGTTTGAAACAAGACAAAAATCAACAATGTTCGATTTTGTAACCTTTGGGAATCAACATCCATGCATATTCTTGGAGATTATTAAGCCCTCTGCCAATTTTCGGAAGCGACACGTGTCCCTCTAATTTTCTTCAGCATCATGATATCACGGACCGCAAAAGGTTGAAATAATCATTTACATAGTTAGAAGAATCAAGAAGTGTCGGCGTCCGTTCGGTTCAGCTCGATCTTTCGCAAAATCTACGAGATGACCGATTTTGAGTATCCTTGTAAGTTTGGAGTGGGGCCACCTCCGACTCACCTCCAGTTTCGTGTATGTGGAGAGAGAGAGAAATAGCATTCTCGTATGCTTCGGTTGAAAAAAAAAAACTAGTATTTTTTTAACATAAAAAATATTTATTCAAATTAGCAGTACTATTGCAGGATTACACCACTACCCACTCAACCACCACCACCTACCGCCGCCCCGTTCCATCGCCGGCACCACCACAGCAATAATTCACCATCGTTTCCAAATGGTTTTTATGCTGAAGTATCCTTTGGTAGAATGGGTTATTGACTAAAAAGATTTCATATTAATTTCCGTTCGACCAAAAAAAAAAGTAAAAGATTTCATATTGTATTTTATTTGTTGGGTTTACCAATGACATTAACGTGCTAATTTCTGTTTTGGGTTTTGCTCACGATTTCAATAGCTAGCAAAATTTGAATCTAAATCTCGTAGTAAGACTAATAAGAAAGATTAGCCTCAATAAAAAAACATCATATGCTGTAAATGTATTTTCTTTCAGTTACATATCTGCAAAAAATTTCAGTTCAAAAATAAAATAAAATGGTATCTGCAAAATTACCATTGAATTTCAAAAATTTATTGCCCATAATATGGCGGTTATAAATATGATTTTTTTTTTAATCTTTGTATTATCAAGATTCTATATACTACGGAGTATATTCTTTTGGATTTGAGGGAACAAGGGCCTACTTTAGATTTGACCAGGTCCTTGAGAATAAAATAAGGTCAACAATACTTTAGCAACATAATACGCGTAGGTGAGCGTGGGTGAAAACGCGAGCGTGAAAGTATATTTTGAAATTATTCCAAGCTGTAAAAATTAACAAAGGTGAGAATTGAAAGCTTAGGCACAAAAAAAATTAGAAAAAATAGGAGCTTAACACAAGAATCTCAGCAGCAGAAAGGAATTATGTGACTTAGGTCCACACACTACATATATAATTATATGCTATCCACTACACATGGTTTTGTTTAACAGCTGCCTCTTGTTATGTTTCATTTTTTAAGTTGTTAGGAGTGATAACAGCTGCCTCTAGTAATGTTTCATTTTTAAAGTTGTTAAAGCCAATAATCTCTCTCTCTGTCTCTTCTATATCAGAACCTCGTGTTGGTTTTGCTTTTTTCTTGAGCTCTTGGTACCTTCTCTCTCTAGCTGCTTCTTTACTGGCAGTTTTGAAGAGGAACACATGGGTTGGTTTCCTTGCTCTGGACAATCAAGCCAGGAAATAAAGAAGAGGAAGAAGAAAGAGGCTCTTGATCCGATCCAACCCACTTCAGGTACTTGGTATTTGCAAATTATTTGCACACACACACATATGAATCTATACACCTATACTCAAGACAAAGCTGGAATTCATCCCACATCAGTATCTCACTCTACTGACTAAATCTGTTGATTAGAAGGTTCTTATGTGATTTTTACTATCTGGGTTTGTGTTGGATTTAGTTGCCTTAGGTGAATCATATGATTTTTTCAGTTGTCAGTGTGTGCTTGTCTTCTAGGGTTTAAAGAAATTGGGGGTTTGTGAGTATAATTTTTTTTTTTTTCCTTTGTAGAAAAGCATCTTGCTCAGAGTGTCCATGTTCTTGAACACTATAATTCAAGGCTTTTTCTTTTTTATATTTTCTTTTCTGTATATTGGTTGATACAAATGAAAGGAAAAATTGGATACTCAATTGTATTTTGGCCATCTGTTCTGTTGGTATGTTGTGGGTTGGCTTCACAATAGGGTTTCAGAAGGTTGGGCCACTAGATGAGACGTGTTGTGATTAATAACATGGAGTGAAAATATCAGCGCTAGTTGTTCATGAAGTTTAGTTTATTGATTTTTTATTTTAATTTCGCCTCATGTTTCGTGAAGGTGACACGGTACAGTTAATGGCTAGTGATTGATTTGTATCGCATATGATATGGACATGAATGGAATGGTAATAAATTTGCTTTGGGTTGTTTGCCAATGTCGATAGTTGATGATTTCACAAAGTCGAACAGTGTTGAATCCTCGATGAACTAGTATTCTTGACAAGAATATCATATAATTGGATCTAACTCATAGGATAAGTGAGGCTTGATTGGGTTGTTGGTCTATAAACATTGTTGGTTCTGTTAATTTCTCATCCTTGAGTTAAAGAAGAAAGCCCTTAATTGGGACCTTTTGTATTGGTAATACATTTGGGGAATGCTTATCGAGACTATGGATGTGTGTCGGATATCCGTGATCATTGGTGTGAAAAGAGCACTTGTAATCTCAATGGGGTAATGGTAGCTGGGTTGCTTTGAGTTTATAGGAACTCGGAAGAGATATGGGCACATTTGAGAGGAAAATTCATGGGTACGAGTTATTTGTTAGTGCAAGTTCAAAAACAAGAAGAGGGTTATTTCTTAGTGGCAGCGCGATGTCTTTTCATGAAGCTTGTTCCTTACCATGAATTCAGGATATTAATGAAAGCAATTTAATGACAATTGTCAGCATAGAATCTAAATCCTCTTTGAACAGTGATTAGTCTAGTTATTTCTTTGTGTGCATGTCGCTCTTATGAATCCTTTTATACAAATTTATATCATAATTCATACCTTTGTCTTACCCATCTTTTATTGTTTATTTTATCCTTCTGGTTATCAGAGAAGTTCAAGAAAAATCCCCCTTTGAAGGTAAAGGATTCAGCAAAAGATGGAGGGTCGGGTCATATAGCTGCCCAGACTTTTGCATTTCGTGAATTGGCTGCCGCAACCAGAAATTTCAGGGGTGACTGTCAGCTTGGCGAGGGAGGTTTTGGAAGAGTATACAAAGGACGACTGGAAAGTTCTGATCAGGTTGGACAAGTTTGTCTTACTGAAATAAATTATGAAACAAAAAAGCCAATGTTGATTCAAATCATGTAAACACAACTAAACAAGTACTTCCAAAATGGCCAACTAGATTGTAATTGCTATGGTTTTCTCATCCCCAAGCATTGAGCTCAGATATTATAGTATGATGGTAAATTCAAACACTTGTACTGCTTTTCATGTAGATTGTGGCCATAAAGCAACTTGATCGGAATGGATTGCAAGGGAACAGGGAATTCCTTGTTGAAGTGCTGATGTTGAGTTTGCTTCATCATTCTAACCTTGTTAATCTTATTGGTTATTGTGCTGATGGAGATCAAAGACTTCTGGTTTACGAGTACATGCCTCTGGGATCTTTAGAGGACCATCTTCATGGTATGTTTTATATCTTCCAGAGCCTAATTTGATTGCTGTTTTCAGAATCGGTGTTATAGAAAACATTTCACTATTTTTTAAAACAAAAATATTAGTTTCATCTCTCATTTACATATTAGCATAGATGTTTGAGCATTTGAAATCATCTTTCTATGTTTCCTCAAAATGGGTTCAAGACCTTCCATTACCAAACGTTTCGCAAACCATAACTGAACAAGTTTCTGTGATTTTTTTTCCCGTAAAGCTGGTTTTGGAAACAGCAACCAATACATAAATATCCCTTTTTTCATTTGTTAAAATGCGGTGACGGGTGGACAAACTCTGATTCTGATTGCGCAGACGTATCACCTGGCAAGAAACGGCTTGACTGGAATACAAGAATGAAAATAGCTGCTGGGGCAGCAAAAGGGTTGGAGTATTTACATGTCAAAGCAAGCCCTCCAGTAATATATCGTGATTTAAAATGCTCCAACATTTTGCTCGATGAGGATTATCATCCCAAACTATCTGATTTTGGTTTAGCCAAACTTGGGCCTGTGGGAGATAATACACATGTATCGACAAGAGTTATGGGCACTTACGGCTATTGTGCCCCGGAGTATGCAATGACCGGCCAACTGACTCTGAAATCGGATGTTTATAGCTTTGGCGTTGTTCTTCTGGAGATCATTACAGGCAGGAAAGCAATTGACAACTCAAAAACTGCAGGAGAGCACAATTTGGTAGCATGGGTAAGCTCTCTCTCTCTCTCTCTCTCTCTCTCTCTCTCTCCCCTTAACTTTGTCACAGTTTAACATTGTTGAACAAAAACCATAATGGCCGACTTGACGCAACAAAACCCAAAAGGGTTTGATTTGGATTTTGTTGGTGCAAGGTGAATTGTAGTTGTGGGGTAGAGGATTGCTAACATCTCAGTTAAAGACAAACGGTTTTGAATGATTGAAATAAACAAAAATCCTGATCCTTTGACAAAAGCATAGAAGTAAAAGCCTTAAAATTCAGCCATTATTGAATGAGCTTCAATGCAACACATCAACTATCTCATGCATCGAGTTAAAGTCTTGATGACGATGGAGCTTCCACGAGGTTGGGGCTAACTACACCTTTGAACTTGGAAAACAACCAGAACCCCAAAACGAGAGCAAACCCCACTTCTACCTTTCTTGCTATCCTTTCTACTGCCGTTGAAGGAAAGTTGATTAGTTGAAAGTGAAATAGGATACCTCAAGCTGCCATACTCGACTGGAACCAAGGAAGATCTCTCACCTATAAGCGGGCACATTATTGAAATTGGAAGGGGCACTGCCTCATTATTAGCATGTTCTCGAGTGATAGAACCTCTCGATCCTACAGTTTCAATTGATTAAATTGAGCCTTGAATTCAATATTGTCTACAGCATTCCATTTGACATTGAATCAAACGAATGCTAATTAATTCAACCAATATGACTAAATGTAGATTCAACCGTCTTTACCCAGAATGTAAATTTAAGACTGAAGCAGGAAAAATGAGAACACTGATTGATGTTGCTTTCATGATTTTGTTGTAATCACTGACCACAAATTTGTGGAGCTGTCACATGGAATTGGGTACCAGTGTTGGGTGCAGTGTTTAAGTGTTGGGTTGATCTGTTCTTATGTCAATGGACACTTGGACACAACTAATGTTCACATTTCTGCATATACTTGTTTTGTGTTTGCTATAACTGGCATTTAAATGGTACGATAGAGCTTTTTCATCCATACAATGAGACTTCTACCTACCCTTCCTTAATGCAGGCAAGACCTTTATTCAAAGATAGAAGGAAATTCCCTCAAATGGCCGATCCCATGCTCCAAGGGGAGTACCCGGTGAGGGGATTGTACCAAGCTCTTGCAGTTGCAGCAATGTGTGTTCAAGAGCAGCCCACAATGCGTCCAGTCGTAGCCGATGTAGTAACGGCTTTGAGTTACCTTGCTTCACAAAAGTACGACCCTGGAACCCAGCCTGTCCAGAACTCCCGGTGGGCCCCTACTACTCCCCCTAGGACCAAAAGGGACAGTGATAAGAAACTCAATGGCGGTAGTAGTAGTAGTGGGTCGGAGAGAAACCGAACCAGAAGGTTAATCTGAGATTTCATTTTTCACCATCAATTTTTTGTGTCAGCTCCAAGTTACAAGTTCACATCAAAGCCTCTTTACGATTGTTATGTGGTCAAATTTGTTATGCCTCATCTCCAAACATGATGTTTTCCACTCTTATGTATGTTCCTCCCGATAATTTTGTGCCCTGTTGTATTTGTACAGAAACTGTATTCCATCATCACGTATGCCTTGTAAAATTATTAAACGAATCAAACCATGACAATATTGCATTCATGGATTTGTAATACATATGGTGACGATCATAGTGAGGGAGATCTTTTGTGGGGTTCCATGAGTTCATTTTTCTCTTCTTAATCTGCTTTCTAACTGTCTTTCGTTGAAGCAAATTGTATCCGGAACTGGTCAAGTTAATGAGTTTTTTCGCCCCATGTTCGGGAATGGCAACAAGATGATATATCCCACATTCGTAACTGAAACAGTTTCCATCCTGGAATCCAAAATGGTAGACCGAAAATGGTGAGTCTGGATTTTCTGGGGTTAGCTCAGTGGCAATAACCAATTCTACGTTCCATACTGCATGTCATTCCCTTTTTTGCCCTAATGAAACAACCAACTTGGCTGTGTTTGGATCAAAGATATACTGAGGGATTCATCAAGGATTTTAGCCTTCTCTCTCTCTCTCTCTCTCTCTCTCTCTCTCTCTCTCTCTCTCTCTCTCTCTCTCTCTCTCTCTCTCTCTCTCTCTCTCCATCAATCCATAATCAAGCACCACACAACCCAACCAACAAAAACACAACACTAGAGTCTACCGACGTAAACCTAATAGGAGTAGGAAAAAAGTCTAGGGACGCACCTCCCGGACGCAACTGTGTTGTGAACGGTTTGATGTACATGAACCCACAACGGCACTGGAAACAGTTGTGTTAGGAGTTGTGTTCATATCATTACTCATCGGAGTAGTTGATAGTCGTGTTGTATCAATGCAATAACCACAGGAGATGGTTTTACGGCATTTGTCACCCACTCACTCCCAGGTCTCCCACCCCTTACTCTGTTTTGGAGACTTGAAATAATACTCTTATATTATATTATATTAGAAGAACAAGTTTCGGGAATGCAATTATTCACATTAACTCCAATCCATATTTTCCATTTCCATCAGTAATATTACCCTTCAAAATTTTCCTTCAATTCTTTTAAATTTCAAGTAAAAATGGTCAGTATAGATTTTATTGAAAAGATCTTACCAAGCTTATAATTCAGTAAATTTATTTAATAAAAGTTGTAGTACTTATTTTGCAAAATATATCTACAGGTGCCGACTATATGGTTTGTATTGAAATGTAAAGTCTAAAGATAAAAAGGGCAAAGTAGAAATTTTAAATACGTATTGGTTTTGGAGAATTGAGTCGCCAAATGTCTCATAGGCCTCAAATTGAGTCTCCATTATGGAGAATCAGAAGAAGGAAAAAGATAGTTCTCTCTTTCTTTAGTAAAGAGAAGAGATGGTTTTTTTATTGTTGTCTCGTAAGAGAGCCTTTGACAAATCTGCTGGCAGGATTCTCTGTACCGAAAACCTTTGTGCCTATGTGCTGAGTGACTTTTCAGCTGTTGAATTTAAAACATAAAAAAAAAAAATCAAACAATTCAACGGCCGAAAAACCCCTCGGCACAGGAATTTTCGAGACAGAGGAGATCAGACTTGAGGTTGACACCTTTCCTATTTCTTGATAGACGTACAAGATGGTCTCTGTCTTTTTTTAGTTAGATAAAACTATGTCATTTTGATTACTTCATACGTAAATTTTAATTACTTCTAGAATAAATTATGTGCAACGATATCGGTATATCATGAGATACGGAGTAGTATTTTACTGGTACAAGCATGTAACTATACTTTTAATAAAAAAAAATCTTTAGGAGTCAGGATTGTATTTTACTGAAATAAAATAAGAAATGTTTTAGGATAGCAATTTAGAACCGTTGACATTGTAAGTTGCAGTATTAACAGTAAAATCTTATCCTAGATAAGCATCGCACTAGTAAAAATACTGTTTTTCATTTTGTGAATTTTGATTATTTTGTGCTTGTAGTAGTAAAATATATCTCAAATTGTACTGATATTATTGCACACAATTTTTGGTTGAAGTTTAAAAGTAGTTATTACGGAGTAGAACAAATTTAATCAAGCAATCAAAATGTTGTAGTAGTTTTATTTAAACTAGGGAAGTCAAGATGATCTTGTTACAAAATAAGTGAGGCATCGACCCAATGGAATGGAGATCTCCATTTCCACGGATGGAACGGAGAGGATTCGGATCCGAAGACCAGCATCTTCGAACCAAATCTCAAAGTGAGAGATAAAATAAGTATCGTGCATAGTACTCATTCATCATAAGAATCTGTTACCGATTTCCGACCGGTTGGTGCACAACAATAAATCTTATTTAGACTTGAAAAGTAATAGAGGGGGAAAAAATGCCCTCTTTTGTGTATCAACTAGCTAAAATAATTAAATGAAGAAATTACAACGAATAGATTACATGTTTTACATGAGGGAGTATGGAGGGACAAAAAAGTCGATGTACCCGAAATATGAAGGGTACGGATTCGAAAAGAAAACTAGGCAGCTATTTACCAGAACATGTACAAGGAGTAAGGAGCCCAGTACTTGAAACAACAATGTCCATCTTCAAAAAAATCCTATTCGCCCGTAAAAGAGTGCGGATTCCCATTATTTTTCCTGCTCTTGGTGGCCATTCATTTCGACCGACGTAGTGCTCGGAATGTGTCCCTCACTGGTAGATTTGCTTTGACTGGGCTCCTCTACGTTAGCTGGTTTTCCCTGTTACATTCATGTCATTTTGGTTTAGAATCTCAACAACCCGAAAAAAATAAAGCACAAGGTTCGGACTTCGGCGTGTGGGTCAAGTCTGACTCTAGAAGAGCAATGTCCACAGAGTTGTAGAGATAATCCGAATAATAGATCATTGAGTGGTGATTACATCCCTAGCTGTTGAAGGTTCTTCATAGTTAGTTATAAAACCAGCTGAACTGTTCCCCAGGGGACACCACCAGTAGGGTTGTAAGTGAGCCGAGCTACTCGCGAGCTCGGCTCGGCTCGTTAAGGCTCGGCTCGTTTAGTAAACGAGCCGAGCTCGAGTATCCGGCTCGTTTACTAAACGAGCCGAGCTGAGCTCGGCTCGTTTGACAAAAACTCGGCTCGTTAAAGGAGGCTCGGCTCGATTAAGCTCGGCTCGTTTAGTAAATTACTAAGCTCGGTTCGTTAAGGCTCGAGCTCGAGTATTTGGCTCGTTAAGTAAACGAGCCGAGCTCGAGCTCGCTGAAGCTCGGCTCGACTCGGCTCGTTTACACCCCTAACCACCAGTGGCAATCCAGGAATTTTGACCATAGTTTTTCAAGCACAGTAGATTATGCTACAATAATAATTGTTCACAAAATATACAAGCTTTGCATTAATTATGATGGACCATTTTGATTACTACCTATATATGGCTCACCGGCGGGGATCATGTGCCCCCTCTGGTCCTTGACTAGATCCGCCTGTGGACACCACAATGGCATCGGTAGCATTCCTCCAATAAAGAGACAAACTCAAGCATCCTAATGCTGTGTTAGAGGACTTACGAAGTGTGAAGACACAAACTTTTAAATTATCTATTTGCTTTTCTTTTCCACAATCAAAACCCATCCACAAATCCTCAGTCCAAACACGGCCTAATTTACCTACCAGGGAAAAATCACATGTGGTATCTTATGAAGGACATAACAAGAAATGTCAGCCAACCAACAGATTCATATGTGTAGCATCCCCTAAAGTATGTGCATCTCATTTTGCAACACATGATAATTCATGAATGAACATCTTGTGCGGGCCTAACTAAGCATGAATGTTGGCGGGCGAAGTAAAAAATAGAACTTACCTTGTTCCTGTCACGCCAGCCCAGTCCAAACGAGAGTAGACCCATCTTTCTAGCCGGTACTTCTTGAGAATCTGGACGCATAGACCTATAAACATGCTAGATCATAAGACAGAGTCTTCATCCAGAAGGAGAACAAAAATGGACAGAAACCAACACCTTTAGCTCAGTATGTATAGAATACAATAGATCAGTTTGTATAAACGAACACCTTTTCAGCGGCTAATTACTCTAAAGGTTTGTGGGTAATTCGTCGCAAGAATTGGTGGTGTTTCATTCTTACTTGGCGCAAGTCATCAAAAACATAACTTGAAAACTACCTGAACCAAAAAATAAAACAAGGCAGACGAGAACTCCTGAACATATTCAGTCTTTGTATCTCAAGGCAGATCAGTTTGTTAAAACTTAAGAATGGTTTATGGAGCTTTTGAGCATCGAGTCGCACAAACTTACTTCAAGTGAACGATGATTCAGGGGTCTAGAAGAAATTCTATAGTCTTCTTCTGCTACTAAGTATACCTAGCCCTCAATAATAAATTCACATGTTGCGCTATCTACTGTTGATTCAGCATAACATATCAGTGCCATTACACAAACAAGTAATCCTTTGGTGAAAAACATTTAGGGTGATCTACCAGCAAGTACAACTACTAAAATTTCGCATGCTCTTTGCTACAAAATAAACATTTTCATGAACTCATTAATACAAACTGGGAAACAGAGAGAAACAGAATGCCAACAGTCTGAGAATTCCTTATATACCGTGGGGAAGATACTGCTTTAACTTGGCCGTGCTCATATTGCACTGTAGCCTCCAACATGGTTTCTGCCATTACTGCCCTCTTCTCCATTTGAGCAAGCGAAGCCACAGCCTTTTCACATTTTTCCTGCTTAAAAATTGCTTGGATGAGAGGAAATATAACCATGTCCCAGAAGATGACAAAGTGAGTGTAAGATACCTATTATTAAACCAGACATGGATGCAAAATAGAAAAGATTGAAAAATTAATCGAAACGAGATCATCGGTTTTCGATTGCTTTCCCACAGAAAACACTGGAACTGTGAGCTCTATCCCCCTTTGAAATGGTAAACTAATGTGGGTTATCTTGGGTTGCAAATGACATGGGAGTGATGAAGAGATAGTCGTGCTTTGTTATCATGCTTTACAGTACATGACTTCTGCTTAGAAAGAGGTGGAGAAAAGTCTATGAATTTTAAAGAAAATAATCTTAGTATGCCCATACCTTCACAAGAAAATGGACTATTCAATTCGCCAATCCCACGTTTAACAACCATCCATTATAATTCTGAACGAACACCTCTTTTTTTACATGTTTTAATCCTAATCTAGAGTAGTATTCAGGGGTAAAGTAATTAGAGAATTCAGGTCAGATAAGTAAGACCTAAAACCCACTGACATTTTCTTTCAAGCCATCCTTGCATGCCTCTGATTCTCATCATATAATGGATTAAGTTAAAGAGTCTTCTGCATGCAATTATATTAGGGAGATGGCCTCAAAATACATGAATTGTCACATACTATGGTTTGTTGCAACACTTGACCTGCAAGGAAGAAAAGGTTCCGCAAAGGAATTTGGCCGAACATAAGTCAATAGTTATTTCATAAATTTCCTCCCACGTGCAACAAAACGTCATTACACTCTCCCATCCACAGGTGGAGAATCAAGTGAGAGCAATATGTCTACTTTCAGTTTAACAACATGAAATGCATAGAGGAGAAAGAACCTGAAGCATTTGCACTACATATCTCTGAGCAGCTGAATCTTGCTCAGCAAAGAAGCGAGCATCTTCAGTTAACTTCTGTTCTTGCTCAACCCGCATCAGGACCTGTAGTTGGTGGATGTTAAGTAAAAAAACAGTAACACTAAATAATAGAGGGGTATATCAGGTGGCATTTTCCAAGTAGATGTCACAGAAAAGAATTGGCAAATTTAAACCTGAAGCATCGCTTTTTCCTGTTCTTTCTTGTCAGAAAGGGCTTGCCGTAGTTCAGCAACCTCTTGCTCCAACTGCTCAACCTGCCAACCCTCGACATGTAAGAACGAAAACTGACTTGGTGACGCAAATGGGTAGGGGTAAAGAGATATGTGAACTAGCTAAATTCAGTGCCAATGATGGAACAGTTCTAAGATCATCAGAAGCCTTAAGATCATTGCCATATTAATGTTGCATCACTTTCTTTTCTTTTGAGCAAGAACATAGTACTTAGTCACTAGCAACCGAGCAGAGTATACATAATATCAAAAGACCACTCGAGTGTTTGCGCTTTACATAAAGAAGTGTGCTTGTCTCTTATTACTTGCACAAAGGAATATGCATAAAATGCCAAGAATAAGGGAGGCCCTCAAATCTAGTAGAAGCAGATTTCTTCAAGCATTACAACCTAGACCAAGGTGAATTCATTTTGCGACCTTTGTGGCTAGTCCATGAATGATGAATCGAGAAATAAACACACACAAACACAACACAGAGAGAGAGAGAGAGAGAGAGAGAGAGAATTTTATTAATGCTATATGATAGGCAGATGATACGCCAGAAGAAGAACAGTGGTCAAAAGTGTTGCTTCAATTTACCCGAGCACTCAATTCTCGTCGATTATCTTGCTTGACCATCTCCATTAGTGCTGTCTCAAGCTCCTCAGCTCTGAAAGGAACAAGAAGAACTCTTATGGATGTAGTGCAGCTTTCATGAGCTCCATCAATTGCATTAATAGATAATACAGTTTATGCAAGGGAGTCCAATGTTTACAATCAAGCTGAGTCATTTCAAAATTGACTACCATCCGCAACTAGTTCCTGCGAATAAAAGAATTGGACAAACACATATACGTCTGCTAAGTGATACTGTTGGAGTTTGTCCCACATCGGTTAATTATCTCCTCCAAAACTAGTACATGAGCATGGGCGGCCTATCCCCGCCAATTGGTTTTGAGTTGGATGCTTTAACATGGTATCATAGCTAGATTTTCACAGGTTTTTCCGCTTTGTTTGTGCCATAGTTGTACTTTGTTTCGTTGTGATCCATATGTTCCGGATCTTTTGTTGACCTCTTCACATGCAGGGGAGAGGTGGAATTTGTTCCACATCGGTTAATTATCACATCAAAAACTAGTATATGAGCTTGGGAGGCTTCTCCCCTTATTGTCAATTGGTATTGAGTTGGATGTTTTAACAGATACCATTAACGCAATGTTAAAGAAGGCTAAATCATATGTTTGCTCTAATTTATATAGACTACAAGCACAAAGAACAGATTACAAGCAGAATGAAGTTTAAATCACAAGTTTCTGTCATGAAGGAAACTCTGAAACTTCAAGAAATAGATAGACAACAGAATAGCAGCCGGACATGCTAATTGCATAATGCAAACCAGGTCTCTAATACACTACGTGGCACTGAGACTAATTAACAACTTGTGCATTTGTTTATCTTATCAAGTGGTCATAATCATCATCCCATCTTCAACATACTAACATGAGTCTAATTAGAAGCGCCAACCCAACGGAAAGATACAGATACAACACACCTTAGTGTAGCAGATCTCTTCTCCTCCAACAACTTGCACAACTCAACCTTCAACCAAACCACCTGCACATAAGCTGTTAATAGTGAAACTTAAAAAAAGTTGTGCAGTGTTTCCTTAAATTTGTCAACTGCTAACAAGTAGTAGGCCCTTATTTACCTAAGCTCCAACTGGAAATCCAGTCATACCACCCACCATATCAAATAAGTTACAGAGAAAAGAATGTGTGGGCCAAAGGACGGAAAATTAATCAAGCAAATAAACAAAGCGCAGCCACTGTATAATTGCACAGTCAAACTATTGCAAACGAAAGAGTCTCGTCCTTCAAACATTTCATTGTCTGCGTATAACAGATGAGATTCCTGAATTTCCTAGAGAAACTGATTTCTCCGTCTTGAAGAATGTTTTAACACTGCCAAGGAAAATATGTATCACTGAAGAGATTTGTCATTAAAAAGTTGAACTCCAAATCTATGCATTAGTAGCTCAATCTCCTAAACATGGAAGTTGAAAAGGTAATTGTTACCAAAATTTCTCCTCTGGATTGAGATCAACAGAGGATTCAAACAAAGGCAACAAATTATGTGCTAAAATGTGGTTTGTGAGAAAAGGTGGAATGAGCGGGGCCGTATTTCAGAACTTCTTTGGATGTAATATGGTAAAACACAACAATGTAAATTTGAAGACTAATAAAAGATTTATTAATCTCCAAGACTTTACACATTCTGGACAGAGAGTTTAGGACTAAGTTACCGCTACAAACTACTCCTAAAAAGCTATGCTAGTCCTAAGATAAGCAAAAACTACGTTTGAAGTGAATTGATCGTGTCTTCTCATTACATATCATCTGCTATTTAGGAGGAATGGCTTCGAATTTGAAATCAAAGGCAGTTTCTTCCTTTGCCACTGTCTCAGATTTTGTACGGAGTAACTGTTTTCCTCCACATTTTGATGCCACCTATAGGCTATAACTAAGCAAACTGAATTACCATGGTTTTCCTTCGAAATGTTTGAGTGAACAAATGGCCCTTGACAGAGCTCAAAGGAGAAAAAGAATTCATGTAGCCGACCCCAATTGATTGGGACATAAGGCTCAATTTGGTTTGGTTTGGTTTCAAAATGGATCAACTCCTGTCTTGCACGAAGTTTTAACTGGATCCATTCTCCTCATTTCACTATCTGCCCTATATTCTTCACAGGTGAATTTTGATATATGTTTAGCACTTCGATTCGTATATTACTGTCACCTGTCCTATTATTTCAACAGCAGTTTATTTCATGGTGTAAACAGTTATGTACGTCAGGTTGTGAGCTCATAACAATGGCAAAATGATAGTACCCAATTCACTTTGCTACTAAAGCACTTAACTTTTTGTACCTAAGAGCAAAGAATCTATCTAAAATTTATAAAGGAGATCAGTAAGAGCCATTTCTATGACACATGAAGACTGGGGAAGAAACTGTGAGAATTGGTGTTGAATAATGAGGGCAGCCACTTGGTACAACTAATGCAAAACAGCCAAGTTTCCAATCAAGTTCCAGTCACCCCTTCGGGAATTTTGGAAACAACGCAACCACAAAAGAATTTTCACTCCGCTTGGATCAACTTTTTTAGAGTAACTTTTTACTCTCGGCACAGTTTTCAATAAATCCTTCTCTCTATCTCTCTCCACTCATTATCCCTCATTACTCTCAAAATAACTTTCTAAAATCTAAACCAAACAAAGTGTTTTTCTATTGGGGAAAAAAACTGTTTCTAATCCAGTCTTGCCTCTCCTAGATACTTTGATTATCAAGGACCAATATGGAGCAATATCCTTTTCCCCTCAAATAGAGTGCAAACGTATTGAAGTAAGCATAGCCTTTCAGTGACCCACCAGTTAATAATTAACACATGAAAGGATTTTTCAATCAAACATATGCACGAAATGATAACCAAATATAATAAGATAGTGAAAATTACACTGAAAGAGAAAATGGGAAAAATAGTGCCAAGAATAGATCACAACAGGACATAAAATAATTTAGCCATCAGAATTTCATTAAAATTATTGATATACATCCTCAGTACGATACGATATACCACAGAAGTGATTCAAGTAGATGGATGGTAATGCTTTAAAATAGACAGTCTTAGCCAACACAGTCATTTCAAATCCACATGCGGAGAATATATTCCTAGAGAAAGTAAAGAAAGAATACTGAATTCAAGATGAGAACTATAACAATTATCATGTGAACCAAACCAACTTTGAACTACAGTTTGCTGTTAATAATTGCTCAAAGACGTCATACCATTACATGTTCTACATGATGCACTACGCAGTTAATTGTATGAGGAAACAAGCGAAGCTGCAACTATAATATGGCATATATTAGGAAACATCAGAGATATGTGAGCTATACAAGATCAGAGAAGAAATTAAACAAGTCTACCTTGCAAATATTCATTACAAGCAACATATTAAAGTCAGAACCTAATGCGATTAAATAGATGGAGACAAGTAAGGTACCTGTTCTTCAAGATCAGGAAGAGAATCTACTTTTGATTCAATGGTTGCACCACTGAGAAAGTCATCCAGATTAGCTGAATGACACTCCAGATGAGAAATACTCCCGTCCATTAACTTATCACCTGACTCTGCTTTTGAATTTGTTTCCTTTGTCGGTGTTCCAGGATCATGCTTGAAACTAAATAGTTTCGTCGCAAGGCCTTTGGAATTCCTTGACACTTGCCCTTTTGATCTTTCCTCAATTACTTCTAGTACAGCTGGTCGATGCTTTTCTCTTAGCTCTTGCAATCTACCTTCAGTTACAGCCACAAAACCCATGCAAGCAGTCAAAACAAGCTGGCTGCTATCAAATGTTGAACCAGCTAGGGATTGTAGTAAAGTAATGGCATCCCCAGCATCCTTAGTAGTAACTACAGCCGGACCTGCAAGAAGTTGAGCCTGATTAATATGTATCACTTAAACCATACCCGATTGGAATGGAATGACAGCATTAACCTTTCAAAAAACAAGACATAACAGAATTCTAAGTACCATATAACTCCATTAAGGCAAGTGCAGTTCGAAAAAGCATAACTCGATTTCCTTCAAATAGAAGCACATCCCAAATTCGGAGAACTGAAGTCAAAGCAAACAACCAAAATAACTATGTCTCAGACAAGTTCTGAGTCAATCTTACGACGACAGAAGAATAAGTTCTGAAACGGAATGATATAGAAAATGCCACAACATTAGTCTCACCACTTTCCCATGGAAGCATGTTCACAAAGATGGAAAGGAACCAAGGTCCAGAAACCCATGCAACCTGCACTCCCAAGTAATCCAGATGATTGACTGCAGTAGAAGCATTTTAGGAATAAGAAAGCTTTAATGCGACATGAGATATTATAACATCTGAGAGGATGATTACGAGCAGTTGACGAACCTAGTTTAGGAAATCTTTCACGTATCAATTCCTCAAAAACAAGTTGGTCCACCTGACAACAGAACCAGTTCTAGGAATAAAGGACACTACAAAGTACTTTGTCCAGTGGTCATTTATCATGGAAAATACATCCATTCTGTTCACGAAAACAAAAATAAAGCCATGAATTATTGATAAACAGCACCAGAAAACAGAAAGAAGTACCTGAGATTCTATCATTTCCTCTGAGTAGTAGCCGTCAAAGTAGTCATCAATAATACCGACCAAAGTCCTGAGAGATGTATATCAAACTAGTCCATAAGGCTGACTTAGTAGCTACAGGAAAAAATATGTACAAAACATATATAGACAAACTCTTCTGGCAATAGAACACAGGTAAGTAGTTCTTGATAATTGATTCCTAATTTTTGGCATCTTATTTAGGAAGAGAGGACTTCCCTGTCTCCACCAGTCGTACATTTGTTACAAACTATAAAAATATCAAAAAAATTCACAGAGCCAAGATCTTGCAAAATCCAAAAGGGGTACCTTCTTAAACAACCAGACTTTTAAGACTGCAAAAACCTATACATTCAAAAGAAATATGCCCGCAAAAACCTATACATTCAAAAACCTATACGCTTACCAAAAAGCATTTTCTTCAGGCATCATAAGTAGTAATATGCCCGCAAAGAAGTTCATCGCCTGCAACAGTATTGATACCACAGAAAAGATAAAGAACGACATCATGATATTTTGAGTGCCAATATTATCAAACAGATTGAAGAGTTCGAAGATGGGAGTTGTAGTGAATAAAATAAGAAGAATAAAACAAACAATGCATTTTAAGAGAGGAACCTGTTAGAATATAGTATTGGTATTAGTCCCACATTGGTTAATGTAGTCTTATGTTATGATTTCCCATTATATAAATAAGAGTTGATTGTGTTAGGGTTAGTTAACACAACACCCTATACACTTTTCCTTATTTCTCTAACAACAGAACCCTCAATGGGATGTCATCTAAACAGTTTCAACGATGAAAGGAAATATGATTATTCTCCCACTCTTCAACTTCATTTAAAAACAATAAAACATCATTTACCTTCCGTCCCCCTGATGTAAAATAGCATCTACGTCCTAGCAATGTTGAACAAAGGTGCCACAAAGATGGACATAAATAGGTAATAATCCGCGAGATTCCCCTGGTCAATTTATTTTCCACTTAGGAACCACTTTGTTTAAAAGCAGTCAAATTTTTATACTTTTAATTTATCAAGACGCAACCAGGTAGTTGGATGGCGAAACAGCATGAACATTGTGCCAACCACAAGATCATAGAGCAAATGTTAACCACAAGTTAAGAATAGCAAAGCATAAATAGTCCTTGCCAATTACCTGACAATACCCAACGGACGGGTTATGTCGAGCATATGCTAAAAGTACACGTCTTAAGGAACTCCTACCATTTTCATCTAGTGCAGGATGACCTGGAAAAGTTCGGGGCAGATCCTGCAAAGATAAAAGGTAACAACTTAAGTCCAGGGAGAAATCCTTTATTGCAAAGAAAGTAAGAGAACCAACACCTACAAATTCAAAATAGATTGAATGATAAAGTCCAGGGCCCATGCATCAATAACCTTCTCAATCTGCCTTCTCCATTTTTCAGGTACACCAACTCTGTCCCCATTGATCCCTTTGCTACCACCGCCAGATTTTTCCTGCTCCTGGGAGTCACTTGTGTCACTATCTGGAGCTAGCAAATTCTGGTAATATCTCTCCACCCGTCGTGCCCTTGCACCAACAAAGGCTTGCCATATCTGCAACAAGGTTTCATGAACACTACAATTTTCTGCAGAAATATATAATTAGTAGACTATACTAGTGGAAGCTTCGAAGTTATACCTCTCCTCTCAGGTCCCGTGGTACTCCCCCATGAACAAGGAACTCCAGTTCTTCTTTCCAAGGGAAGAAAGGTTCTGGAGAGGCCCTATCACTACCATCATTTTCATCTGCAGGAGCATTCCTAGTCTCATCTACTATCTCGTTGTCATAAAACTCTTCTTCAATGTCCTCTTCGGATTCCCCTCTTGAAGTTCTTGCCTCTTCAATTGGTGGAAGATGATTTTCAGCAGTGGTCTTTTGCTCTTCTTTCATGTCCTTTCTCTTCTTGATACGAGCACTCATCATATTCTCAATGGCATGAAGCGATGGTCTTATCTGGGCCCATGTTTGCACCTTAAGCGGTTTTGTTTGTATAGGTACCTGTAACTCCTCAGGATCCCTTTGCCCTTCAGTATCACGAGCTGACTTCCCTTCACTTGAATCATCCCCTTCCCCATCCAATTGTGGCCCAGTCTCTGCTTTCTGCTCTGTAACTTCAGCATGCAATCTGTTGTTACTTCCCTCCTCTGTTTCCTGCCCAGTAACTTCAGTATGCAGTCTGTTGTTAGTTTCCTCAGGTGGGCACGACTCTGCTTGGTGGTCAAAGAACCTCTCCCACTTTTCTGATCTTTCTTCTTCCTCTTCCTGAAACATAATGATAAACATACAATTTAAAGAGATGGAACTTAAAAGGCTTCAATGTATGACCAACAATCAGGGACAAAAAGCGGATTAGACTTTAGAGGGATGAGAATTTTTTGTTTCAATGGAAGAGTACCAGAGGGACTGAGGGAGTACAAGGAAAAGCATCCAGATACAAGTTTGCGGTTGTCATTGGAAAGGCTTGTGGAAGCAAATTGAAATCTATGTGAAATAGGTGCAACTTTGATGTCTTTTGTGTGGTTTTGCCATGTGTTTACTTGTTGGGTTTGGTGTCTTCCAGTACTCTCTCTCTCTCTCTCAGAAAATACTAGTGATGTGCCCCTGGGCACGTTCTCTAATACAATTCAGTTGTTGCTCATCAGAAGCAAGACAAAAAGAAAACCTAAACTTTCTTTCCAAAAAGGTTACCATTCTATGCCTTTTCCATATTTCTTTACTTCTTACGCTATTTCTAAATCGCTGGGAGTATAGTTGTTCACTCTTCTATCCTCACGCATACTGGTTGCAACCTTGTGATGATATCGAAGACTACTCTTAATTTCAAGAAAATTATGACACGCTCCCAATTTACTTAAATGATGCATGTAACGAAAAAACTGTTAGAAGCATAAAAAGAATGTCTAGAATCAAGTACCTTATAGATATCAGTGTACTCTCTGTATCTTTGAAGGTGTTGAGGTCTCACAGTAAATCCATAGGCATCCCTGTCAAGAACAATATGTATGTGATTCTCAAACTGAAAAGACCAGTGAACCTGATTCCAGTATTGCCCACTCTTTAAGATTCGATTATTGCCGAGAGGCAAGAACAACAACCATCATGATTTTGAAATTTTGGAACGCACAACATGTACATAGACCTAAACTGCAATGCAAAGCCAAACATCAGAGATCCCTCAACTTTACCTCGAATCAGCGTCCAATATGCGCTTACTCAACAAGGATAACAACATACTTCGAAAGGAATCCCGATTCTTCCGCCCATGTCGCTGTTTTATCCGAAACCGGTCTCAGAAGACTAAATCTTGCGCCACATTTCCCTATCCGTAACAATATCAAGACTAGATCTTGAACATCTACACGGAACCTAATCCTAGGTGATGGATCCAAGGGCGATGTAGAAGTCGACTCGACTGCACCCCCGTAGATTCTAGAAACCCTAATCTACTATTATTTCCTATCCAAACACGAAATCATAAAAGTTTGCACCCCAGAAGCACGGGGGTTTGAAATCCTGGATCCGTCGCTGCTAATCTTGCATTTCAACACCAATCACCTACATTTGCTCGGCGACTCCGGCTTTACGACTAACACTATTCAGGACTTAAATTAGGATTGAAATTAGCACATCATCCATACTACGGAGTATATCTCTACAATTGATCAATATAGTACAAAGAAGCAAAATATCCAAAAGCCAAAATTTAAGAAAATAAAAGCAAAAATGATGCAAAATTCGGCTAACCCCAAATGTAAAAACGTAATTTTCTTCAAACTGAGCAACTTTGTTGTAATTTTCTTCGACGTAATTTTCGAGAAAAAATTCAGCTCAAACAGCATTACTAGAGTATCGGCCTTACAGACGCGTGTAAAGATCCCACACTAAGCATACACACAGACAAATAAATACGCATAACCGTATCGACATGACATACGCGAGATTTACGAATGGGGAGATGTATATATGGATGTTTTACCTCTTGGGCTCGAAAAAGGGGAGGAAATTGGAGGTCTTAAGAGTCATCTCTTTTTCCGATCGGACGGGCTTGATCTGGTTTCTCTCACTCCTGAAAGCTCTCCTCGTTCGATTCGGGATGATCAAATGGCTAGACGTTCATTTCTGCAACTGATTTTCCCTCTCTCTCTCTCTCTCTCTCTCTCTCCCTCTCTCTTACGTGCGTCAGCTATATACTACTAGTATCATGGACTGGTAAAACTTGTCATTGATGAAAAGTAGTGGCGTACTGGTAAATAAAAAACAAGTCACGTGTTAATTACATAAAGGGCCTTTTTCCATTTTTTTTTTTTTTGTTTTTTCTGAACGGAACTCTAAAGGGCCTTTTGGTGCTACTATTACAAATAAAGATGGGGATGCAAACCGGAGGGGTTTTTGTTAGGTGGGCATGAGAAAACAATGATAATATTATGGATACGCCTACTGGCCACTCCTCGACACTCCTCTTTCGCATGTGCGTGAGACCGACATATGTATATGGGGGGAGTGGTCGATAAGAGCGTACGTAGTATTGTTAAGAAAACAAATACTCCTTCGTCCCATTTTGTTTGTTCTTTTTTTATGTTTGTTCTTTTTTGATATTCGTGTCAGTTTTCAATCGTTTATATCTTCCGATAAAAAATTTCAAAAATATGCAATATTCATTTTATTTGATAGTGTCTCATTTTGTTTGTCCTTTTTTGATGTTCGTGTCAGTTTTTAATCGTTTACATATTCCAATATGAATTTTTCTAAAAATATGCAATATTGATTTTGTTTGATAGTTCTCGATAGGTTTATAATACAAAGTTTTCAAAATTATAAAAAAACATTAGAGATTAGAACATATAAGCGTTTAAAGAACGACACGAATAACAAAAATAGATAAAACAAAATGGGACGGAGGGAGTAGTAAGTATTTATACTCCATATAGTCGTATGTTCGGATCTCACGAAAGTTAAACGCATCAAACCTCGGGATCACTAGAAACCTCAGGACCACTGGAAGATTTGTCCAATTATTAACTTCAAGACCCCGATATTAGTCGAGGTGCACGCAAACTCGCAATGGACTCGTGATTATAAAAATGGAAAAAAACAAGGGAGGTGATGCTTAAAAATGGAAAAACTAGGGAGGGGGATGCTAAATGGACGGAGTAGCACATGGGAGTCGTGGGACTAAATGGTGACTACTGCTTTCATCGGAAGTAACGTGTATAACGTAATCGAACCGCAGGTCACGTTAGCATGTAGTACCTTTATATTGGAAAATTTATTATTATTATTATTTTGGTATAGAGCACCGTCACGTGATGCCGCAACGGCCAACACCCTTTTCTACTACACATTCTGGAAGTCCGGTAGTAAATAAATGAATTCAGCATGGACACATTTGCCCGATTTATGAGATCAATTTGTGTGAAATCCCGAATGGTCTTTTGTGTTATCGTTGGGGCCAAATTTTTATACTACTGTACTAGGACAAACAGAGAAGTAAAATTTTTTGAACTATTATTATAGAGCTTTCAACCTTTATATAAAGCCTTGTAGGTAGGATAGCATATAGATCACACCGACACATGATTGCTCCATATTTATCTTAAATTAATTAATATATTAAATTAAAAAATGATAAATTACTAGTAGTACGGATAGATTTAGCTTTGAAAGTGTAATAGTAATTTGTTGTCATTATTAAAAAAAGAAATGATTTTGCCACTCCCTTTTTTGTTAACGTCACTCCGCTGCAAGTGTATTTTTGCACCGAAAATACACTTGCAGGGGAGTGGCGTTAACAAAAAAGAGAGTGGCAAAATCAGCAGCCAAAAAAAATCGCATTTGTTAGTTTTGCGTCAAACTTTTGTGACTTATTGATTCATCTTGGTGAGAGGAATCGGAAAAGTATAAAATTTTGATCGAAACTCAAAAAAAATTTCAAAAAGACAACAATAAAGTAAAAAAAAGTTGTCTTTTTTACTTATTTTTATCTTTATTCAAAAAATCATGAATTTTGATCAAAATTTTTTGCTTTTCCGATTCCTTTCGTCGAGACAAATTAATAAATCACAAAAATGTAACGCAAAACAAATAAATGCAAAAAAAAATTAATTAAAAAAAATTACTAAACTTTTCCATCCAAACTCATCCGTAGCAATAATCACCGTGCTTTTTGACATACTCCCTCCGTCCCTTTTTAAATGTCCTGCTTCGTAACTCCAACTTATTAAAAAGACATCATCATTATACCTTTCACATCAACTTTTTCCTCCACTTTCCCTACTTACCCATCATCATTATACTTTTACTCACTAACTTTTCAAAATGGAATCTACTTTTAGGGACAAAATAGACAATTCACCAACTTTTACCCACTAACTTTACAAAATGGACACTTATTAAGGGACAGCGCAAAATGGAATACTGGACTGTAATAAAGGGACGGAGGGAGTAATAATTTCCTTAGCTCTATGGGATGATCAATTCCAATCATGGTCTAAAAAGTAGTAGTACTTGACAGTTGACAGGAACAGCTATAATTAGAGAGTTTGAAAGAGACTTGAAAGGATCTCTCGAAAAGTTAGGTATAGTTTTTTTTATGGAAAAAAATTGAAATGATCCATGTAGTTTAGTGTTTGTGTCAACTTGGTCCAATTATTAACTGTCGTTAGCCTCCGTTAACCTCAGACACAAATGGGTCTCCTTTTCTAGTGAATTACCGAGCCCTTTTTTTTTTAACTTCGCAGACCTAAAGCTTTTTCTTAAAAAGCAAAATGGAGTCACTCTTTTTTAAAAACCAGGTTCTCTTGCCCGTGTTTTTTTTTCTAAAATACTTGAATTATTCTTTCAATATTCAAGAGGTGATTAGGCACACCAAAACTCTATACCCGGTGGAGACTCTAAGTTTTTTTCTAAACCGCTTTTGTGGCTCGAACTATGGTCGGACCTGATTCTCCTTTAACCGGAGATATGTAGGCAGCTTGATGAAAGCTCGGTCTCTTTTTAAAATAAAACCCACTTCATTTTCTAAAATTCAAACATTTTTCAAAAATATCTGAACCCTTTTTATAGAACATAAAAGTACTCCTCATTTTTCCTTGTTTTTCAAGAACCACGTCGTAATCCATAGGAATCGAATCACTTATTCAGGCCTTAATCCCTTTCACTCCTTCCCCCGAAAGCGAACGAGATACATTTCGGTCAAAGGTAAAATCCCGGGTGAGACAAATGGAGAATGGAAGCCGTGAAACAAAAAATGGAGAATGGAACAATGAGGCTCTGTGTTTTGGTTTAGAGGTATATTAAGGTAAGAGGAGAATGACAGATTACGATTTTAACTCTAGAAAATGGGTCTATTCATGTCTGGGGTTAACGGAGTCTAACGGCAGTTAGTAATTGGACTAAGTTGGAACAAAATGAAAACTACAGAGTGTAAATCGAGCAAATTCAAACCTCATGGACCAAGTTGACACAAACACTAAACTATAAGAACCATTTCGATTTTTTTCCCTTTTTTTTTTTTTACGATAACTTGATGTTTATGTTAGCTTGCACATATCACGACTAATTTTGAGGTGTTGAAATCAATGACCGGACAACTTTTTAGTGGCTCCAAGACTTGAAATGCTTGGTCTTAATAAAATTCGAACTTACGATCTCATGAAGAACAAACACTTGTTGTGTCTCTTATGCTTTCTTAGCCCAACCCCTTGGGTTAGAGATGGATGCACACTTCGGCTTATAGGGGCCACATCCCGCGTGGTTTCGGATTTTCATAATTATCAAAGTTTTTTTTTGAATATCAAAATTATAAATGGTAGCCCCCACAAAATAAAAATTGCGAATGAAAATGGCATTTTCAACTATGAATATTGTCAGAACACATTCTTCGGATGGATGATGAGTTTCTTACAAATGTGTTGGTTATATTTATTGACAAGGAATTACTGTAACAATTAGTTTTAGCTCAATCATAGATGACTTTCGGAACTAATGTATCGTTAAATTCCATTTTGATACATGCTTGAGGTACAACGTATTGAAAAACTTTTATTTTTCCACATTTTAGTTGTTTTTTGTTTGTTAAGATTGCCTAGATATTGTATTCAGTGCCGGCCCCGACATTTGGGTTGCCCAAGCCCAACCTCATGCTTTGTTGCCCACTTACTATTAAGTCATACAAAATTTAAAAAAAAAAAAACATACAAGTACCAAAAAAAATCAAAGTTACATGTTCCTTTAGCTTGAATAATATCAAAAAAATCAACATCAAAATGTAACCCCAATTATAGTGCTTTATAATTAGCACGATCCAATTCAAAAAAAAAACTTCCCTTTGCATTTTTAAAGCAAATTTGTCGATTGAGTCATCGTATTTTACTTATCCACGAACTCGGGGTCCGTTCCACTAAGTTTTGGTTATTTGGCCTTTTGTGCTTTTTAGTTGATAATATGTGCAAGAATGGCCTGTCTCAAAATGCTCTTAAAGGAATGACGCTTCATTTTCAATTGTGATCATAGCCAACCTTTTTAATCTCTCTTGCGAAATGGTAGATCGAAGGGAAAGGCAAAAGCTGTGTTAGCTCGCTTAATTTTATTTTAACTATGACTTTTTTTTAATCAAATGTAAGAATATATCTACATTACTCCACTAATATTGTGTTTGTTAAATCGAAAATTTCCAACAAAATAATTTAGGATTTTGTTTTTCGTAATATTGTGGGTTGGGAGGAAAACAAAAAGATGTTGAGTTTTGTTCACCCTCTACTTAAGAGCGTGAACATTATCCTCGTTCTTATTGGTTAAAATAATGTGGATCTCACCATAAAGTGATGTCATTCTTACCAAAAAGTGTATTGCACGGGTGAGACCTACATTGTTTCAACCAATAAGAGGGAATAATGTTCACCCTCTTTTAATGAGGGTGAACAAAATTGCACTCAATAAAAAGAAGTATTGCACGGGTGGGACCTACATCATTTCATGACCAATAAGAGGGATGGCAATGTTCACCATCTTTTAAGAAAAGTGAACAAAATTGCACTCAACAAAAAGAAGTAGAACAAAAATAGAAAAATAAATTATGGATTGGAAGGAAAACAAAAAGAGCTAGAACAAAAAATAGGAAAATAAAAGAAAGGAGGGGGGGATGTTTGGGGCGCCAGGATTCGAACCCGGTACGCCTGGAACTTTCACAAAATGCGTTGCCCACAACACCAAGCGGATGTCTTGCACTAAACAAGGAAGCTTATTAATATTTATATCTAACATAAATTTTTTTTTGGGATGCCCCAGCCCGGGGGGTTGCCCAAGCCCGAGGGCTTGCGGGGCTTACCCCGGGGCCGGCCCTGATTGTATTTTGTAATGGATATTATTTTGTCATTCAGATATCTTATATTCTTGAATATCGGAATTTTAAAAATTTATTGTTCATGTTGTCGCCGACTCTCTCGTATAGAAAATCCTAGTTCCGTCCCTGCCTTGCGTTGAAAAGTTAGGTGTAGTTACCATATTTTCACAGTAAGAAACCATGATTCATGGGTGCAAAAGTAATCGAATCATACTGGGTAGATGTAACCGACACTGATGAATGCAGAATGGGAGAGCATCTCAATATCTCATTGTAGAGCGATGCAGAGTGGCTAGATCGGCCGCTCATTTCGGCAATTGATGGCTCGAATTTTAACCGAGCAATGGACAGTTCATATTTGTATATACTTAGATTCGATCAAAATCGTTCGTGCCGAGATGAACGGCTGGATTGACCGCTCTACACCCGCTCAGTAGGAGCTACCGAGCAACATCCCCGGGATGCCACATGAAACCATGGATTGGGTACTGTTTCAAAAGGACTGGGCTCCTCTGTTTCCTTTGGGTCTGAAATGATCATATCCAAACGTATAAAATGTACATATAGATTTTGTGGGACTCAAATTGGGACCCACAAAGATGATCCGAACCACCCATTATTTTTAAAACATATTTTTATGGAGCACTGTAAAAAGTCAGCTCAACCCGATATCGGTAAGGATTTTTTCTGAATTTGTAGGGGCGAAACTAAGCAGTTGGGCTCCATAAAAAAATGTTTTAAAAATAATGGGCGGTTCGAATCACCTTTGTGGGATCCGAGGTGGGCCCCACAAAATTCATTTGTACATGATATGTACAATTCATATGTACCCATAGCATTTTTGCTAATTTTGATAATCGAAATCATTCATCTAATTAAAACTCATTGACAATCAATCACTTCGACTGTTATGTTTTCAAATTACGTTTATGTTGTGAAAGTGGGTTTCAAGTTAGTGTTCTAATTATTTCCTTACTTTTGCGACACAAATACGTTTCGAAAAATAGGTCAATTCATATCCGATGAACATTTTTTGATGTAGTTGATGGCCTCGCCAAGTTATATAAATAAACATTTATGATCATCGAATTAGAACAAAAATTGACTCATAAAATGATTGGACAGGACTTCGGAACCAGAGAGGATTCCAGTCCGTTTCAAAAATAGGAAAATTACGGGCCAAAGGTACGTGAGTTTGATGGAATTTACTTTTGGGAAAAATTCAAAAAAACCCCTGAACTTTGAACTCAATGTCAAATAGGCACCTGAACTTAAATAAACTTCAATTGAACACCTGAACTTTCACTCCGTTATTAATTTACCCCCTGCCGTCTCAATCCCGTCTCAATCCGTGACTTGCCGTTAACGGCAAAGGCAAAACGGCAACGTTTTGGTTAAATAAAAAATACTTACCACCAGTTTGCAATCCTATGAAGCAGAAACGTGATTATGAGAGCCTTAGAGACAAAATTTGATTATGTCTCTTTAGAATAATATGATCAGAATAATAAAATCTTCACACCCGTTCAAACGGATTAAAAATTGGAGCACTTAATTTTTTAACCATATTTTTTAATATATAAACGGTCTAAAAAAAATTAAGTGCTCAAATTTTCAAAAAGAATTTTTAAAAAAATTCCCCCTACTTCCGACATTTCTCTCTCTATCTCTCTCCACTTATTACCCGGACCCGGGGGCTCTGCTGCCCCAAAGGCACATCAGCCCCTACCCACACACCAAAATGGTAACGTTTTGGTTAAATAAAAAATTCATACCACCAGCTTGCAATCCTATGGAGCAGAAACGTGATTATGAGAGCCTTAGAGACAAAATTTGATTATGTCTCTTTAGAATAATATGATCAGAATAATAAGATCTTCACACCCGTTCAAACGGATTAAAAATTGAAGCACTTAATTTTTTAATCATATTTTTTAATATATAAACGGTCATAAAAAATTAAGTGCTCAAATTTTCACTCCGTTTTGAATCAGTACAAAGATATTTAAGTGCTCATAAAAAATTAAGTGCTCAGAAAATTAAGTGCTCATAATCACATTTCTGCTCCATAGGATCCTAAATAAAGAACACATACTTAATATGAGAGCCTTAGAGATAAAAATGAATTACGATCCTTTAGAATAATATGATAAGAATAAAAAGATCTTTGCACCGATTCGAACGGAGTGAAAATTTGAGCACTTAATTTTTTTTTGAGATCGTTTATATATTAAAAAATATGGTTAAAAAATTAAGTGCTCCAATTTTTAATCCGTTTGAACGGGTGTGAAGATTTTATTATTCTGATCATATTATTCTAAAGAGACATAATCAAATTTTGTCTCTAAGGCTCTCATAATCACGTTTTTGCTTCATAGGATTGCAAACTGGTGGTAAGTATTTTTTTATTTAACCAAAACGTTGCCGTTAACGGCAAGTCACGGATTGAGACGGGATTGAGACGGCAGGGGGTAAATTAATAACGGAGTGAAAGTTCAGGTGTTCAATTGAAATTTATTTAAGTTTAGGTGCCTATTTGACATTGAGTTCAAAGTTCAGGGTTTTTTTTGAATTTTTCCCTTTAGTTTTTCTCAAGGACAGCAGATATTATTGCTGCTAGTGATTTCTGGTACAATTTATTGTCAATTTTTTTTCCCGAGTCATACGAGAGCAATCGAAAAAATATAAAATATGTACCAAAGTTCAGAAAAGATCATCAGACAACACAAACTTTGTTGATTTTTTTGCTTTGGTCATAATTTTATGATTTGTAGATTCCACTTGTCAAGACGGATAATTAATAGTATAAAATATTTACCGCAAATGTGAATAGAATTCAAAAGACTACAAAAAGACAATGACAATAATAAGCAAAGGTAACTTCTTCCACAAATCCTGCCATTTAATTTGGAGATTGATCCTCTCCGGTCCATTCTCCAAAAACATTCGGAAAAGATAAATAAATGGTTCAGATTCACTTTGATGTTTGGGTCTTACACATCAAAGTAAATCTCAATAATTCATTTCTCTTTTTCAAACATTTTCGAGGAAACTTTTTATAAATCTTATTAATATTTTCGTTGTTTTGGGCTTCGTTCAGTTGTCAGGAATGTTGTGTGGAAAATAGATTTCCAGGAGAAGTGAAGTAAAGGAAAACGAAATTTATTTTCATGTGTGTTCTTTTGACAAGAAATCTTGTAGGAAAACTAAAAAATTCCTTCATTTTGGTAAGATCTATTTTGCATGAAAGTGTTTTTCAATGGAAAAATTAAACTTTTCTGGTAACCGAACACATGAAAAGTTACAGAAAATTAAATTTTCTCGTGTTTTTCCATCTTTTCCGTGTAACTAAACGGGGCCTCGTAAGGAGTAGGGATGTAATGGTCAGTTGACCTTCATTTATAGCACTTCTTGGAAAAAGGGAAAAGTTTGTTGAGCAGGGATTTTGTTTACTTAAGTTTAGTTAGGCCTTGGAATTTGTAACTGATTTCTACTACTCCAGTACCTAATTTCCCTAGCATAACTGCATCAAAAGGAAATTTGGACCTTAGAAACAAGAACATGCCTACATATGTATAATTCTTCAAAACAAGTGTCTGTTCAGACAACGACTTCACATGTTTTGATCAATACAAGTTTTTATCTGTCATCTTGGCTAACAATATTCAACCACTCCCACCTTCGGGCCGCCTCCGATCACACTTCGACCTCATATCACCACCTCCAGCCACTAATGCCACCACCATGTGACCATCTACGTCTAGTCCTACAATCATTCATTGACTATCAATGATTACTTCCGGGTAGTACTGAAACACCCCTTCTTTTTTTTTCACTTATAGACGAATATGCAAGTAAATATGAACCTCCAACTAATGGGAGAGCCTGAGATTCCCATTGAAAGGGTTGCACCCTAGGTCACCTAATCTTCCCGTATGACTTCCACTCTCGCAATCAATCCTCACTCTCGCAAACTTTTGTAGTCTGAGATGTCTTCGAAAGCCGCTTTCACCCTTGTATTCACACTCCCGCTCATGCTTGCAATTCGCACATACATTGTGTGACTTAGGACTTACACCACCCGAATGTGTTTGGATACCTTCCATTTTGCAATTCATTTGCTACCCGGATGCAATGATCAATGGGTTTAGGTGTAAACTCACATTACAAAACCACTACTACTATCATTTTACTCTGAATAGACATGTAATAAAAGAAAATAAAAAGATTTGAGTGATAATGCACAAACATCTCTCACCAAGGACAATGGACATGACTTGATCTTATTAAACCAGAAAACAAAACAAAACAAAATACAAGTATGATTATGCAAAAACATCTCAAAAAAGACAATACACACATGAGTTGATCTTAGTAAGCTAGAAAAACATTCTAACCACAACCTTTGGGCAGGGCCGGCCCTGGTATTTCGGAGGCTTAAAGCAAATTTTAAAATGAGGCCCTAGTTCTTCCGGAAAAAAAATTTCAACATAGGTGGCTAGTATAAGGTAAAAAAAATGGATTAAAAATTGTATTTTAGCTTCATAATTTAACTAAAATAAACTTCTAAAAAATTTACACCATTATAAATATGTGAATCAAATATGACAAAATAGCGCACATATACTGCGTTTTCTCAAACGAATATTTTGAACATTATTTTGAACATTGTTGAGTGAAAATAAATGATGTTGGTTTATTTTAAGTCAATTGGATTTAATTTGTGAATTTGACATTAGAAGTTAAAACTAAAATTAAAATTAAAAAAACTTATCAAAATATTCTTGAGTTAACAGCTACAATCACTAAAGCATAAGGAATTGCTACAAGAGGGGCAAAAGTTGTGTATTATCTACTCCACATCTACACCTAGATCCAATTAAAAAATAGTAAGTCCAAAACACTGAAATAAGCTGCCTGGTATTGAATCTGGGACCTGCAAGTGTAAGAAGTATGCTTGGACCACTGAGGCCTGAAGTCAGTTTGTGCTAGGATGCGGAAACTTTAGTATATATTATATAATTTTGTTTTGAAAAATGAGGCCCCATTTTTCCATAAAATCCGGAGGCCTAAAGCGGCCGCACCTCGGGCTTCACCTCAGGGCCGGCCCTGCCTTTGGGACGCTTACACAACAACGGTATCTATGTAATCCCCAACCGATGAGGGTATGGGCATGAAAGGACTAGAGCCTGAGTTATAAAATAGATACAACACAGGTAATCGGCATTAAGCCAGTTATTTAATAGACAGTTCTGAACAGCTGCTGGAGTAGCTTATGGGAAATTCACTACTGACCCTGCAAAAAGAGAGATGCATATTGTAAGTGTTCGTAATTCTGTTTGATATCTCACTATGAACGAATAAATCCAAGTGCCATTGCGTAGGTCTTTTCAGTAGAAGGCATGAAGGACTACCAGAAAGCGCTTCTTGAAGTATTCAACAAGTTTTGCCGGATCATACTTTGTCTGCATGTAAGCATCAATCTTGTTTATCTCCTGCACAGAATTCAGCACCAAGAACTGAATTTTCGAAGTTTCGTTCAATATAGTGTTAGATTCAAATTTTCCATTCAGACCAGATTTAACTCACTTCAATCCATGCTCCTAGTTTAGGTCGTCCTGCTGTGATGTCATACTTAAACACGTCTTGGAAGATGAGTTGAAAAGTTCTAATAAAAGGACCATAGGCTATATCCACCTGTAGATCATGAATGTGGTAGCAAAATAGAGAAAAACAGTAAAATTAAGCACATGATTCCATAGACATGCATGCTTGCTTCCACCCGGCAGCACAAACAGAAATAATCACTGAATGAGTTGTGAATGCACAAAGTTCCACACAATGGAGCACTAAGAAAACCAATAGAACAGGAATGGGGCATACCAGACTCTGAATTGGCCAAGGAAAAAAGGACCATCCTCGAATTTGTGTAGAGCGGTTTCCAAGTAGTCAAAAGCACTACCTGAAGCAGAAACTACTTAAGTCAGCAAGGTTTTGAGCGATCACTGTCTTTTATACTGCGACAAATGTTGCAGAACATGGCAAGTATACAATCTCACCAGTTTCTTTCACTGGATCTCCTTTGATAGAAGTAAACATGGTTTTGTTGAATGTGTCAGTGTACTCTAACAACTCTTCAGCAAACTGTTGTTTGGAAGGATCCTATAGTATTTTCACATTGTTGATCATCAAAATCAGAAAACGTGAAGAGTGAGAGAGACGGGGAACGGGTGTTAATACATAATCACATCTTACATTAGGCAAAAGTTTGGGTCCTTCAAAGTTATCCTCGAGATATTTAAGTAAATCTAGACTCTCTCCGATGACTTTGTTGTTGTGCTCCAGTGAGGGCACCTAAGGGAAAAGAACTGCATATGTGAGCAAGAAATTCTCAAGTAGGTAGTATAATGTTAGGCAGTAGCTTTGAAGAGTGATTTCAAACTTTTCATGACAGTGCAAAATGCATCACAGACAATTCAAAAGGCATTTACAAATAACTTTGCAGACAATAGGTCAACTTGACATTCTACAAGTATTTCTGGCGAAGCCAGATTTTATTCCGAACGAAGCTGAATCAGAGAAATGACACAATAGGACAAGGCCAAGTTTGGACTTATGTTGTAGTGATTGTTTAAGATAGGTAATTTTTTCAACTTAAGTATTATCACCCACATTACTATAACTGCTAATATTTAGTAAGACGGATTCAAGATGAACACTTCCATAATACTTCCCATACCATTGATGAGTTCTAGTAAAAGAAGAGCCTTATTCAAGATGATTGTAACTACCTCCTCTAGGTCTAGAATGACAAAAAAAAGAAGAAGCTTACTGATCGATAAAAGTTGTCTCGTTTATCTCCCCATTCAAATTCACGTTATACATTATCCTCAGATCATTGCTATTATGGCCAAAATATACCCGCAATACCAGTTCTCCAGCTTTATTTTACCACAAATTGTTCTCCCTGCCAATGAATTTCAACATTTACATATAAGAAGTTTCCACTGGAGCACCATATTGTGGCAGCGTGTAAATGATAAGGATTTACATATAAGAAGTTTCCACTGGAGCAACATCAGCACACCGCAATGTCAAAAATATTTGTGAACAACGTATATTGCATTCCAAAAGTACTTTACAGCACCTACGTTACATGGACTCGGGTGAGAGTATCGGGTGCGGGTGCAAGTCCAAGCGTCGGACCTTCCTAAACTTAAATCTTAGGATACGTGGATATGTGTCCTCAACTTGGGTACGGGTACGGGGACACGTCCTGAACTCTTGTTTGTATTATATATAGTATAATTTTATCAGATTATGCACCATAAACTATGTTTACAAATGTATTTAAACAAGAAAGGGTTAAGAAAATTATATTTTTGCTATTTCCCTATTTCATGTCTATGTGAAATATTCGAAATATCGTTTTTCTAGCTAATTTGATATTCCTTTTCCGTAAGTATTTTAACAATTAAAGGATCCAAGTGTCCAAAAGGATACGGGTGTCGGACACATCGACACGGGTACTTGAGCCAAAATGAAGGATCCATGTAACATAGTACAGCACAAAGCACAGCCAGCAAAATAGTAGGAGGTCTTTACCCTCTCATTGTCAAGAAGAGTTAGAAAATCTTGATGACCACATAAGAACATTTATGTTTTTCTTCGACACTCAGTTTGATCAACAAATAAGAGGCAATGGTGATTAAAAAAACTGCACCAAGTACTTCACTAACACAAGAGAAAATGATCGGAAGAAGGATATTGTACGGAGAGAATGCTACCTTATTTTCTGGGTAAACTTTCTCTTTGTACCATGTAGGCTTGCTTCCAAGGTCAATGGCAACCAATTTTATCTCGTCTTGTAGACCCTACATCTCAAAGTTTACACAAGATAATCCCCACGAACACGTTGAATTGCGCACAAAACTGAGAAATCTTGCACATTAATCTTTTGTTAAGTCCTTCGGATGACTAGACATGCATCCCCTACTACCCCGTGTGTCGATAAGCAAGCTCAATGTTTTAAACTTCGTTGAGAGGCATTCTCAATCAACTGGACATTATGCACATTTGACAAGCAGGATAAAAGCTTTGCATCCAAGGTGCAGACTTAGCAACACGATTCCCACAAAAGATTCTCCGGTGGAAATGTAGATTTCTCCTTTGTGAATCGTAGACGACTCTATATAAATAACGTAAAGCTTTCACCTTTACAGCATGCAAGCAGACAGAGGACATGAAGCAAAATAGGTACTCAAGAGCAGGAAAAACAAACCTTGTAGTTTCTTGCAATCCAAACACGCTGCGCATATGGGCATACGTAAGCGATATATAACCTTCAAGAAGATACCCAATTTGAATTTGATAAGAAGTATGAACTAACTGCAGTCTAAGCTCAACAAATCTTCTCAAAGATATCCGATAAACTATAATATGTGAAACTGAAATCTATTAACTCTAATCAAATGAAATTACACTGAGTTTAATGTCCCAATAAGTTAGTGTCGGCTATATGAATTCGTTTTAGTATTCTGTATCCCACTTTGTCAGTCAATGTTACATGGACCCTTTAAACTGTATAAAGTACCCTGGTCACACAATTGACACAGAAATAAGGGTATAGTACCCGTGAAGTTAATGTTTAGCTGGACAAAAACTTGTCAAGCGTATTTTGTAATTCAATTTTCTCATGAGCTATGCATAGAACTCCTATAATAGGCATACGCATGAAAAGAAAAAGACTATGACAACTACTAAACACCATTTAAACTAGAAAACAAAAATTTTGTATTGAGAATTTTAGTTATCCAGCCCGGTGTGTCCCCCTAGCCTTGAAATGAAGATTAGATGAATCTGATATACAAGACACATACCTACACCCGACATTAGCACCCGCGTTCATAAAACATAGTAGTAGCTGTCAATCCCATATGTTTAGTACTACTAGAATTTAATAATTCACCTCCTCTTTTCCCGGGCATCCCATGTAAAATTAAAAACTTCCCCACCCTAGCATTTCCATTCACACAAATGGTACACACTACACACACAAACATATTGAGAGAGAGAGAGAGAGAGAGAGAGAGAGAGAGAGAGAGAGAGACCGAGAGAGAGAGAGAGAGAGAGACCGAGAGCATACCTGGTAGTTCCATCAAAGAGGGGAGGGGGTTCAAGAGAAGTAGAATCCAAAGTTGGGGGAAGATCCTCTTTCACGAAACTAGACAATTTTTCGAAACAAAAACGATAAAAAAATCAACACACACACACACTCCATAACCAGTGTTCATCACAGATCAAAACTAATACTCCATGTACTCATTATCTATTAAGAAAACATCCTTTTGATGTGAGGGTCAGATTAAAAATTGGAACACTTGATTTTTTAATTATATTTTTTAATATATAAACGGTGTAAAAAATTAAGTGTTCTAATTTTCAATCCGTTTGAACCGGTGCGAAGATCTTATTTTTCTGATTATTTTATCTTAAATGGTCATAATGGATTTTTGACTCTAAGGTATTTCAATGAGCACCCTAAGAGGGTCCTGAAACTAAATAAGGAGTCTCCGGGTGCTCGTTGAAAGGCTTTAGAACCAAAAATTCATTACAACCATCTAGGATAAAATGATCAAAAAAAATAAGATCTTCGCAACCGGATTGAAAATTGGAGCATTTAATTTTTTAATCATATTTTTCCGTTAGTTTCAATAACAGTGTTAACGATTTTACCAATTTGGAACGTAAAACAAACTACAGGATGAAATTGAGACAATTGAAACTAGAGGGACGAAATTGAGACAACCGTAAAACTAGAGGGACGACTACGAAAATTTGTCTTTTTCAAAAGACTCCCCTAGATTCTCTTCACTTCCAATCATTTCTCTCTATCTCTCTTCGCTTATTACCCCTACTACTCTTTCAAAAAAAATTCAAAAAGTATTCCAAATTAACACAGCATTATAAGTTTTTTAAAAATGGTGAAGTCTCTACCCTTCTGCCCGATATAGTACCACATCTCTAAATTTAGAAAAATTAGATCCATGCCCATGCAAAAACTCGACACTTTTTGTAATTGTGGTTGTCTGATATTGGGGACAACTAAAGGCCGAGACACATACGATGCGTTTGCAAGTCGGATTTTAACAAAATTCATACAAAATTCACCCAAACAATTAATAGACGGAAAGCTATTGTGCATTTGTGAAAATTCAATCAAACAACAAACGGGAAGCTATCGTTCATATTTTGTCAATATCCGACTTGCACACGCATCGCATGTGTCCCGACCTCTAGTGTACAATAGAATCAGAGAAAAGAGCAAAAAAAGAGCTTACGGAGAAGGCATAATTTGTTGCTCGATTTCTAGCAGCTGTTTGAATTTCAGCTTTCGGGTGCTTGCTGTGGGCGTTGTGTGAAGGGTTGGTTACATTCGAAGTCCCCAGCCTTTATATAAGGAGAGACAGATTGTTTGAAGTCGCGAGCAGTGACGAAATGGCGGGGGGAGTAAATGGTAAATTTGCTCAACAGTCTTTCGTCACGAGGGAAGAGTCTTTCGTCACGAGGGACTCCACTTCGGGGTTGTTCTTCTAAAAAAGTCATTTGGCTTTCCCGCCAAATTTTTTTTTTGCAATTTGTGGCTTATTGTCAATTTTTTGGGGATTATTGCATCGTTATGACGAGAGGAATCTAAAAAGTAAAAATTTTTTGTCGAAATCCAATTTTTTTTTGAATAAAGACGAAAAAAGTGGCTTTCCCGCCAATTTTTGTCGAAATTCAAAAAAAATTGGATTTCGACCAAATTTTTTTACTTTTTAGATTCCTCTCGTCATAACGAAGCAATAATCCTAAAAAAATTGACAATACGCCACAAAATGCAAAAAAAATTTGAATAAGGATAAAAAATAAGCCACTTTGTCTTATTTATTTGAACAACCCCGAACTCTTGGTTTCCGGTTCATTACATCTGGACCATTTTTCTTTCAAATAAAGTACTGTAGTACATCCGTGCATTGGAGAAAAACTATTTTACGGCGTTTTTCGTGAAAAAGGGTTCACGGAGGTGAATTCTACGCGTTTAAAGTGTTTTGGACGGTTAGAATTTTGAAAGAACTTTTTTCCGAAAAAGAGCTTCCGAAAAAATTATTTTAAAACCTGGACCGTCGATTGCCGAAACGGATGGATAAAATTTGTCGCTTCAATGGATAACTTATTTGCGGCTCCTCCATGAATAAGTATCTCTCCCCTTCATTATGAATAATTTAAACTTTTTTCACTTTTTTTGGTGATTCTATTTTTTTGAAAAACTTTGGTGATTCTATTTGATGTCACAGATTGACCAAAGATAAGGTTTTGCTAGTTATTGCCCAGCGGAACCAGTGGGCAGCCCCTCGGTACAGAGGTAAGAAGCCGTTTCAGTTTTCCTTCTTTTTTTTAAAGTTTTTTTTTTAATTTTCAAATTCAAATATAATGAAAATGAAAAATAATTTTAAATTTTTTTTGCACCGTAAAAGATCTCAATGAGATCTATCAAACAAGATCCATATTGGTAGAAAAATTATTTACGTAAACACATAATTTTTAGGCTTGAATTACCTCAATTTCAAAAAAAAAAACTTTTTACTCAACTGAAACAGCCCCTAATTCCCACAATTGTACGGAAAAGTCTGATTTGTCAGCCTTTTACTCCGGTTTCTTCTCTTTTTTGTCAACTTCTATGACACTAGCTCTCATATTCCTCTGAATGCCGATTTTAACCTTAGAGAGTACTTTTCGTATATGCGAACTTTGAAAAGAACTCTTTTTTTTACTTTTCTCTCTTCTATTCCTTTCGGACGGTGCTATGCACTCTAATTTTATTTCACAGTTAATTTTTTGTGGGACCTATCTTAGGTCTTACAAAAATGATTTGAACTGTTTATTTTCTATTTTTTTTAATGAATTTCTATAAAAAAAAATGAACTCAATCAAATATTGAGAAGGTTTTTCTTTTTCTTTTTTTAGAATTCATAGTGCGCAACTGGGTGGTTTGCCCTATAAATTTTGAAAAGATTCTTATTAATATTTAATTGAGAGGATTTTTTTAATGGACCCCACAAAAAAAACATTTAAAGAAAAATGAATAGTTCATATCAATTTTAGGGGACCCCAGGTGAGCCATACAAAAAAATATGCGCCCCATACAAAAAAATATGCGCATGATCTGTGAAGTAGAATCTATGCGCAAAGACCTTTTGTCCATTTTTGCCTTGAAATCACAAGAACCACAATGAACATACCACAACAATTCTAGACTTGACACCTACGGTTTTTATATTATATTATATTATATTTTAAATTTTTTATAACAGACCACGCAATGTTTAAACCCTTGTTTTTAGCAGCATTTCGAAAGGCTAAGCCAGATAATCAACAAAAAGAAAAAGAAAAAAAGGGAAATGATATTGCCACACCATTTTTTGTTTTTGCCACACCCTGGAAGTGTATTTTTGCACCAAAAAATACAATTGCAGAGGTGTGGCAATAACAAAAAAGGGTGTGGCAAAATCACTAGCCGAAAAAAAAGCCTAAGCCATAAAAATGAAGAGTACAAGCAGTTTGCTTTGCACAGATTTGTGCAAAGATTTTTTATTGGACCCACTTTTGAGTCTCACACAAATGATCCGATCCGTTTATTAATTTTAAAATATTTTTTGAGGGACCTTATAAAAAAGCAGCTCAATAGGATACTGTAACGCCCCGCTTTTTCGGGAGCAAAATAAAATAATTCTTTAAGAAAATTTGCTAAATAAATATAATTTTCCAAAATAAAGGTTTAACTATTACAATCTCAAGATAAATCTACTGATTTAAAATACATTAACTTCAGAGCTGACTTTAGACTTGATACAGATTCCAAGCACACTCCATCTTCGTTCCTGATATTCTTTCCATGTCGAACTGCACCATCGTTGAATCCCCTCCATTGAATCCTGCGCCCTCTGGCAAATTGATCGCCGAAGCAATCGATTTACCAGGATACAGACGTATCCGTGAGTGATAAATCACCCAGTAGAATAATCCAACCCAACCACCCCTCTTACTTTACAGCTAGCAATCAAGCAGGATAAACATGGTACGAAGAAATATAACAGAGGTATTTCATATCAATCAGTTTATTACTATTCATTAACCTGACGTGTGATCTAAGATCTCACCGCGAGATCTTTCCTCCCTCAACCACTAGCCATGCTCGGTCCCACGGGATCACTTTATTTTGCTGTCGCGGATTGCACCTAAGTTATGTACTCAGTGTGTATCCCTCTCAATACAGCAAAAGAAAACTTACCATGCCTGAATCACGACTAGGGTTCGCCTATCTTATAAACCACATCACAACCATTCCACAATCATCACTGGACACCCGCCAGTCTATCAATTTATCACTGGACACCCGCCAGTTTCAATCTCATCACAATCTCATCACAACTCAAAATCACGCCTGCAGGCAATCTAAAACAAAAACTTTTCCAATTCATCCATTACTTATCATCGTCTAGGTGATTTCTATTTCGCATACCACCCCATGTCTCTAGGATCCAATCTAACATATCATTCAGAAGTTGGAAATAATAATTAAGTAAACAGAATAATAATTGAAATAAACAATATGCATTGAATCACATAACCTTTTATGAATGGGCCGTTGCCCTTAGTTCTGTATGATCAACAAGTCATTAATAAGGTAAGGAACTTTTAATAAATAAAAGTTTTAATAAAAAGAATATAATCTAGGCTTGTATAAATTTTTATTTAGGAAAATAATTTGATTAGTGATCATAATAAATACAAAAAGTAATTAATAACACTAGAATAGGTAGCATGGCTCTAAAAGGAGTCCTAGGGTCCTACGTAACATGTTCGAGTATCAAAAAGTGGGTCCGGAGGGTTACGGAATTATTTTTAAAACAAAAATGATTTTTAAGGTTGTCAAAAGTAGAATAAATAATAGATAATAAATTATTTAATGAATAAAATATGTCGAGATTAACAACATATCATCTTTAGTATGTAAAGAATCTAAAAAAAATATTTTGGGAATTTATAAAATGGTTTATAAGGTCGCAAGGATTTTTCGTTTGAAAACTTTTGCAAGAAATTAAATAAATAATTAATAAATAGATAATAAAATAAAAAAAATATGACGTTAACAAGTTATGATCTTTGAGGTGTGAGAAAGCTAGGAAAAATAGTTCGGGGGTCGAAAACGGTGTTCGGGATGTCGAAAAATCAATTCGGAACAAAACTGGACGAACCGCAAGGTTGGACCGGGTTGACCTTGTGGTGGAGCACCTCGCCGCGAACTCGCGGCTGGTTCTTGCGGTCCGCAGGTTGCGGCCGCAAGGTTCGGGCCAGGTTCGATTTTTTTGGTTTTTCTCACGGTTTTCGATGCATGGGGCTACGGGGGCTATTGGGTTATGCTTAAAAACATTAAATATACTTAGAGGAGTATTCGGAATAGATTATAGTACCTCGATTGGATCGAATTGATTCTCAAACCGAAACTTGAATTTTTGGGAAGATGACTTCGGGTTCTTTGATCGGGAGACCTTGGGATTGAATTGAGACTTGTTTGGTGATGCTAGGAGTTGTAGAAGATGATTGGGTCGATCAATTCGGGTTTCGATTGGGTGGAACAAGGAAACCCACTTTTCTCTCTCTTTCTTTCTCTCTCTAAAACTCCATGGATTGGAGTCCGGTTTCTCTCAGATTTCTCTCTCTCTGTGAACTGGTGGAACGTGGGGAATGGCGTGGTGTGCCCTAGGGTCGGGGTTAAGGGGTATATATAAGAGAATTTTTTTGATAAGGGTGATAAAATTGTGTTCTAATGGAATTCTAACTCTTGGTTTGGAATATGGACGAAAATAAGGTTAGGGAGGAAGTAGAGACTGAGTAGGAGTAGGAGAGGGTGAGATGGAAGGAGTTATAATCATGTATGCAATAAAAAAAAATATGAAAGAGATAAATAGGATAGGATAATTATCTAATAAGGAAAAGGAATTTTATTTAAAATAATAATAATAATAATAATAATAATAATAATAATAAGACCTAATAATATTAACGCTATTATTTATATAAAAAAAATTGGGTCGAAAATCCGGGTTGTTACAACCTATCCCCCTTAACAAAATTTCGTCCTCGAAATTAAAGTGTACCTTTAGGAGGAAATATATTCGGATAGTTGGCGCGTATAGTATCCGCTCGTTCCTAGGTTGATTCCTCAATTCCTCGATGTCGCCAAAGGATTCGGACGAGTTGAATGGTTTTGCCTTGAATGCACTTCTCACTATAGTCTTGGATCTTCACTGGCTGTTCCTTGTGTTCTCGCGTTCCCAAGATGATTCTTCTCGTTCTCGGTATCTCCATAAGACATTGACTATTTTGATCGTTCGCCCTCGGGTAACTTTTTCTCCATGATCCTAAATTTTGCCGGTTGCTATTTGATGATCGTTTCCTCGTCTAGTGTGACTTCCTCTCAATTGAGTACGTGGGTGGAATGGGTCATATCTTTCCGCAGCGTAGAATCGTAAAAGACAACGTGAATTTTGACGATTTGCGGTTGTAAAGTTAGGCAATAGGCAACTTCTCAAATTTGCTCCAAGGTCTCAAACGTACCAATATGGCGAGGCGATGACTTTCCTTTCTTGACAAATCGGGTGATCCCACGGCGCGGTTTGAACAAAAAGTACGTTGAAAATCTACGGTCTCATCCTCTTGTCGGCGTAGCTCTTTTATTGACTTCGAGCGATCGGGAGTCGTCAACGTATCTCCTTCCTTGGTCAGTTCTTGAAAGTTTGGTCTCTATCTCTTAGAAGGTGGGTACTCTTTTCTCAAATAAACGAGAGGATTACAAGAATTTTTAAGAGGTTCAAACATGAGTCAAATGTTCAAAGGTTAAAGTACCAAAAAGAAAGTACGAACAAATCCTCTTCTGCGAGTCGAAGTACTAGTAGTTTGAGTTGAGTTGGAACACGAGGACAACGAGAATCAAGTTAACCGAAGTCATACTCAATGATGATTTGGAATTTGAGGATTTCATCATTGGAATAATGCTGATAAGAAGATTTAACATGTGGGTGAAACAAGCAAATATTTGATCTACCAAACATGCAATGTAATAATTTAACAAGGGTTCTCATCTGAAATATCGATCTATCGATAGGTTTAAAAGGATTACAAAGTCCAATCGATGAAACTGAACTAGATATTTACTCCCTCCGTCCCATAATATTTGTCCGGTCCGCAAAACAAGGACGTAAAAATAATATGTTTTTTGCCAGAAAAATTCAAATTTTTTTCAACAATTCATTAGATATCGATGAGTTCTTGTAATTTATGAAAAAAGTTTGAATTTTTTATTGAAAGAAATGCATTATTTTTTAGTTCTCGTTTTGCGGACCGGACAAATATTATGGGACGGAGGGAGTATTTTGCATCACATTGGCCAAATGCGTTTCAAAATAATCATCTAACTCTAGTCATCATAGAAAATATGGGGTACAAATGAAAAATAAGCAATGGCTTATGAATCCATTCTCAAAATAGAACAAGAACTGATAGGATGATTATTTAGCTTAAAGAAAGCGAAGCATAACAACGATCTGTGCCCTCAAGAATTAAACAACTTCAACATTGAAAATCGAACGATGTTTACGGAATTTGAGTTTTGTAAGATTGGACACAAGTCTTGTTGTGATATCAAAAGAATCAAAGGTTGTGGATAACTAATAGTGCGCTGGTTAGAATAAATGAGGAGCTAGTCAGAATAAATCAGGATTGCTCCAAACTGCAGTATTCAATGGATTAGAAAAGTTAGACTCATAATCGAGTAAACTGTTGACTTCAAATCAAATCAAGTCAAATTAAAAAAGGCTGGAACAAAATGATCCGTAGGAATACCCAACTCACAAAAGAAAAATGTCACGAGAGTTAGGTACTTGGAATAGACAAGGAGTTCGACGATTTGAGCTTTAGTTGAAGTTGCAACTCTAACAATGGAGAGTCATAATGAAGGTGATTTTTAAGAAGAGTCATGAGAGATGTAAAAACAGCGGAAGGTTAGAATACAATCAATTGAATGAAAAAAGAGGATTAAGATGAATGATCGTCAGTAGTTCTCCTATCCCCCTTAAAGAAAAGTATATAACCTCCCTCAAAGAGAATTGTCACCGCTTTCCCAATTATTCACGACCTTGAACTCTTCTCGATCTGTTTGAACTACGATGGTGTCGTCGTCGGATGTAGTTTGCATGGTATATAGTTGGTTGACGATTGCGAATCTCTGACAGCATCATGCTTTTATTCGTCGATCTACTATGTTGAGGAGTCTACGATGCGTGAGGTTGGGGTGTCGAAATAGTCGAGGTGGCAATCGCTTGTAGAAGTTGCATAACCTCCATGTTACTTGGTTTCTCATTGGGCTTTGTGTTGCGTTGACCTCGAGATTGACGTAAGCACGTTGATGACGTGGGCGGCGTTTGGCATTAGGGTTACACGTATTGTCCTTACTGGTGAGGTTGACAAAATGACCGTAGAAAGTGGCGTCGTTGACCTTTGGTACCAATTTTGTAATGACTGCTCCACGAGGTTAGGTTTAGAGTCTTGAGGGTTTCTAAATATCTGGTTCTCTCAAGGAAGTGTATGCAATAACGTTCTCACACAGATCATATCCTATTTTCGATCGTTATCTGCCTAGAGAAAGGAAATTCTTCTTCGACAGGTACTTTATTCACGGAGTAGCCTCCTTCGACAGTACCTTATCCTCCATTGTCGAGATTTGTCTCTTCGTCTTCATCAAAGTCAACGTTGATTTCGTAATTTCTCGGAGTCTGAGTCGCAGCAGGTAAACAAATATTTATATGATATACTTAGGTAGGATATATCGTAGTTTAGAGAAGTAAAAGATATCGTAAACGTTTAGCTATTCGGATTTACGCTCTCAGAATGTGGTCTACCCAATCTACCCAAGGCCGAGTGTTGAACCTATGCTCTGATACCACTTGTAACGCCCCGCTTTTTCGGGAGCAAAATAAAATAATTCTTTAAGAAAATTTGCTAAATAAATATAATTTTCCAAAATAAAGGTTTAACTATTACAATCTCAAGATAAATCTACTGATTTAAAATCCATTAACTTCAGAGCTGACTTTAGACTTGATACAGATTCCAAGCACACTCCATCTTCTTTCCTGATATTCTTTCCATGTCGAACTGCACCATCGTTGAATCCCCTCCATTGAATCCTGCGCCCTCTGGCAAATTGATCGCCGAAGCAATCGATTTACCAGGATACAGACGTATCCGTGAGTGATAAATCACCCAGTAGAATAATCCAACCCAACCACCCCTCTTACTTTACAGCTAGCAATCAAGCAGGATAAACATGGTACGAAGAAATATAACAGAGGTATTTCATATCAATCAGTTTATTACTATTCATTAACCTGACGTGTGATCTAAGATCTCACCGCGAGATCTTTCCTCCCTCAACCACTAGCCATGCTCGGTCCCATGGGATCACTTTATTTTGCTGTCGCGGATTGCACCTAAGTTATGTACTCAGTGTGTATCCCTCTCAATACAACAAAAGAAAACTTACCATGCCTGAATCACGACTAGGGTTCGCCTATCTTATAAACCACATCACAACCATTCCACAATCATCACTGGACACCCGCCAGTCTATCAATTTATCACTGGACACCCGCCAGTTTCAATCTCATCACAATCTCATCACAACTCAAAATCACGCCTGCAGGCAATCTAAAACAAAAACTTTTCCAATTCATCCATTACTTATCATCGTCTAGGTGATTTCTATTTCGCATACCACCCCATGTCTCTAGGATCCAATCTAACATATCATTCAGCAGTTGGAAATAATAATTAAGCAAACATAATAATAATTGAAATAAACAATATGCATTGAATCACATAACCTTTTATGAATGGGCCGTTGCCCTTAGTTCTGTATGATCAACAAGTCATTAATAAGGTAAGGAACTTTTAATAAATAAAAGTTTTAATAAAAAAAATATAATCTAGGCTTGTATAAATTTTTATTTAGGAAAATAATTTGATTAGTGATCATAATAAATACAAAAAGTAATTAATAACACTAGAATAGGTAGCATGGCTCTAAAAGGAGTCCTAGGGTCCTACGTAACATGTTCGAGTATCAAAAAGTGGGTCCGGAGGGTTACGGAATTATTTTTAAAACAAAAATGATTTTTAAGGTTGTCAAAAGTAGAATAAATAATAGATAATAAATTATTTAATGAATAAAATATGTCGAGATTAACAACATATCATCTTTAGTATGTAAAGAATCTAAAAAAAATATTTTAGGAATTTATAAAATGGTTTATAAGGTCGCAAGGATTTTTCGTTTGAAAACTTTTGCAAGAAATTAAATAAATAATTAATAAATAGATAATAAAATAAAAAAAATATGACGTTAACAAGTTATGATCTTTGAGGTGTGAGAAAGCTAGGAAAAATAGTTCGGGGTCGAAAACGGTGTTCGGGATGTCGAAAAATCAATTCGAAACGAAACTGGACGAACCGCAAGGTTGGACCGGGTTGACCTTGCGGTGGAGCACCTCGCCGTGAACTCGCGGCTGGTTCTTGCGGTCCGCAGGTTGCGGCCGCAAGGTTTTCGTTGTTTTCCATTGTTTGGTCACGGTTTCGATGCATGGGGCTACGGGGGCTATTGGGTTATGCTTAAAAACATTAAATATACTTAGAGGAGTATTCGGAATAGATTATAGTACCTCGATTGGATCGAATTGATTCTCAAACCGAAACTTGAATTTTTGGGAAGATGACTTCGGGTTCTTTGATCGGGAGACCTTGGGATTGAATTGAGACTTGTTTGGTGATGCTAGGAGTTGTAGAAGATGATTGGGTCGATCAATTCGGGTTTCGATTGGGTGGAACAAGGAAACCCACTTTTCTCTCTCTTTCTTTCTCTCTCTAAAACTCCATGGATTGGAGTCCGGTTTCTCTCAGATTTCTCTCTCTCTCTGAACTGGTGGAACGTGGGGAATGGCGTGGTGTGCCCTAGGGTCGGGGTTAAGGGGTATATATAAGAGAATTTTTTTGATAAGGGTGATAAAATTGTGTTCTAATGGAATTCTAACTCTTGGTTTGGAATATGGACGAAAATAAGGTTAGGGAGGAAGTAGAGACTGAGTAGGAGTAGGAGAGGGTGAGATGGAAGGAGTTATAATCATGTATGCAATAAAAAAAAATATGAAAGAGATAAATAGGATAGGATAATTATCTAATAAGGAAAAGGAATTTTATTTAAAATAATAATAATAATAATAATAATAATAATAATAATAATAATAATAATAATAATAATAATAATAATAATAAGACCTAATAATATTAACGCTATTATTTATATAAAAAAAATTGGGTCGAAAATCCGGGTTGTTACAGATACTGTTTGCTCCATAACTATGATTTTCTTTTTACCCATCGATTGAATGACACGTGGCAAGGGCAAAATTGGAAAGATGAAGGGTGACTTTGGTTCACCATAATAAAGTAAGATTGAGTTGGATAAACTTATTAATGTTAATAAAACTATGGTAAAGTTTTAAGGATTATTCACCCGTCGAGTGGCCAGTACATGGCATATTCCCTTTTGTTAATTGAATATTATGTGGATTGTTTCTTCCGTCGATCAAGTGACAGGTGTCAGAAGGGAGTATGTTTGATTCTCCCATGATCAAAGGAGCAGTTATTCACGATTAAAGAGGCAGTTTTTCCAGACGTGGATCTCTCATTGTTCGTGGAAGTTATGTGCCAAAGTTTGAAGAAAGTTCAACTGCCATTTTGGGGGGAAGATTCGAATTCAAATCTAAGAAGGCCTCTATTTATGTTTGAGATCGTGACAGTTTGAAGGACACACAAATAACGCCAACAGGCCTTTATCTTTTCTTTTCTAGGAGTAGTTATAACTTGTAATTGTTCACTCAACTATCTTAGTCGGTTGTTCTTCTACTTTGGAGATTAATAAAGTCCGTTTTATTATTCTCCTTCCATAAATCCATCCACTTCATTGTTTGTTTCCAAAAAAGTCCTGAAAATGGCAAGGAACCAAACTCCACTTTTTACACCCACATTCTAGCAAATCACAATACAATTTCCCGTCGATTGGATAGAAATCAAAAAATTAGGTAACAGATACATGTAAGTGCTTGATCCAATCTTACAACTTTCATTAAGAACTTTCATGTATTCTATCGAGCTGATTTTTTAAAAGATCCTTTAAAAAAATATTTTAAAATTAATGAACGGATCGAATCATTTGTATAAGATCCAAAAGTAGATTTCGCAAAAAATCCGTGCAAAGTTATTTGTGTCAATACTCAATAGCACTCTAATTGAAGATTAATGGTTTGGAAAGAGAGCTGATTTTGCCACACCCTATATTGTTAACACCACTCCCCTTTTTGTTTTTATTGAGTGAAGTTACTAAAATACCCTTATTCTTTATGATGCCTACTTTCTCTCACTTGCCAAATGACTGACTTGCCCCTTTCTCTCCCGCTACAAAAAAATACCTTTTCACTTCTTTTCCTTCGAGATCGAGATCCCAGTCGAATCTGGGGAATCCCCTTTTTCAAGGGCAGCAAGGGAGGAACGAGGTTTGGATAGGTTGCAATCTCCAGCGAGGTTGCATCGGCAAAGAAGGGTACTCATTGATCCTATTCCAGCTAGTGCACGTCCACTTTTCTTCCTTATTCTACTAGGTAAGTGTCGATCCATCTTCACCGGTGACCATTTTCCTCTTCATCCTCTTCCAATTTATTGTCTATTCTCTTTCTAAGTCAGTCTCTTGTTTGTAAGTTCAACAATGGATGATGATGGTGAAGACCTCTGTGCATGACTTGCCACAAACCATGGAATTTACACATGAAGATTTCTCTGAACTGAATGATATAATAAATCTCACCGCCAAAAAAAACATTGAAGAAATATCAGAGATGTACAAATCATTCAACTCTACAATTGATTTTGGTAATATCCCTTCATTTATGCTTGGGTTCTAGATCTAGGGGGTTTTTTTAAAAAATTTATTCTTCTTCGGCTTATGCTATAATAGAGGAATTTTACTTGTGAAGTTTTCCCAAGTTTTAAATAATTCTAGGTTCTTCTTGTTTCTGGAAACACTATGGATATTTTGCACCTCATTTATATACGACTGGTTTGGTCCCCACCTACTAACTTGGTTTTGGACTATAGTTTGATTAAGTCAATTTTTTATACCTACTATCAGGACCCCACATTCATATTATAATTTGACTACTTCAATTAGTTCAATTTTTTATACCTACTAATTTGCTTAGGTTAATTTCTTATTCGTATGATAACATTAGAACTCTAACATTGAATATCCACTTTGTGGATTCGTACTATAACAGGTGGTGACATAGAAAATGAAATGACCAAAGTGGGCAATGTCGAGTCTAATGGGCTAAAATCATTGTTAATCGAGAATTTTTCAACTCGAGAAGAGCTCCTTGATAGGGTCCGCAAGGTGAACGTGCTTATCATCGGTTATCAGAGAGGTGGACGTGCTTATCATCGGTCCACTCAACAAGAACTTCTAGAACGTTCCCCAACAACCACACCCGAGGAACCCTTCCGAACATAAGAGTTTTACCGAGCGTAAGACTCGTCCACCGAACAACTGTCGGTCCAAAAGGGGAAGATGTCCCGCCAAGTAAAAGGGCGCGGTACCGAACAAGACCATAGCTGTACGTTCGGAGGGGTAGCTGAAGCTCGGTGAGCAGCCGTAGGACCACTTATCGTTCGGTAAGCAACCGGGGTGACGTGTCAAGATGATTTCTCTCATACAGACGAACTGAGACAACTGAACAGTGGGTCCACAAGATCACCCCATTGAACCCTCGAATATTTCGGCCCACTACAGAGGTGAAGCGAGTGAAGAGGAACGCGTCGTTGACGGAGATCAAGACGGCGTACAGGAGCCTGGCGAAGCTGTACCACCCGGACGCCGTCGTTTCGATCGAGATTCACAACGCCTAAGCCGCTTAGCTACAGAGAGAGAGAGAGAGGGAGGGAGGACAATGGCGAATTGGAATCCTAAACTTACTTCTAATGTGGTTTCTTGTGGGTTTCAACTTTCAATTGTTGAGTTTGATTTTTTTTTTTTTTGAACTAGGATTATGTTGCCTATCAGCTTATGTTGCTAGGTTTCCATTTTTACCAGCATGAGGCTTATGTTGCCGACTTCCCCCTTCCTTCGTCTTGTTCAGTAGGATAAAATAGAGACAGATGCACGATTTACGTGGAAAAATTTAGGATCCTAAATAATTTTAAGCCAAAATCACGGTCTAACACTACTGATTTATTCTATTAATCTAAAAGAAGTACAGATTGCAAAACAGTAAAAACCTTACCCAACCAATCTCCGATGCTCCCAGAGTTTCTTTAAGATCCAATAGATGCACCACAGACTTCACACCCGATCTCCGGATTCAACCGGCTCCGAATCAATCTCAAAAAGATTCGGCCACAGCAGTAAATGGCGCCAAGAACTACGACCAGTGAATGGATGAATGATATGATGCGTAACATGATCTTGGAAAATCCAAAAACATTGAAGGAATTTTTAGAACCAAGAATGTAATGGAAAAATAAGATTTTCTCCTTACTCCTCGGGAAGACAAGAATAATAGAAAACGGAAACGGAATACGGGCTGCGTCGAAAACCTTTTACAGCCGTGCCACCTTTCTTTCTTTAATGTATAATAAACAAATAAAACTCTCTCTCCCTTTACCAAAAAATCAAAAATCAGTGCAACCCTTTCTTTTTCTTTTTTTTAAAACTAAAGCTCCCTCGCCTCTCTGTATTATGTTATAGAAAGGAAAAAAGAAAAGAAAAGGGTTTATGCCGAACAAAAAAACTCTTTTCGGGAGGGGTGTTTTTCTTATGGTTGAACAACCCTATTTTATACTAATAAATGGAAAGTAAATTTTCGGAATTTTTAAAACAAAATTGATTTAGGATACATATATAGGAAATCAAATTTTTCGGGTGGTTTTATAGGAAAGACAAATGTGCACAAATAAAATTTCTAATCTTGGAAAACATATTCATTATGTGTTGTGTAATGCTTTTACCTCTCACGCAATTGGATCGATGTCGCAGCGGTTAACTTGACGCAGAAAATGGGAGAAGCATCAAGCGAGCAACTACCCCTTACAAACAAAAAGACAGGTTTTTGAACTTTGTTGATTTTTTTCTTTGGTCATAATTTTATGATTTTTAGATTTCACTTGTCAAGAAAGATGATTAATACTTCTTTGGAGTATAAAATATTTACCGTGATTATGAATAAAATTCAAAAGACTACAAAAAGACAATGACAATAATAGGCCAAGGTAACTTCTTTCACAAATCCTCCCATTTACTTTGGAGATTGATCCTCTCTCCGGTCCATGCAAATGGATTGGACGGTCAAATTCAATAACGTTAGGATACATGAATTTTTTTTTTTCGAAAATGTCCGGAATAAAGAAATGAATGGTTCAAATTCACTTTGATGTTTGGGTCTTACACATCAAAGTGAATTTCTATCATTCATTGCTCTTTTTCGGACATTTTCAGGAAATTTTTTCCTGAATCTTACTAATTTTTTTCGTTGTTTAATGGTTAGTTGACCTTCATTTATATTTTATAGCACTTCTTGGAAAAAGAAAGAGTTTGTCGAGCAGGGATTTTGTTTACTTTTCTAGTTTAGTAAGGCCTTGGAATTTGTACTGATTTCTATACTAGTTAGTAAATATTTCCCTAGCATAACTGCATCAAAAGGAAAGTTGGAGCTTGGAAACAAGATCATGTCTTGCCTGCAATTGTTTGTTCAGACAATGACTTCACATGTTTTCAATACAAGTTTTTATCTGCCATGCTTGGCTTACAATATTCAACCACTCCCACCTTCGGGCCGCCTCCGATCACACTTCGACCTTATATCACCACCTCCGGCCACCAATGCCACCACCTTGTGACCATCTACATCTAGTCCTACAATCATACTATCAATGACTACTTCCGGGCAGTACTGAAACACCCTTTTTTTTTTCACTTATAGACGAATATGCAAAGAAATATGAACCTCCAACTAATGGGAGAGGCTGCGATTCCCATTGAATGGGTTGCACCCTAGGTCACATAATCTTCTCGTATGACATCCACTCTCACAATCAGTCCTCTTTCTCGCAAACTTTTGTAGTTTGAGAAGTCTTCGAAAGCCGCTTTCACCCTCGTGTTCGCACTCCAGCTCCCACTTGCAATTCGCACATACATTGTGTGAATTAGGACTTACACCACCCGAATGTTTTTGGATACCTTCCATTTTGAAATTCATTTGCTACCCGGATGCAAAGATCAATGGGTTTAGGTGTAAACTCACATTAACAAACCACTACTATCATTTTACTCTGAATAGACATGTAATGAAAGAAAATAAAGAGAATTTGAGTGATAAAGCACAAACATCTCTCACCAAGGACAGTGGACATGACTTGATTTTATTAAACAAGAAAACGAAACAAAATACAAGTATGATTATGCAAAAAGATCTCACAAAATACACACGAGCAATGCTACGTACACTCTTATCGACCACTCATTTCTCACATATGTGTCAGCCCCACACATTTGATTGTGGGATGGACCCCACACATATATGAGAGAAGAGTGATTGGTAGGGGTGTACCTAGACCCAATACACACATGACTTGATCTTAGTAAGCTAGAAAAACATTCTAACCACACCCTTTGGGACACTTACACAACAACAGTATCCATGTAATCCTCAATCGATGGGGGTACATGGGCATGGAAGGACAAGAGACAGACATAACCTTTGGAACACACCTGAGTTATAAAATAGATACAACATAGATAATCGGCATTAAGCCAGTTATTTAATTGACAGTTCCGAACAGCTGCTGGAGTAGCTTCTGGATTTACTGGCCCTGCAAAAAGAGAGATGCATATTGTAAGTGTTTGTAATTCTGCTTGATATCTCACTACGAGCGAAAAAATCCAAGTGCCATTGCGGTAGTCTTTTCAGCAGAAGGCGTGAGGGACTACCAGAAAGCGCTTCTTGTAGATTTCAACGAGTTTTGCCGGATCATACTTTGTCTGCGTGTAAGCATCAATCTTGTTCAACTCCTGCACAGAATTCAGCACCAAGAACTGAATTTTTGAAGTTTCGTTCAATATAGTGTTAGATTCAAATTTCACGTTCAAAAACAGATTTAACTCACTTCAATCCATGCACCTAGTTTAGGTCGTCCTGCCGTGATGTCATACTTCCACACGTCTTGGAAGATGATTTGAAAAGTTCCAATAAAGGGACCATAGGCTATATCCACCTGTAGAAAAACATTAAAATTAATCACATGATTCCATTGACAATTGACATGCATGCTTGCTTGCTTGTCAAAACAAGCTAAAATGCTCTCCGACAAAGACCCCGCAGCCCAAACAGAAATAATAATTGAATGAGATTGCGAATGCAGAAAGTTCCACGCGATGGAGCACTAAGAAAACCAACAGAACGGGAATGGGGCATACCAGACTGAATTGGCCAAGGAAAAAAGGACCGTCCTCGAATTTGTTTAGAGCGGTTTCCAAGTAATCAAAAGCACTACCTGAAGCAGAAACTACTTAAGTCAGCAAGGTTTCGAGAGATCACTGTCTTTTATACTGCAACTAATGTCGCAAAACACGGCAAGTATACAATCTCACCAGTTTCTGTCACTGGATCTCCTTTAAAAGAAGTAAACACGGTTTTGTTGAATGTGTCAGTGTACTCTAACAACTCTTCAGCAAACTGTCGTTTGGAAGGATCCTATAATATTTTCACATTGTTGATCATCAAAATCAGAAAACATAAAGAGTGAGAGAGAGACGGGGAAGGGGTGTCAATACATAATCACATCTTACATTAGGCAAAAGTTTGGGTCCTTCAAAGTTATCCTCGAGATATTTAAGTAAATCTAGACTCTCTCCGATGACTTTGTTGTTGTGCTCCAGTGAGGGCACCTAAGGAAAAAAGAGTGAGCAAGAAATTCTCAAGTAGATGGTATAATGTTAGGCAGTAGCTTTGAAGAGTGATTTCAAACTTTTCATGACAATGCAAAACGCATCGCAGGCAATTCAAAAGGCATTTACAAATAACTTTGCAGACTATAGGTCAACTTGACATTCTACAAGTATTTCTGGCGAAGCCAGATTTTATTCCGAATGAAGCTGAAATCAGCGAAATGATACAATAGGACCAAGGCCAAGTTTCGACTTCTGTTGCTAACTTTTCCAATTATGTATTATCACCCGCATTACTATAACTGCGAATATTTGGTAAGACGGATTCAAGATGAACACTTCCATAATACTTCCCATACCACTGATATGAGTTCCAGTAAAAGAAAAAAGAGCTTTATTCAAGATGATTGTAACTACCTCCTCTAGGTCTAGAATGACAAAAAAGCTTACTTATCGGTAAAAGTTGTCCCGTTTATCTCCCCATTCAAATTCATGTTATACATGATCCTCAGATCATTGCTATTATGGCCAAAATATACCCGCAATACCAGTTCTCCAGCTTTATTTTACCACAAATTGTTCTCCCTGCCAATGAATTTCAACATTTACATAAAGACGTTTCCACTGGAGCACCATATTGTGGTGGCGTGCAAAGGATAAGGATCCAAATCTTCAATTGTAGCAAAATCTTTCAAATAAGTTATAATATACTCCCAAATGATTAAAGATTTTGTATCCATTTTAATCCGTACAACTTCTTTGTTGATGTCCATCAACAGCAACATCAGCACACCGTAACGTCAAAAATATGTGTGAGCAACGTCTATTGCATTCCAAAAGTACTTTACAACACAAAGCACAGCCAGCAAAATAGTTGGAGGTCTTTACCCTCTCATTGTCAAGAAGAGTTAGAAAATCTTGATGACCATATAAGAAGATTTTTTTTTTCTTAGTCAAATAAGAGGCACTGGTGATTAAAAAAATTGCAACAATTAACACGAGAAAATGATCGAAAGAAGGATAATGTTCGGAGAGAATGCTACCTTACTTTCCGGGTAAACTTTCTCTTTGTACCAAGTAGGCTTGCTTCCAAGGTCAATGGCAACCAATTTTATCTTGTCTTGTAGACCCTACATCTCAAAATTTACACAAGATAAGCCCCACGAACACGTTGAATAAAATCTAATGCACACAAAACTGAGAAATCATGCAAATTAATCTTTTGTTAAGTCCTTCGGATGACTAGACATGCATCCCCTACTACCCCGTGTGCCGATAAGCAAGCTCAATTTTTTAAACTTCGTTGAGAGGCATTCTCAATCAGCTGGACATTATGCACATTTGACAAGCAAGGTAAAAGCCTTGCGTCCAAGGTGCAGACTTAGCAACACAATTCCCACAAAAGATTCTCCGGTTGAAATGTAGATTTCTCCTTTGTGAGTCGTAGATGACTCTATATAACTAACGTAAAGCTTTCACCTTTACAGCATGCAAGCAAACAGAGGACATGGAAAAAAAAAAGGTACTCAAGAGCAAGAAAAACGAACCTTGTAGTTTCTTGCTGTCCAAACACGCTGCGCATATGGGCATATGTAAGCGATATACAACCTTCAAGAAGATACCCAAATTGAATTCGTTATGAAGTAGGAGTATGAACTAACTGCAATCTAAGTTCAACAAAATAAATATTCTCAAAGATACCCGATAAACTATAATATGTGAAACTGAAATGTATTTACTCTAATCAAATGAAATTATACTGAGCCTAATGTCCCAATAAGTTAGTGTCAGCTATATGAATTCCTTTTAGTACTCGGTATTCCACTTTGTCAATCAATGTTACATGGACCCTTTAAGCTGTATAAAGTATCCTTGTCACACAATCGACACAGAAATAAGGGTATAGTACCCGTGAAGTTCATGTTTAGCTGGACAAAAACTTGCCAAGTATATTTTGTAATTCAATTTTCTCATGAGCTATGTGTAGAACTCCTATAATAGGCGTACGCATGAAAAGAAAAACACTACGACAACTACTAAACACAATTTAAACTAGAAATTAAACAAAAAAAAATTTATTGAGGATTTTAGATATCAGGTCCGGTGTGTCCCCTAGCCTTGAAATGAAGGTTAGATGGATCCGATATACAAGACACGTACCTACACCTGACCCGACATTAGCACCCGAGTTCATAAAACATAGTAGCTGTCAATGCCATATGTTTACTACTGCTAGAATTTAATACATTCACATCCACTTTTCCCAGGCATCCCATGTAAAATTAAAACTTCACCACCCTAGCATTTCCATTCACACAAATGGTACACACTACACAGACAAACATATTGAGAGAGAGAGAGAGAGAGCATACCTGGTAGTTCCATCAAAGAGGGGAGGGGGTTCAAGAGAAGTAGAATCCAAAGTTGGGGGAAGATCCTCTTTCACGAAACTACACAATTTTTCGAAACAAAAACCATCAAAAATCAACACACACACACACACAATCCATTACCAGTGTTCATCACAGATCAAAACTAACACTCCATATACTCATTATGTATTAAGAAAACATCCTTTTGATGTGAGGGTCAGTTTTGAGGCTGTCCATACTCTTTTTTTTACTAAAAACTTCTAACTACTTAATGAAAAGAAAAATAAAAATAAAAACTGCCACCCCAAATCTTTTCTCCACTCTTTTCTACCTTCGCATCCTAAATTTCATTACAAATTAATCTCAATTTTTTAGATTTTCCTCAACTCATCTTTTTGCATAATTGCGTGCTGGCGTCTGGTAGGGTTGCAAGAGAGCCAAGCCGAGCTTTGCAGTGTTTGAGCTCAGTTCATTTACTAAACGAGCCTAAAAGTCGAGCTCGAACTTGGGTCGTTCGTTTTTTGTAGACGAGCCGAGTCCTTAACGAGCCAAGCCCGGTTATTTTACTCAACCAGCCTCTATAAACAAGCCAAGCCTAAACGCCGAGTTTTTGAGTGTTGAGATCGACTCGTTTACTAAACGAGTCTAGAACTCGAGCTCAATTGCTAAACGAGTTGAGAGGCGAGCCGGGCCACGAGCTGCTCGATTTGTTAATTTGCAGCTTATGTAAACACAGATACTACGTACATAGAATCAGAGAAAAGAGCAAAAGAGCTTACAGAGAAGCCATGATTGTTGGTTGATCGATTTCTAGGTTTTGAATATCAGCTTTCGGGTGCAGTGGGCGTTGTGTGAACTGTGAAGTGTTACATTCAAAGACTGGCCTTTATATAAGGAGAGACAGATTGTTTGAAGTCGCGAGCAGTGACGAAAATGGCGGGGGGAGTAAATGGTAAATTTGCTTCTCAAGAGTCTTTCGTCACGAGGGACTTCACTTCCTCTTGGTTTCCGGTTCATTGCATCTGGACCATTTTTCGTTCAAATAAAGTAGTACATCCGTGCATTGGAGAAAAATTTGTTTGGAATATTTTTGTGATTCTGTTTCACCGATCCGCTCAATCGAAACGAATGTGTGAGATTTGCCGCTTCGACAAATGATTTATCCACGTCTCTCCGTGAATAATTATCTCTCCCGTCCATTACGTTAACAATTTAAACTTTTTTCCCCTTTTTTTTTTGTGATTCTATTTGATGTCACAGATTGAGCAAAGATAGGAAGCTCCATATAAAACATTGCAGATATCCTGTCCTCCAAATCAAGTTACAGAGGGGAAAGAAAATTTGATTTTGTTTATGCAAAAGAAGTAACATGACGACATCTGGAATATTGGGCCGAGATTCTGAACGTTGGCCTGCAAAATAAAAAAAGTCATGACTTTTTTTTTTTTTATTCGCAAGTCATGACTTCAAAATTTCATCATTATACGTCAAAACCTTATTAGAGCAAAGCCGCCGAACCGGTTCAATTCTAACGTGGATCCCGGTTCTACCCTGTTAGCATCCAAACTGTTCGCAAAGTAGTAATTCATAAACTCAGACTAAATAGTTGTAGCAAATGTAACCCTCAAAATATGAATTACTAATTCACAAATTAAATAGTTACTAGTAATAGTTTTCCCCCACTAAAGCAACTCACAAAAATGAATTGTACAATAACTCAACTTTTTTACCAACTAAACACTGTAATGTTTGACCAAATTGGACCATTAGATTGAATGAAACATCACCGTTTTCACCCCAGAGAGAGAGAGAGAGAGAGAGAACCCGTTGGTTCAGTTAGAACCGTGGTTCCTTGTGTAGAATCAATAACCAAACCACAATTACTAGTTCTAATTTTTTTCAAAACATACCATTGTATCGGAGAACCAGACCAAATAGGATCGTTTGGTTGAATTCATATCGAAAATAAATTTTTCAGTTTTCATGATCACCCCTGCGTACAAATCTTTTTTGTTTTTTTTTTTTGATCCGCAATCTTTTTTGTTTGCCTACAGGCTTTTTTCAGATCATAATCGATATTCATTTCCTTCGCGGTCCCTTGCAATTTCTCCCTTCCCTGTAGTCCTCGAGAGACTTCATTTGCTTCGCTCAATCATGTTGTCTCGGAGGGCATGTTTGATTGTAGAATAAAAGAGATGGAAATGTAGCACTAAGGGGTGAGACTCACTGGAACTAAGGGCTGGATCAGACCAGGATGGACTATTTTTCTATTCGGTTCCCCATGTGGGGTATTAACTAATATCCGAGGGAGGGTGGTATTACCTATTCCCCTTTTTGGATTATCTCCCTTATCAATTCAACTGTCAAAAATAATTCCCATCATCTTTATCCATTATGACTGACACATTACAACTTACCCCAGTATTTATATAATCTCATCTATAATCCTGTGGATCTCACTTGTCCCCTCTATTTTCATCCTTAATCTTCTCTTATTCAATTCCTCGCAAAAATAATACGACAATCAGACATGCTCAGAGTGTATGGGCGCTTCATGAACCATTGTGAAGAGTTTCAGAAGAAAAAAAAAATGGATAATAAAGTTGAGTTGATTTGTAAGAAAAGAAAACTTTATTGTAAGAAAAGATAACTTTTATTGTCGAAATTAATTTATCTTTATTCCTCAAGATCGCACTTTAAAATTTGTTCGTGGTGACATTAACCACGACATAGCATTTACAAATAGCCTTTTTTGGAACAAGGAAAAAAGTGTGTTTAGTAGGTCTTTTATTTGCTTTTTCTATCTTATTTCCTAATTATTTTCTTTGGGACTTGAAATTATATTTGGTTTCTATTAACGTGACTGTATTTGCTTTGGTCTGAACAAGTTATATTCTCTCTTGCTTGCCCCGCTATATTCAACCACTCCCACCATCCGCCACCATTCCAAGCCATAACCTTCGACCACAATTTCCAAGGGCGGAAGTACACCCACAATGGGTTGGGCTGTAGCCTAGGTCCACTTTAGACCCCCCCCCCCCCCTAAAAAAGATTTATAAATATCTAGTTTTTAGTGGCAGCGGAGTCATGATTTTGATCTGAAGGGGACCAGCTTAGTATTTATATCATAACGTATATATACTTATTGTATCATAAAGTGTTTGCTTTCCAACAAATTAAATTTGTACATTGAAATAATTTTAGCCTAATGTAGTTAAAGTATACCAATCATTTTGCTTTTTTCTTTAGGCTATTTCAACAGTCACGTGTTTATTTTTTTATTTATGAAAAAAATTGAGAAATGGGAATGTAAAATAACCGATTTTTAATCAAATCAAACCAAAATTATTAAGATTATAAGTAACTATACATGAATAATTATCGATAATATTTAAAATTAGGTATATAAAAAATAAAAAATTTAAAACTCTGGTGTTTTTTAAAAACTTTAAAATATCTAGTTCTGGAAGCTCTAGAATATCCTTGTGAAATATAGTTTTTTGTGAGAATTAGTTATATGTGTAATTCTATAATTATCTCAAAGTTTATTTTGTATGAAAATATCTTTGTATTAGAGCTTTCATGAAGTAATATAAATAAGGATAGGTTCTAGCCATTTTGTACCAAGCCAAAACCAAAAAATTGAGTTCAAATGTAATACAAATACTCTCCTTCTCCACCATTGTCTTTAGTATTCTTCCTCTTCCAAAAATTTAGTATTCTTCCTCTTCCAAAAATCTTGTGAACAAATTTTAAGATACGCAATATCAATTCCTAGTTCCGCCCTTGACCACTTCTAACCACCGGCGACCATCTCCGACGACTCCTCCAACGGTCCAACCAATGGCTACCTCCCATCAATACCACACCTCCTTCTCAGTAAGACAACCACCTCACCCTCTCTTGAAAACCTCACCTTTGTTTAGTAAATTGGTAATCGCATCTCAATAAGCAAAATCGCCAAGAAACATGATCGTCCAACAGCCATGGGAAAGTTTGGAGGTTCGCATCGGGGTTACACCACCAACATACTCCAAGTGTATGTCGTGACTTCATCTCTTACATCGATTGATGAAGTCGTGCATATTTTTGGATCAAAAGTGTGGTCTAACTTTTTCGGTTCCATCTGTTATGCGATTCATTAACTTCCAGCATAAAGATACACTAGAGGCCGGGGCACATGTGATGCATGTGCAAGTCTGATTTTGTCAAAATTTGTTAAAATTCGATCAAACAATGAGCAGTATGTTATTGTAAAAATCCGACTTGCACCCCGGCCTCTAGTCTTAGTGTCATCAAACACTTGAAAGGAGAATACAACATCAGAAACAAAACAACAAAACACAGCTAGAAACTAACTTCCACATAGAAAACCCTTCTTCTGAAATACAAAAAAAATAGGCACAACAATAAAATTAGTTTTTTTTGCTATTTGTTTGACAACGATACAAGTAACTGTTTAAGATAAAAATGTTAAAATTCCTCAAATTTAACCGCCAGAAACCCACGTTCCCCTGGATTTTCAGTTTACAAAGAACACCACCTGCCACATCCTCTTGAAACACGTTCCCGTTCCCTCATTTTTCTTCAGTTCTGTATATTAATGGCAAAATCCATGTTTTGAAGGAAGGCAACTTGGGTAAAGGAAACAACTCCCACTTCATGGATCTTGACAAACGAAATCAAATTAGGGTAAACAAAACTGTAATTGGAAAAGTACTCTCATCTATGGTACGTTATCCATATCTTCATTTTTTTTTTTTGAATCGGTCGTACAATTTTAATCTAGGCATAATTTGGAGTTCATTATTTTCCTTTCTTCTTCATTTTTATGCAAATTTTCTCAATCACTTTGCTAATTTGCTATTTGCTTTATAATACTTGAGACTTGTCTTGCACCTGCATAGTTGTAAAATTGAGAGGCACAAAATGGCATTCTGAAATTTGAATAAGGATTTGAGTCTTCATTGATTTGAGTGATTTTTTTTTTTTAAATACAATTCACTTTGATATAAGTTTGAGTAAAAAAATGGAGTGGATTTTGAGGTGTTTTTTACTTGAATTTTCTCCATTGATTTGAGTGAAAAGTATTATTATAATTCACTTTGATATAAGTTCGAGTATTGAGGTGTTTTTAATTTACTCGAATTTTGAGTTAAAGTGGAAAAAAAGACACTAAGGACTGGAGATGCTCTATTGTACCCAACAATAGGGAGGGAATTGTTCTAAAATATATCCTTCTTATTGTTTCCAATAGAACAGTTTCACTAAGGCAATGTTTGGTTGGTTGGAATGATAGATGTAGATGATATTTTCGCTAAGGCAGTGTTTGGTTGGCTAGAAATAATACGTGTGCAAGTCCAATTTTCACCGTTTTTGTTAAAATTCAAGTTGCACATGCATCTTGTGTGCCCCGCCCGCTATACTAAAAGTGTTACTACTGCTATGCATATTTTTTTATATTTCAGAAGGAGGGTTATCAATGTGGAAGTTAGTTTCTAGCTATATTTTGTTGTCTTTGTTTCTGTTGTATTCTCCTTTCAATGCGTGTGCAAGTCGGATTTCAAAAAGGTAATCTCCCTTTATATATTAGATTAGAATAGATATATTGTTTTGGAATGTACATAATCGCATTACATAACTACAATTTTATGCCGAATTGCAATGTAACAAGCGAAAGAAAAATACAAGTACGATAATACACCAACATATCACAGTACACCACACAAATGAGTTGATCTTATTAAGCTAGAAAAATAATCCGACGACAAGCTTTTGGACCCCAAGCAAAGTTCCACCCCCAACCGCCCACATCTGATCACTCCTCCATTCTCTCTCCTCCAAAACTCATCGATCTCTGTCTTCCCCCCTCCTGACGAACTCTCTTCCTCACCTGCGACTCCCTTCCCCAGCAAACTCACCTGCAACTCCGGCGACTCCCTTCCCCGGCAAACATGAATGCTACCTTATTTTCGGGGTAAACCTTCTCTTCGTACCAAGTAGGCTTGTTTCCGAGGTCAATGGCAACCAATTTGATCTTGTATTGTAGACCCTACATCTCAAAATTTATACAAAATAAGCCACGCGAACATGTTGAATAAAGACTAATGCACCCGAAAATTGATAAATCTTGCACATTAATCTTCTGTTAAGTCCTTCGGACATGACATCCCCTGCTCCCCCGTGTGCAAAAAATCAAGCTCAATGTTTCAAACTTTGTTGAGAGGCATTGTCAATCAACTGGACATTTTGCATGTTTGGACATGATCATTAACAATCAATCACTTCGACTGTTATGTTTTCAAAATACGTTATGTTGTGCAAGTGGGTTTCAAGTTTAGTGTTCCAATTCTTTTCCCTACTTTCGCGACAGTCTATCCATATCCGATGAACATAAAAATGATTGGATAGGACTTTGGGAATCGGAGAGGATTCCAGTCCGCTTCAAAAATACGGAGTAGAAAAATTACGGGCCAAAGGTACGTAAATTTGGTGAAATCTAGTTTTTCTTGAGGATAGTAGATATTATTGTTGCTAGTGATTTCTGGAACAATTTTTTTGTAAAGTTTTTTGGAATTATACGAGAGTAATCGAAAAAATAAAAAATATGCACCAAAGTTCAGAAAAGATTAGACAACACAAACAAAAAGACAGGTTTTTGAACTTTGTTGGGTTTTTTTGCTTTGGTCATAATTTTATGATTTTTTAGATTCCACTTGTCAAGACGGGTAATTAATATATAGTATTTTCCGCAAATATGAATAAAATTCAAAAGACTGCAGAAAGACAATGAAAATGGATTGATCCTCCTATTTAATTTGGAGATTGATCCTCTCCGGTCCATACAAATGGATTGGACGGTGGAAGTCAGCAATGTTAGGATACATGAAAAGTTTTCTCGAAAATGTCCGAGGAAAAAGAAATGAATGGTTCAGATTCACTTTGATGTTTGGGTCTTACACATCAAAGTGAATCTCAATCATTCATTGCTCTTTTTCGGACATGTTCAGGGGAATTTTTCCTAAATCTTAATAATATTTTCGTTGTTTAATTGGCTAGCTGACCTTCATTTATAGCACTTCTTGGAAAAAGAAAAAGTTTGTTGAGCAAGGATTTTGTTTACTTTTCTACTCCTACTAGTTTAGTAAGGCCTAGCTTGGAATTTGTAACTAATTTAGTAATTTCTATTGATATTAACTGCATCAGAAGGAAATTTGGAGCTTAGAAACAAGAACATGCCTTGCCTACATAGGTACAATTCTTCAAAACAAGTGTTTGTTCAGAGTCTTCAGACAATTACTTCACATGTTTTCAATACAAGTTTTTATCTGTCATGCTTGCCCAACAATATTCAACCAAGCCCACCTTCTGGCCGCCTCCGATCACACTTCGACCTCATATCACCACCTCCGTCCACCAATGCCACCACCGTGTGACCATCTTCGTCTAGTCCTACAATCATTCATTGACTATCAATGACTACTTCCGGGCAGTGAAACACCCTCTTTTTTTTTTCTCTCTTCAATAGACAAATATGCAAAGAATGAACCTCCAACTAATGGGAGAGGATGCGATTCCCGTTGAATGGGTTGCACTCTAGTTTCTAGGTCACATAATATTCCTGTATGACTTTCACTCTCGCTCTCAATTCTCACTCTGCAAACGTTTGTAGTTTGAGAAGTCTTCGAAAGCCACTTTCACCCTCATGTTCGCACTCCCGCTCACGCTTGCAATTCGCACATACATTGTTTGACTAAGGACTTACACCGCCCAAACATTTTTGGATAGCTTCCATTTTGCAATTCATTTGCTACCCGGATGCAAAGATCAATGGGTTTAGGTGTAAACTCACATTACAAAACCACTATTATCATTTTACTCTGAAGAAACATGTAATAAAAGAAAATAAAAAGAATTTGAGTGAAAATGCACAAGCATCTCTCACCAAGGACAATGGACATAACTTGATCTTATTAAACTAGAAAACAAAACAAAATACAAGTATGATTATGCAAAAACATCTCACAAAATACACACAAGCAATGCTACGTACACTTCTACCGACCACTCCTCTCTCACATGTGTCAACCCCACACATTTAATTGTGTGATGGGACCCACATATATGCGAGAGAGGAGTTGTCGGTAGGAGTGTACCTGGACTCAATACACACATGACTTGATCAATCTTAGTAAACTAGAAAAACATTCTAACCACAACCTGTGGGACACCTACACAACAAACAGTATCCATGTAATCCTCAATCAATAGGGGTATTATGGACATGGAAGAACTAGAGACAGACCAAACCTTTGGAACACCTGAGTTATAAAATAGATACAACATAGATAATTGGCATTAAGCCAGTTATTTGATTGACAGTTCTGAACAACTGCTGGAGTAGCTTCTAGGAAATCCACTACTAGCCCTGCAAAAAGAGAGATGCATATTGTAAGTGTTTGTAATTCTGCTTGATATCTCCCTATGAACGAATAAATCCAAGTGCCATTGCGGTAGTCTTTTCAGCAGAAGGCGTGAGGGACTACCAGAAAGCGCTTCTTGTAAGTTTCAACAAGTTTTGCCCGATCATACTTTGTCTGCGTGTAAGCATCAATCTTGTTCATTTCCTGCACAGAATTCAGCACCAAGAACTAAAGTTTCGAAGTTTCGTTTCAATATAGTGCTAGATTCAAATTTCCCGATCAAAAATAGATTTAACTCACTTCAATCCATGCTCCTAGTTTAGGCCGTCCTGCCGTGATGTCATACTTCCACACGTCTTGAAAGATGAGTTGAAAAGATCCAATAAAGGGACCATAGGCTATATCCACCTGTAGATCATGAATGTGGCAGCAAAATAGAGAAAAACAGTAAAATTAAGCACATGATTCATTGACATGCTTGCTTGCTTGTCAAAACAAGCTAAAATGCTCTTCGAGATAGACCCCGCGGCACAAACAAAAATAATCACTGAATGAGATTGCGAATGTAGAAAGTTCCACGTGATGGAGCACTAAGAAAACCAACAAAACGGGAATGGGGCATACCAGACTGAATTGGCCAAGGAAAAAAGGACCATCCTCGAATTTGTTTAGAGCGGTTTCCAAGTAATCAAAAGCACTACCTGAAGCAGAAACTACTTAAGTCAGCAAGGTTTCGAGAGATCACTGTCTTTTATACTGCGACTAATGTCGCAGAACACGACAAGTATACAATCTCACCAATTTCTTTCACTGGATCTCCTTTGAAAGAAGTAAACATGGTTTTGTTGAATGTGTCAGTGTACTCAAACAACTCTTCAGCAAACTGTTGTTTGGAAGGATCCTATAATATTTTCACATTGTTGATCATCAAAATCAGAAAACATGAAGAGTGAGAGAGACAGGGAAGAGGTGTGAATACATAATCACATCTTACATTAGGCAAAAGTTTGGGTCCTTCAAAGTTATCCTCGAGATATTTAAGTAAATCTAGGCTCTCTCCGATGACTTTGTTGTTGTGCTCCAGTGAGGGCACCTAAGGAAAAAGAACTGCACATGTGAGCAAGAAATTCTCAAGTAGGTAGTATAATGTTAGGCAGTAGCTTTGAAGAGTGATTTCAAACTTTTCATGACAGTGCAAAATGCATCACAGACAATTCAAAAGGCATTTACAAATAACTTTGAAGACAATAGGTCAACTTGACATTCTGCAAGTATTTCTGGCGAAGCCAGATTTTATTTTGAACGAAGCTGAAATCAGAGAAATGACACAATATGACCAAGGTCAAGTATCGATTTCTGTCGTAGTAATTGTTTAAGATAGGTAACTTTTCCAATTATGTATTATCACCCGCATTACTATAACTGCTAATATTTGGTAAGACGGATTCAAGATGAACACTTCCATAATACTTGCCATAACACTAATGAGTTCCAGTAAAAGGAAAAAGAGCTTTATTCAAGATGATTGTAACTACCTCCTCTAGGTCTAAAATGACAAAAAAGCTTACTTATGGGTAAAAGTTGTCCCGCTTATCTCCCCATTCAGATGATTGTAACTACCTCCTCTAGGTCTAGAATGACAAAAAAGCTTACTTATCGGTAAAAGTTGTCCCGCTTATCCCCCATTCAAATTCACGCTATATATTATCCTTAGATCATTGCTATTATGGCCAAAATATACCCGGAATACCAGTTCTCCAGCTTTATTTTATCACAAATTGTTCTCCCTGCCAATGAATTTCAACATTTACATGAAGACGTTTCCACTGGAGCACCATATTGTGGCGGCGTGCAAAGGATAAGGATCCAAATCTTCAATTGTATTTTGTATCCATTTTAATCCTTACAACTTCTTTTTTGATGTCCATCAACAGCAACATCAGCACACCGCAATGTCAAAAACATTTGTGAACGACGTATATTGCATTCCAAAAGTACTTTACAGTACAAAGAACAACCAGCAAAATAGTAGGTCTTTACCCTCTCATTGTCAAGAAGAGTTAGAAAATCTTGATGACCACATAAGAACATTTATGTTTTTCTTCGACAATCAGTTTGATCAACAAATAAGTGGCACTGGTGATTAAAAAAACTGCACCAAGTACTTCACTAACACAAGAGAAAATGATCTGAAGAAGGATATTGTAGGGAGAGAATGCTACCTTATTTTCTGGGTAAACTTTCTCTTTGTACCATGTAGGCTTGCTTCCAAGGTCAATGGCAACCAATTTTATCTCATCTTGTAGACCCTACATCTCAAAGTTTACACAAGATAATCCCCACGAACACGTTGAATTGCACACAAAACTGAGAAATCTTGCACATTAATCTTTTGTTAAGTCCTTCAGATGACTAGACATGCATCCCCTACTACCCCATGTGCCGATAAGCAAGCTCAATGTTTTAAACTTCGTTGAGAGGCATTCTCAATCAACTGGACATTATGCACATTTGACAAGCAGGATAAAAGCTTTGCATCCAAGGTGCAGACTTAGAAACACGATTCCCACAAAAGATTCTCCGGTGGAAATGTAGATTTCTCCTTTGTGAATCGTAGACGACTATATAAATAATGTAAAGCTTTCACCTTTACAGCATACAAGCAAACATAGGACATGGAGCAAAATAGGCAGGAAAAACAAACCTTGTAGTTTCTTGCAATCCAAACACGCTGCGCAAATGGGCATACGTAAGCGATATACAACCTTCAAGAAGATACCCAAATTGAATTCGATAAGAAGTAGGCGTATGAACTAACTGCAGTCTAAGCTTAACAAATCTTCTCAAAGATACCCGATAAACTATAATATGTGAAACTGAAATATATTAACTCTAATCAAATGAAATTATACTGAGCTTAATGTCCCAATAAGTTAGTGTCGGCTACATGAATTTGTTTTAGTATTCTGTATTCCACTTTGTCAATCAATGTTACATGGACCCTTTAAGCTGTATAAAGTACCCTTGTCACACAATTGACACAGAAATAAGGGTATAGTATCCGTGAAGTTAATGTTTAGCTGGACAAAAACTTGTCAAGCGTATTTTGTCATGAGCTATGCATAGAACTCCTATAATAGGCATACGCATGATAAGAAAAAGACTATGACAACTACTAAAACACAATTTAAACTAGAAAACAAAAAATTTGTATTGAGGATTTTAGTTATCCAGCCCGGTGTGTCCCCCTAGCCTTGAAATGAAGATTAGATGAATCCGATATACAAGACACATACCTACACCCGACATTAGCACCCGCGTTCATAAAACATAGTAGTAGCTGTCAATCCCATATGTTTACTACTACTAGAATTTAATAATTCACCTCCACTTTTCCCTGGCATCCCATGTAAAATTAAAACTTCCCCACCCTAGCATTTCCATTCACACAAATGGTACACACACAAACATATTGAGAGAGAGAGAAAGATCATACCTGGTAGTTCCATCAAAGAGGGGAGGGGGTTCAATAGAAGTAGAATCCAAAGTTGGGGGAAGATCCTCTTTCACGAAACTAAACAATTTTTCGAAACAAAAACCATCAAAAATCAACACACACACACAATCCATAACCAGTGTTCATCACAGATCAAAACTAATACTCCATGTACTCATTAGAATCTACTAAGAAAACATCTTTTTGATGTGAGGGTCAGTTTAGAGGCTGTCCCATACTCTTTTTATAATAAAAACTTCTAAATACTTAATGAAAGGAAAAGAAAGAAAGAAAAAACTGTCGCCCCAAACTTTTTTTCCACTCTTTTCTACCTTCGCATCCTAAATTTCATTAATAAATAATCTCAATTCTTTAGATTTTCCTCAACTCATCTTTTTGCATAATTGCGTGCTGGCTTCTGGTAGGGTTGCAAAAGAGCCGAGCTTTGCAGTGTTTGAGCTCAATTCATTTTACTAAACGAGTCTAGAAGTCGAGCTCGAGCTTGGCTCGTTCGTTTGTAGACGAGTTGAGTCCTTAACGAGCCGAGCCCGGTTATTTTACTCAACCGGCATCTTTAAACGAGCAGAGCCCATAGAAACGAGCCGAGTTTTTGAGTGTTGAGCTCAGCTCATTTACTAAACGAGTGTAAAACTCGAGCTCGGCTTGATTGCTAAACGAGTTGAGTCGAGCTGCTCGATTTGTTTGCAGCTTATGTAAACACAAACGAAACAGTTTTCTTCTCCTCTGCACCATTGACAGCACCCGAGGGGAAAAAAAAAAAGCTTCAGATGCTCATGGTTAATTTGCTTCAAGGATGCTCATGGTTAAACACTGATGTAGTTTTCCAAGTTAATTTAACGCCAAAGCACATGCGGGGTGAAAAATTCGTCAAATTACAAGGAAAAAAAACACTTCAATATAGCCTTAAAAATGAGATGGATTTTTACCCTGGGATATTTTCGGAGGTCCAGTGATGCTGTGACCGTACTCCGCTGCGGGTGGGCCAACCGAGGTTTACGGAGGGTTGGGGACACTGTGACCGTACTCTGCCGCGGTGGGCCGATCGAGATTTTCCGAAGGCCGGAGACACCGTGACCGTACTCCACCGCGGGGAGTGGTGAATAAACTTGAGTTTTTTAAAAGTGGTGAAGTCTCTACCCTCCTGCCCGACAGAGTACCACATCTCTAAATTAAGAAAAATTAGATCCACGCCCATGCAAAACTCGACACTTTTTGTAATTGTGGGTGTCTGATAACGAGCACAACTAGAGGCCGGAACACATATGATGCGTGCGCGAGTCGAATTTCGACAAAATTTATAAAAATTCACTCAAACAATTAATAGACGGGAAGCTATTGTGCATTTGTGAAAATTCAATCAAACAACAGACTGGAAGCTATTATGCATATTTTGTCAATATCCGACTTGCACATGCATTGCGTGTGCCCGACCTCTGGTGTACATAGAATCAGAGAAAAGAGCCAAAAAAGAGCTTACGGAGAACGCATAATTTGTTGATCGATTTCAAGTTGTTTGAATTTCAGCTTTCGGGTGCAGTGGGCGTTGTGTGAAGCGTTACATTCGAAGTCCCCAGCCTTTATATAATTTTTCAGTGCCAGGGGTATATCCCAAGTGATGCCCGCTCAATGCACTTTTGGACGGTTCAGATTAAAACCTTCTCTTTCCTCTCACCTCTCCTCTTTCTCTCTCCAAATCGGAGTCATCCAAAATCGCATCGGACGGTTCAGATGTGCCGAGTGGGAACCATGTTACCCACCCGGCACTGAAAAATTTCTCCTTTAGATAAGGAGAGACAGATTGTTAGAAGTCGCGAGCAGTGACGAAATGGCGGGGGGGAGTAAATGGTAAATTTGCTCAACAGTCTTTCGTCACAAGGGATTTCACTTCCTCTTGGTTTCCGGTTCATTGCATCTGGACCATTTTTCTTTCGGATGGATGAGATTTGCCGCTTCGATGAATAACTTATCCACGGCTCCTCCGTGAATAAATATCTCTCCCGTTCATTACGTTAGTAATTTAAACTTTTTTTTCCCTTTTTTTTTTTTGTGATTCTATTTGATGTCACAGATTGAGCAAAGATAGGAAGCTCCATATAAAACAATGCACATATCCTGTCCTCCAAATCAAGTTACAGAGGGGAAAGAAAATTTGATTTTGTTTATGCAAAAGAAGAAACATGACAACATCTGGAATATTGGGCCGAGATTCTGAACGTTGGCCTGCCCAAAACAAAAAAAAAGTCATGACTTCAAATGATGTTTAGAACTTAAACTTAACTTAAATCTAAGAATTTTGTCTTTATTTAATTTTTTTTTGTATTTGTTAGTTTTATGCCAAACTTTTATAGGTATTGATTCATCTCGAGACGAATCGGAAAATTAAAAAAAATTCACTTTTACCCAAATATTTTGATAAATAACCACTTTTTAGCGCTAAATTTTTAGCGCAAAAAGTCACTTTTAGCTCTAAAAAGTGGCTATTTCTGAATAATGAGCTTCCCAAGCTTACACATAGCCTTTAATACTCGTTTAAAATACTTAGAGATGGTTTCCCGAATGCTGGAATCACTCTTGGATTATGCGATTTCTACTATTGTGTCCAACTACGAGCAAAAATATACATACTTGCTCTTGGACTGTTAAGTACCTTGAATGCTTTAACCGAGTGTGTACTTTAAGTGCCTCACAAAATGCAATAAAAACATGTGTTTCCATTCGAAAACCTTCATCACACCTTGCATCATGACCATTCAAAACCTCTAATACATAATCGTGTCCTCTTAATATAGAGGTTCGACATGGAATACGACTATAGTATTTCTGATGATGTTCATGTAGTGCTAGGGTAACCAATGTGATTATTGTTTCGTCGTCTGAATCAGACTCCAATTCCTTGTCACTATCATCGCTAGACTCCATTTGGCTACAAAAAAAAGAGTAGCATACACAATTGAAGAACTGATCAACTGGTTCATTCTATTCAAGCAAAATATATCACGTACACGTTAGGCACACGACAATTGACCCAAAAAGAATGATTATATATCACTTTAGAACATGAATTAATTAGCTAGTCTCCAGAGAAAACCCCAAACTAGTGCTGATCCACCTATGCTCTAAGGCAATAATGAAACGAATGACAGCAAGGCTCTCTGCCAATTTGTTATGGGATCTATGCAAATAAAATAACCCCTGTTTGAGTGTTGTAGCTCAGCTGTCTAAATAAACCACTTCGTACTTAGTCATAGGTTCGGTTAATAGATATCTACAACATTGCATCAGTTAGAGGCATCACTTCTTTTTTTTTCAATGGTAAAACATCCAAAATGAAGTCTGATAGCTTTACTATTTTTTCTATTCCAACGCGATAAAAAAGATGCTTCAAACTTCAAAGGCGTATGTTAAAAGAATGACTAACCCCAACTTGAGAGAGATTGTGTCTGAGCTTTCATAGTCATGTACATGGCCTGCAGACTTGCATATATTGTTAACAGACTCTGATGATTGGCCTTCTTCAAAGACCATGGTATCTGAGTCAGCAACGACATCGTTTCAAGCATTAGATACTTCCATTACCTTCAATGAAATGTTACAGTAGCCACATTAAATCTTGTGGAAGAGTAGAACATAATTGAAACAAAGAAGGGAGATAAATTTAGGGATATAATTGTAGGATCCAGAAAGGCCAACAAGGTACTAAAAACTGCTGAAAAAGAAGATTGCCCAGTGACATCATAAAGATTGCCTATTAACAATAGTCCAACAAGAAAACAAACCACAAAAGTTCCATATCCAAACCGTAGTCCAACAAGAAGAGAAAACAAACCAACCACATAAGTCTTACAACCCACAAAAGCTTACAAACCAACTACATAACCATGTCCTAAACCAAACCAACCATAAACAAAAGTTCACACATATGAAAGGAAGTCCTTCCTTTGCTCTGACTTGCCAAGGAATATGGGTCTCCATGAAGGGTCATCCTTTAGTAGTTTCATCCCTTTCGTATATGATGCTCAATCTAGGTTTTCCATGGCATTAAGAGTTTTTATGCACGCAACCAGCAGACCTTGTGGCTCACCATGGTCTTGGGAAGTCACACTAACACTAGTGCTCTTAGCATTATGCTTTGCTTCAAGGATATCCACCTTCCTCTTGCTACTTTCTGCAAGAGCACTTAAAGATGCACTAAGGTTCGCAGACAATGAGTCCCTCTTCTTACTCTTGCTACTCTCCTTTGGCTCACTAGTCTTCAAAGCCTTCATATCAAAAACCTTTTTGCCTTTTCCACTAACCACTACGTTCGTTACTTCTATTTCGCCATCGTCTTTGTCCTGTTTAAGTTGGAATGAGGGATCAGAACTATCTGTTCCAGACGGGGATTGGACTGACGGGTGAGCATTGAATCCTATTGCAGTGGTATCTCCAAGTATTTGGGTCATTGCTGCATAGTGTAGGAAACCTTTTTTCCTGAAATCCTTGGCCTTCTTATTAAGCTAAGTGAAGAACAAAGTGGCCTATATCAGACATAATTTATAAGCATGAGTAAAATAAAAGGGAATAGGTCAATTCTAACCTTATAGAGTTTCGCCCAGAGGGTATCATCAGCAGTAACAGTACCTTTTTTCGCAAACCACCCAACGCCACTTTGGTCACAAAGGCTCTTAAATTTGGTGTGCGTAGTTGGTTGAACTTGTATTTTATTTGAAGTTCAGAGTATTCGTATTTAGCTTTAGCGGAAAGACTCTTCCTCATCCTAGCCCAACTTTTTATCTGAAAAATCCTAGTATCTTTACTACCCATTGTTTTCACCTCCTCCTCCATATGTCAATAAAAAACGCCTCATTTTTCTTCGACCACAGGGAATCAGCTACACCTCCCACTTCAACATCATCATCATCCCCAATCTTGATACTTACATTGCCTTTGGTAGCCATTTCCTATTTATAAATCACCCCACAATTGGTCTAAATAAGATCTCAGATTTATTTGGGTGAAGTAGAACTATAGATTCAAGAAATCTCATGGATAAGTCAAAGGTGGCCGCAACAATAACCATCTAACAAAATCAGGTACATGATCCGACAAATCACCAAATCCAGATTTCAAAAAATAGCTAATAAATCAATCGTACTCGCCGACTGATTATAGTAACAATCGCACTATCAAATACAGAAGCATATGTTTTCAGCGTGGTGAAACAGTGAACTATATGGAAATTTGTATACAAATACAGAAGCATAAAAGAGTATACAGGTTCAGAAAATCAAAACGTACGGAGACAATAGCCGATCAAGAGAGAGAGAGAGATCTTTCAGCCACTTGAAACCAGTGGGATCAAGAGAGATCGATGGACCTGGGGAAGACTGAGATAAGGAGAAGCAGAACGCGCCTTCCAGGATTTGGCAGTCGGTTTTTTTTTTTTTACAAGAAGTGAAAGTATTTTTCAATTTTCAAAAATTTAGAAAACTCATTTAAATTTTTAAAAATGAAAATAGACAACCAAACAAACTTCCGGTTCTAAATTTTGAAAATGAAAACAGAAAACAGGAAATGAAATGGTTACCAACAAGACCTTAGTGTTTACGAAGAGGTGACTTAGGGATTTTCATGCTTAACATTGGGCTTCTACCCATAGTTTATGTTAAATTTAAACTTAAAATTATATTTGTCAAGTGGATGGCCAAGTCCCAACTGGACATGAGACATGGAAGTCATACCCTTAATGACTGTCGAAGGTACTTTATACATTTTACGAAACGGTTTAAAACTGCACCAATACAGAGTAACAATCTACCTACTTTGATTTGTGTCAGTTTAGCAAATCAGTTGCAATACAACCGCAGGTCATTGGTAATCTAAAAAAATCAGTTGTCTTTACAGAATTTACCTTTCAATAGCTCTCAAGGAGACGTTTCCATGCATCAATAGCCATGTCTCGAATTTTTTTTGGCTTACTGAGGTCTGGCTATAGATTCTTTTTATTTGTTCACATTCCTTTATGGGAATATCTGGTATGCACCTCTTGTTCCTTGGGAAGCATTTAGGTCTTTCTTTCTTGCCTTTTTCTCTTTTGATGGCCTACTTTTCAATCCAGGAATGAAACTACTATTGTGTGCCCTCCTTAGATTATAAAAGCAAACTGATAGTATCACTAGTAATTGAATATGCACAAATTTAATACTATGAACAGTTTAAAAAATATTTGAGGTCAATAAATCAAAAAGATGCTACGTTTTATTATGTTTAGACCATTTTGTAAACGACAACCAGTAACCACACTGACACTGACGATACGTAAAATATAGTATAGGTATGAGTTCCAAGACAATGAATTTGGTGCAATCATTTTAGAATGGAAATAATACTCTACACATTATGTGTGCATTCACAGCTCACACCAGCTCCACTATGTAGTTTGAAAAAAGAGAGTACACAACATACATTAGCTATTGCATATAGCAAGTATTTTATAACCTAGAATCTACATCAAACCTTGAGTCGTCACCAGAGCACTACCCAAATCAAATTAGGTTTCACAAGTCCAAAATGTTGTGTGATGACTGTGGGAGGTGACTGTGGCATCGTTGCGGCAAGACGGGCTGTGGTGGAGTTGATTTGGCTGGCAAAAAGAGAGGGAAAGAGAAGTGATTTTTGAGAGTATTTTTATTTATTTTTATAATTACGATTAGGCTAGTATGACAACTTTTATAAACCACTAACGGTGTCAGCTAAAAGAGGTGTCCATATGATTTAAAAGAGCAAGGGGTAATAGTGTGATTGTGAATTAATAGAGAGCATGTCAGTGTAATTTACTCTAAATCAAGCTAGGAAACAAGGGGCAACACAATCCTCGTATTTTAGTATGTGTTTTTTTTTTCTCCCCCTCTGTCTTTGTCTTTTGCTTTCGGTCTCTTTATTTCTCCTCAAATTTTTTTTTCATTCTCTTACAATATTGTTAGGAAGGGATTAGAATTTTTTTCTCCATAACTTGCTTAGCGAAAAGTCCTTTTTGCCCTCTATTTTAGCAGTAGTAACCCGCATGTGAAGGAAACCGTCTATTTAGAGAGGAACCATTGGACTTGATTGCTACTATCACAATAGTTTATGGATCAAGTAGGTTGATTTAAAAGCTTGGGGATATAAACAAAATTGAGGATGTCTAGGGGATAAAAGTGAAAATAACCCTAATAAGACGACTGATGATCATTTCTCCTGGATGAGAGAATCAAGTGACGATAATATGTTTCTTTCCTTAGATTTTTTGTGGAGGTGAATGTGAAGGGGAGTGCAGAGAGATGAGTTTCAGTGTCGCAAACTCTGTATCCCCAAGCTGGATTAATAACTTCTTTGATTGGAACTTCGGTAGGGGAAAAGCCGATGAGAAACCACAGCCCAATTACCACCCTATTGATCTTCCCTTCCCACCTTCTCTGGTTGCCAAAACATTCCTCAAGGGTACTCTCTCTCTCTCTCTCTCTCTCTCTCTCTCTCTCTCTCTCTCACGCACACACACAACTAGGGCTGCAAACGAGCCGAGCCGAGCTGAGCTTTACCGTGTTCAAGTTTGTTTGTTAAGTTTTTAACGAACCCGAGCTCGAGCTCAGTGAAAACTTAACGAGTCGAGCTCGAGCCGAGCGGGCCTTGGCTTGACTCGAGCTCGAGCTTGTTCACGAGCCTCAACGGACCAACGAAAAATGTATATATATCCTCGCATAGGCCTAATACAACCAAAAATATTTTGATTGTGAAGGTATATATTTTTTATTTTTCTATGGAGCGGGGTGTAATGGTGTGCGTGTGCTCTCGCCTCTCTTGGTTGACTGGAAAGTAAAAACGGAAAGAACAAATTATGAAATAACAATAAAAATCCTAAACTTAAGTATATATATCCGGGCTCGCGAGCCGACTCGAGCCGAGCTTATCCTAGCTCGAGCTCGGCTCGTTTACAAAACGAGCTGAAAAAATCGGCTCGAGCTCATTCGTTTAACTTCCGAGCCGAGTTTGAACGAGCCGCTCGCGAGAGCGGCTCGGTTCGTTTGCAGCCCTACACACAACTCTGTTATTACCATGACCCTTCGGGACTTCCGATAAAATGGGAGCGATGTGGGGAACTCTGTTATTACCCTCAGAAAATGTGATTTTGGGGTCAAATGGCCAGTAACAAGCATTTGAGTATTTGGTCAATGACGTTGATCGTTTCTCTTGGTAAAGCAACACATTTTTCCTCTTAAAACATTTTTTTCTGGCCAACTAAGTGCCTAACTGTGCACATAAATTTGTACACGAACTTACTGTCAGTAATTTGACCGCCCGGCCGAATTAATGGGAAATATCCAACCTGATAATCTCTATTCCTTGGCATTATAGACAGTATTCATTATCTACTCAACAACTAAGAGATCCATTCGAGGAACATGAGGATATTTCACTATATGTTTCGTCTGGGGCTTTATATGCTGATCTCCTTAGTCCTTACATTGACGTAGAATTCAGCCAAGCTTATTCAATCTTTTGTGACGTTGTATGTTTTTTGTTATCCTTTTCGTAATCGGTTAAAAGAGGAATCATATGAATTCGACAACCCACAAAAGATTTGAATATAGCAATCCAGTATGCTAAGTTTTGTCATGAATTTATGCAGGTAGGGAACTCAAATGCTGTTACAAAGCCACACTTGACGGATTCAGCGCAACTGCATTTCACAACTGCTCTGATTTCAAAGGACCCTGTGTTATAATCGGTTGGACAAACAAGTCATTCAAATTTGGAGCATTTAACCCAGAAGGATACCGAAGCACCGACGATTACTATGACACTTTTGATGCCTTCCTCTTTTACTGGGAAAAAAATGATCAAACAACTGATGAACCCATTGTTCTACCCAAAGTAGGGGGTAGTGGAGCTGCACTTTTCGATTATGCTCGAGGTGGGCCGCAGTTTGGGGCCGACGGCCTGCTCATTGGGCCGCCATTGGCTCCAGTCATGGGCGGGTTTGCTGGGCCGGATACGAATTCGGGGATTGGTGATCTGAGGCAAGCTAAGTCAAGATTGGGACTCTCTTATGCTAAAAGGCCTGATGGGAAGGAGTCCTTGTTTGGGGATGAGTTTAAGGCTGTTCTTGAAGAGGTGGAAGTGTTTTGTAGCCCTCAAATTGCAAGCCTATATTAGCTTGGACAGTATATATGTAAATGTGTTGTGAAGTATTTCATTTTGCGTCCTCCTTGTTCTCCTCTGACATACCACAAACAAGATCTACTCAATCAATTCATGAGTCTAGCTAGCTCGAGCTAGCGGTCTGATTTTTTCATTGAAGTGTAAGTTTATTGAGCCAAGCTGAAAAACTTTTTGTGCTTTGAAATGTGTTCATGACAACCTCAATTTTCAAAGTTAGTAAAAACTAAGTTTAAACAAGTTACTACAGCGTTTGGTTCAGCTCGTCTCACAACGTTACATTTAAATTGAGATCCTATCGTATTTTGAACCAAAATACTTGGGTAAAAGTAAATAAATTTTACTTTTCTGATTCGTCTCGTTGAGACGAATCAATAGCGGACAAAAGTTTGGCGCAAAACTAAGAAATGCGAAAAAAAAAATCAAATAAAGACAAAATTTTCAGATTTAAGTTAAGTTTTTAAGAACGCAGCCTGAGAATCAAAATTTCATCATTATACGGCGAAACCTTATTAGAGCAAAACCGCCGAGCCGGTTCAATTCTAACGTGGATCCCGGTTCTACCCTGTTAGCATCCAAACTATTCACAAAGTAGTAATTCATAAACTCAGACTAAATAGTTGTACCAAATGTAACCCTCAAAATATGAATTACTAATTCACAAATTAAATAGTTACTAGTAATAGTTTTCCCCCACTAAAGCAACTCACAAAAATGAATTGTACAATAACTCAACTTTTTTACCAAACTATAAACACACAAGCAATGTAATGTTTGAGAGAAAGAGAGCAAACCCGTTGGTTCGGCTAGAACCGTGGTTCCTTGTATAGAATCAAAAACCAAACCACAATTACCAGTTCTAATTTTTTTCAAAACATACCACTGTATCGGAGAACCAAACCAAATAGGACCGTTCGGTTGGATTCATATCGAAAATAAAATTTTCAATTTTCATGAACACCCCTGCATACAAATCTTTTTTGTTTGCCTACAGCTTTTTTTCAAATCATAATCGATTTTCATTTCCTTCGCGGTCCCTTGCAATTTCTCCCTTCCCCTGTAGTCCACGAGAGACTTCATTTGTTTCGCTCAATCATGTTATCTCAGAGGGCATGTTTGATTGTAGGATAAAAGAGATGAGACCGTGGCACTAAGGGGTGAGACTCACAGGTGGGTCCAAATGTTCTCCCTTTTTCATAGTTTGGTGCTTGGTTGCACACGGGAATAAGGGCTGGATCGGACCAGGATGGACTATTTTTCTATTCGGTTCCCCATGTGGGGTACTCCGTATTAACTAATATCAGGGGGAAGGGTGGTATTACCTAGTCTCCTTTTTTGGATTATCTCCCTTGTCAATTCAACTGTCAAAAATAATGGGGGCGACTATTCGCAATCCTCAAATTTTCTCCCGTAGCCCGTTAAAAATTTTTGAAAATTATATTTTAGTAACTACATGTCGAAAATATGTTTAACCTTCGGTAAACAACTACCGAACATACATTTCGGTAAATAGCTGTTGAAAATAAGATTATATTTCGGTAACTACATGTCGGAAATGCACAAGAAACATATATTTCGGTAATTGGATGCTGAAAATGTATCTCAATTTCGGTAACTAACTGTCGAAACATATGGAAATTTTTAACGGGCTACGGGAGCAAATTGAGGGGTGCGAATAGCAGCGCCCAAAATAATCCTCATCATTTTCATCCATTTTGACTTAACACATTACAACTTACCCCAGTATTTATATAATCTCATCTATAATCCTGTGGATCCCACTTGTCCCCTCTATTCTCATCCTTAATCTTCTCTTATCCAATTCCTCGTAAAAATAATACGATAATCAGACGTGCCCAGAGTGTGTGGGCGCTTCATGAACCATTGTGAAGAGTTTCAGGAAAAAAAAAAAATTGGATAATAAAGTTGAGTTGATTTGTAAGAAAAGAAAACTTTTATTGTCGAAATTAATTTATCTTTATTCCTCAAGATCGCACTTTAAAATTTGTTTGTGGTGACATTAACCACGACATAGCATTTACAAAAAGCCTTTCTTGGAACAAGGAAAAAAAGTGTGTTTTAGTGGGTCTTTTATTTGCTTTTTCTATCTTATTTTCTAATTATTTTATTGGGGAACTTAATTAGCCATCCTTTTTACCCTACTTATTTAGGTGCTCATCCTAATGTGTTTAAATACTTATCTTTCCATCCTCAAATTCAATTAAATCCTAAACTACCCTTTCTTTCTCCTAATTTTTCAAATCTTTCTCTCTTTCTTTTTTTTATCCTTTTTAATTATCTCAATTCTCTCTTCTAATTCAAACATTTCTCTCACCTAATCTTTTGAATTTTCTCTCTCTCCAAATCTTCTCTAATATTTTCATTCTCCTAAAATCTAAAAAGAAGACACGACTCTTACGAAAATGAATTTGTAAGCCGGAAAACATGGCAAAACATGATCAATTCATAAAACATGGCAAAACCTGATCAACGTAGATGAACAAAACAATAAAAAAACATGACAAAATCGAAAAACATGGCTAGGTTCGAGAAGTGTAGGTTTCGATCAAGGTAGATGAACAAAACATGATCAAATAAAAGACATGACAAGTTTTGAGAAGTATAGGTTTCAATGAGGTAGATGAACAAAACATCATCAGTTCACAAACATGACAAAAATCGAAAAACATGACAAATTTTGAAAAGTGTAAGTTTCAATCGAGGTAGATGAACAAAATATCATCAATCCACAAACATGACAAAAATCGAAAAATATAATACCTAAAACTGATATTCCGGTAACGGAATTCGATAACGGCAGCAATTAAGAAGACGGAAGCGATGTTATTCAACCTTAGAACCTTGACCATTCATGACTGTTTTGATGTATAGCATCTCTTCCATAAAGATTATGAAAAATAAAATATAGGATAAGGAGTTTAGGCAAGTAATAAACATCAAGAGTACAGAGTAAACCCCAGAAAGATTTTTGGATGAGTAGTACTTGTACACGGTCAAATCTGGTGCCCAAAAATTGATCGGGTAATCAGGATGACAAACAAAAAAAATGGACCTTGCTCGGAGGAACGAAAAAATAGATCACGGACGTCACTGGAGTATTTGGCGACGATCTCTCAAGTAGTATGGCTTGGACAAGGCTGGGATCGTATGCGTCGCCTTGCCTCACGACCGTCGTGTTCTGATCCATCCAATAGCACCGCCGATTTTATTCTTCTTTAGCAACCAAACTATCACTGATGCAATCTCGGTTGATTTCGGGGGGAGAGAGAGGCTATTTATATATATTGCCGGCGAGAATGCTGTTCGAAGGGAGGGGAGAGAGGTGGTGGGCATCAATTTTGATTATAGAGAAAGAGAGAGAGAGAGGAGCGAAAGAGAGAAGGAGGTTTAATGGGGGAGAAGTTTATGGGAATGCAGAACCGTACGTGAAAATAGGAACATACAGTAATAGGATTCAATTGGGATTTTGCCCAATCCCGGTAACTGTGGGATAATGGGGAATAAATATCAATACATATGTAGCATATATACACACACACTTACAACTAGGGGTATAATGGGCCAAGAGTACATTTTGAGGATGCGAACATAAGTATTTAAACTCATATGGATGGACACCTAAATAAGTCTGCCATATAGGATGCCTATTTAATTTCTTCTATTTTATTTGGGACTTGAAATTATATTTGGTTTCTATTAACGTGACCGTATTTGCTTTGGTCTGAACAAGTTTATATTCTCTCTTGCTTGACCCGCTATATTCAACCACACCCACCGTCCGCCACCACAGGGCTGGCCCAGGCCCAAGGTCCAAGAGGCTTGGGCCTCGGGCATCCAAAAAATTTCAAATTTTAGGGGCACTCCAATATTATTTGTAAATTAGTATATATATTATTTGTCATTTTATAACAAAAATGTTTTTGTTAGCTCAGTGGTAAGTTGATTTTAGTTCATGTGGAGTGTCTGAGTTTGAGTCTTTGGGGCAGCTTTTTCTTTTGAAATATTTTTTCCCCAAAAATAATGTTATTGTAACTGTCAGGTTTCGAAACCAAAGTCAAGTAGTAAAATTCAAGCCAACCACTTTGGCAGTTGATAACAAAGCAATTAACATACATTATAAAGTCTAAATTAGTAATATAAAGAAACTTTCTATCATTGTTTAATTCTAAAAATACGTAGGGCATCACCCCACAATATAGCCTTAGGCATCTAAATATCTTGGGCTGGTCCTGTGACACCATTCCAAGCCATAACCTCCGACCATAATTTCCAAGGGCAGAAGTACACCCATAGTGGATTGGGCTGTAGCCCAGGTCCACTTTAGTTGCGGAGTCATGATTTTGATCTAAAGGGGACGGCTTAATAGTTATATCATAACATATACTTATTATATCATAAAGTGTTTGCTTTCCAACAAATTAAATTTGTACATTGAAATAATTTTAGCATAATGTAGTTAAAGTATACCAATCATTTTGCTTTTTTCTTTAGGCAATTTCAACAGTCAATTGTTTATTTTTTATTTACGAAAAAAATTGAGAAATGGGAATGTAAAATAACTGGTTTTTTATCAAATCAAACCAAAATTATTAAAGATTATAAGTACCTATACATGAATAATTATCGATAATATTCAAAATTAGTTATATAAAAATTTTAAAACTCTGGTGTTTTTTAAAAACTTTAAAATATCTAGCTCTAGAAGCTCTAGAATATCCTTGTGAAATTTCTAGAGTTTTTTGTGAGAATTAGTCACATGTGTAATTCTAGAATTATCTCAAAGTTTTTTTTATCTCAAAGTTTATCGCTTTCATGAAGTAATATAAATAGGGATAGGTTCTAGCCATTTTGTACCAAGCCAAAAACAAAAAATTGAGTTCAAATGTAATACAAATACTCTCCTTCTCCACTATTGTCTTTAGTATTCTTGTATTTTAAGATATGCGATATCAATTCATGCTTCCGCCCGTGATCACTTCTAACCACCAGCGACCATCTCCGACGACTCCTCCAATGATCCAACCAATGGCTACCTCCCATCAATACCACACCTCCTCCTCAGTAAGACAACCACCTCACCTCCTCTTGAAAACCTCACCTTCTCTTGAAAATTTCACCTTTTTTTAGTAATTGGTAATCGCATCTCAATAAGCGAAATAGCCAAGAACCATGATCGTCCAACGGCCATGGGAGAGTTTGGAGGTTCACATCGGGTGGATTACACCACCAACATACTCCAAGTGTATGTCATGACTTCATCTCTTACCTTGATTGTTAAAGTCGTGCATATTTTTGGATCAAAAGCGTGGTCTAACTTTTTCGGTTCTATCAGTTATGCAATTCATTAACTTCCAACATAAGGATACACTAGAGGTTGAGGCACACGCGATACATGTGCAAATCAGATTTTGTCAAAATTTGATCAAACAGTAAACATGATGTTATTGTAAAAATTCGACTTGCACCCCGGCCTCTAGTCTTGATGTCATCAAACACTTGAGAGGAGAATACAACATCAGAAACAAAGACAACAAAACACAGCCATAAACTAACTTCCACATTGAAAACCCTTCTTTTGAAATACAAAAAAAAATATGCACAGCAATAAAATCAAATTTTTTTGCTATTTGTTTGACAACGATACAAGCAATTGTTTAGGATAAAAATGTAAAAATTCCTCTAATTTAACCGCCAGAAACCCACGTTCCCTGGATTTTCAGTTTACAAAGAACACCACCTGCCACATCCTCATGAAACACGTTCCCTGTTCCCTCTTTTTTCTTCATTTTTGTAAATTAATGGCGAAATCGTTTTGAAGGAAGGCAACTTGGGTAGAGGAGACAACTCGTATTTCATGGATCTTGACAAATGAAATCAAATCAGGGTAAACAAATTTGTATTTGGAAAAGTACTCTCTTTGATCTATGGTACGTTATCCATATCTTCATATTATTTTTTTTAGTCGGTCGTACAATTTTAATCTTAGGCATAATTTGGAGTTCATTATTTTCCTTTCATCTTTATGCAAATTTTCTCAATCACTTTGCTAATTTGCTTTATAGTACTTGAGACTTGACTTGCACCTGCATAGTTGTAAAATTGAGAGGCACAAAATGACATTCTAAAATTTGAATAAGGATTTGAGTCTCCATTGATTGGAGTGATTTTTTTTAATACAATTCACTTTGATATAAGTTTGAGTAAAGAAATAGAGTGGATTTTGAGGTGGATCAAAATTTTGGGACACGGATGTGTAAAAACATAACTCTGACAACCACAACCTTGAACATGTCTACATTCAGCTTGAGACCAAAAAATGGGCAGGGAGCAGCTATCTTGAGCCCTAGCTCTCTGTCATGTACCATTCATGACACGGGAAATGTCTAGAGAATGGGATGACAGTAGTTGACATGTTACGTCCAGAAACTAAACTTCAGATTGCGTTTGGATCATGGATATGTGAAGGATTTACCATGGGCCCATGGAAAATGAAAATAATAAAGGAAAGGAACCTAAAGAAAAGTAAGTAGCTTTCCTTTGCAGATCCCTTCATAATCTTTAGCAGATCCATTATCTAACTGTGATGTTTCGGCTCGATTTGATTTTAGTGTTTGTTCACACTGACCCACAACACTAGCAAAGCATTAAGGAAAGCGAGAGCATATCTTGTGAAATTTTAAACTTGTACTTTCCAATCTTGCAAAGAGAAGATAACTGAAATCTGACATTGTGGAGTATTTGTATTCTAAGAGAAAACCATAATACCTCCCAAGCCATTTTTTACTCGAATTTTCTCCATTGATTTGAGTGAAAAGTATTAGTACAATTCACTTTGATATAAGTTCGAGTATTGAGGTGTTTTTTACTCAAATTTTGAGTTGAAGTGGAAAAAAAGACAATAAGGGCTGGAGATGCTCTATTGTACCCTACAACGGAGAGGGAATTGTTCTAAAATATATCCTTCTTATTGTTTCCGATAGAACAGTTTCACTAAGGCAATAATGATAGATGTATATGATATTTTCACTAAGTCAGTGTTTAGTTGGCTGGAAATAATGCGTGTGCAAGTCCAATTTTCACAGTTTTTGTTAAAATTCAAGTAAGTCCAATTTTCACAGTTTTTGTTAAAATTCAAGTTGCACATGCATCTTGTGCCCTGCCCGCTATACTAAAAGCGTTACTACTGCTATGCATATTTTTTTGTATTTCAGAAGAAGGGTTATCAATGTAGAAGTTATTTTCTGGCTATATTTTGTTGTCTTTGTTTCTGTTGTATTCCCCGTTCAATGCGTGTGCAAATCGGATTTTGAAAAAGTAATCTCCCTTTATATATTAGATTAGAATAGATATATTGTTTAGGAATGTACATAATCACATTACATAACTACGATTTTATGCCAAATTGCAATGTAACAAGCGAAAGAAAAATAGAAGTACGATAATACACCAACATATCACAGCACACCACACAAATGAGTTGATCTTATTAAGCTAGAAAAACAATCCGACGACAAGCTTTGGGAACACCAGAGTTACGGAATAGATACAACATAGATAGCATGAAGCCACTTATTTAGTACATAGTTCAGAACAGCTAGCCACTTATTTAGTACATAGTTCAGAACAGCTGCTGGAGTAGCTTCTAGGGAATTCACTACTGACCCTACAAAAAGAAAGATGGATAGTGTAAGTTAATTCTGTTTGATGTCTCACTATGAGTGAATAAATTCAAGTGCCAATTGCATTTCAGACTTCTCAGTAGAAAGCATGAGGGATTACCAGAAAGCGCTGCTTGTAGGCTTGAATAAGGAGTTCGGGATCGCCCTTTGTCGGCTTGTAAGCATCAATCTTGTTCACCTCCTGCACAGATCAGCAGTTCCAGATGTCATGGAAGATATTATAAAGTTCAACGCTTCTTGCAATGGAAATTCGCAGTTCCTACTATACCCTTAATTGAGAAAATTAATATCCTACACCCTTAACCAAATTTGATAAGGAGCCAAATCACTAGAGCAAAAAACAAAAAGTTGCAAAAGATCTCGTTGCCTACGTTCTGCTCACAAACATTGGACTCAAAGTTAAACTTTCATCCAAAGAGGTAGTGCACAGCACAAATTTGTTATGCTAGCGCAACAGAGAGAGAGAGAGAGAGAGAGAGAGAGAGAGAATGAGGGACCATATTTCTTTTCTGTGCAACCGTGAAACAGAGAGATCATAAACATCAGGAGAGATGATCCTACAAAACACAATCATATACATTTTCATTTGTCATTGCTTCCATGCCCTTCCAAGTGAAATGTCCAATTGCACCATCTCAATCAGAGTTTGGTGTCTCACATCAGCGATCAAACTTACATGGTCAATTACTCAAAGAACTTATGGCTACGCAATGGCTACGCAACGAAAACATATGATTGATGTGCATTAAACCACAATGCACCACATCTGTATAGTATTAACTATTAAATTCAAATTTGCCTTCAAGAACAAATTTAATTGATTAACTCACTTCAATCCATGTTGCTAGTTTTGGTCGTCCTGCCGTAATGTCATACTTCCACACGTCTTGTAAGAAGATTTGAAACCTTTCGACAAATGGAGCATAGGCTATGTCCACCTGTAGATCATGAGTTAGTAACATGGAGAAAAAAAAAAAAGAAAATTAAGCACATGGTTCCGTTGACATGCATGCTTGTTTGCCATAAAAAGTTAAAATGATCTCCAAAAAGTTAAAATGATCTCCAAAATAGCACCCTGTGGCACATAAAGAACTACTGACTGCGAATGCACAAAGTTCCACACAATGTAGCATCATTAAAACCAACAGAACAGAGATGAGGCATACCAGACTGAATTGGCCAAGGAAGAAAGGTCCATCCTCGAATTTGTGTAGAGCGGTTTCCAAGTAATCAAAAGCGCTACCTGATGCAGAAATTACTGAAGTCAGCAATGTGTCGAGAGAGTGCTTTCATTTATTCTGAGACTAATATCCCAGAACACGCGAAGTTTAGAATCTCACCAGCTTCTTTCGCTGCATCTCCTTTAAAAGAAGTATACACGATTTTGTTGAATGTGTCAGTGTACGCTAACAACTCTTCAGCAAACTGCTGTTTCAAAGGATCCTGTAATATTTCACATCTTTGCTCGTCAAAATCTGAAAACTTGAAGAGTGAGGGACGGAGAACAGGGTGTAAATACATATTCACATCTTACATTAGGCAAAAGTTTGGGGCCTTCAAAGTTATCATCTAGATATTTAAGTAAAACTAGACTCTCTCCGATGATTTTGTTATTGTGCTCCAGTGATGGCACCTAGGGAAAAAAGAACTGAAGATGTGAGCTAGACAGACAAAAAAATTTCAAGTAGGTAATATAATGATAGGCAGCAGCTTTGAAGAAAGATTTGAAAATTTGAATTGATGAATATGCAAAAGGTATCACATGACTATTCCAAATGTATTCACAAATAAGTTATTAAGTTTAGCAGACAATAGATCAACTTGCCATTTAAATAGTATTTCTGGAGAAGCCAGATTTTCTATTGAATGTAGCTGCAAGTCAGGGAAACGACACCAAGAGGACCAAGGTAGAGACGATAGAAGTCAAATCTTCTGTCATAACCATTGTTCATGATAGACACCAAGAGGGCCAAGGTAGAGATGACAGAAGTCAAATCTTCTGTTGTAATCATTGTTCATGATAGTTAACTATACTGGTTAGTGGTAACGTATTTTCATCCACTGCACTATTACTGCCAATACTTCATAAGTGGGATTTCTACATGAAAATTCCCACCAACACTCCCTATACTACTATTAATGAATATCAATAAAAATATAAAAAAACTCTATTCAAGATTATTGCAATTACCTCATGTAGCCTAGGTCTAGAATGAAAAGAAACAAACTTATGGCCAAAAGTTGTCCCATTTATCTCTCCATTCAAATTCAATCTAAACCTTTATGTCAAATCATTGTAACACTTCAGGCCAAAAACTCTCCCCCCGTTCCAATTAATAAAATATTGTCCCTCTCGCCAAGCAATTCTTAACTACTCCATAAGGATGTTTCGAATTCATGACATCAGTTTGATGTTCATCAACAACAGATCAGCACATGGCACGCCGTAACAGTGAAAACATGTGAACAGTGTATATTGCTTTCCGAAGTACTTTACAGCACAATGCATAGCAGGCAAAATACTTGGAGGTCATTATCCTGGGATTATAGAGAAATGTTGGAAAATATTTACACGCCCATATAAGAAGATTTATGGTTTGTTAGTCAACCATTTGATCAACAAATACTAGTCACTGGTGATAAACACAAACTGCACCAAGTATGTAATTAAGATGGCCAAAAATGATCAGAAGTACATTTTATGAAGAGAATGCTACCTTATTTTCTGGGTAAACTTTCTCTTTGTACCAGGCAGGCCTGTTGTAAAGGTCAATAGGGACCAATTTGATCTCGTCTTGTAAACCCTAAATCACAAAATTTATACAAAATAAGACACGTAAACAGGTTGAATAAACTCACAAGTCACAATGCATATAAGCCTATAAGGTGAAAAATAAATTGCACTTTGGTCTCTTCTGACGTCCAACATTGGACTGGACATCCCTCTGGCCTCCCCCACCTGTAATCAAACTCAAAGTGCTATCTTTTTTTCTTTGACAAACTCAAAGTTCTACCTTAATATTGGTGATTGAGCCTATGTTCAATCATTATGCTCATCTGACAAGCAAGATATATGCATTAAAACCCATGGGCAGACATTGGAAATGGTATCTACAAAAAGGTTATTAGGAGAAAATGTACGGATGCATACCATGAAGTGATTAAATGTAACAGCATTCTGGGCGAACTCCAATAAGAAAATCAAAAACATTGCCTAACAAAAATGAATTGAGGATAAGGAAAAACAGACCTTATAGTTCCTGGCAATCCAAACACGCTGAGCAAACGGGCACTGGTAATAGGTATACAACCTTCAAGAAAGTACCCACTTTAGATCACGACGTGATCACACAAAACTAATTTGAGTCTAGACTAGGCCAGAAAAAAAGAAAGATATCGCAACAGCAAATAAACTTTGTTCTGTGAAATCTGTGTACTCACATCACATCAAACCAAACTTTATTATGCCCATAAAGTGGGATTGCCTATATGAATTCGTATATATCCAAATCAAAGAGAGAGGGAGGGAGGGTATACCGAGTAGTTCCATCAAAGAGGGGAGGCGGTTCAGAAGTAGAATCCAAATATGGGGGAAGAACTTCTTTCACGTACCTGAAACATTAAAGAAAACCCATCAAAATCATCACACCAAACAACAGTGACAATTAGTCATCACATATCAATAGCATCATCAATATTAAGAACAATGCACCGGACTGGCTTTGGGCTAAAGCCCATAAAGCTACTACTTTAGACCCTCAAATTTGGACTAATTTTGGCGACTCCAATTTTTATGGACACTTTTTTATTATGGACACTTTTTAAATTGAGGCCTGTGTAAAAAGTATTTCTTATCATACACAAAAAGTTAACCAGCCTAAAAAATTGAAGGGCCCAATTTAAAATAAGGCCATAGTGGAAAGGCAACAACATGAAATAATTCGATGCCCATTTTGTGAAGATATTAAATCTTCAAAGATTGAAAGGCCTTTGCTGATTCACTGCTCTTCTTGGACTTTAACGAGAAAAAACTCTAACATGGTGTGATTATTCAGTGTGTCTGGGGCACCACCCAAGTCCCTTTTCCACCCCTTGGCAGTCCAAGGGCACTGAATAATTTCCCCTAACAGGGAGTGATAAGAAAGGGGAAGTAACCAATTAGTAATTTTATACTCCACTTTCTTCTCCATTTCCTATCAAAATAGCCAACCCAAAGAGTGATTTGGCAAGAAACTCTAATCCTTTCTTTTCTTCTCTTACCAAATAGTACCTCAATCAAAGGGGCTATAAAACTCTCTAAACTTGAGGATCTAACTGAACTAAACGGCGAAAATAGCGCCTCAGGTCGCAGACTCGCAAAGATTCATAGCAATCTCTTCTCTCTCTTTTTGGTAACTAAAGATTCATTATTTCTGTATAGGTAACTTGGTTTTTTATTTCTTGTTTACGCAAAGTATATTGAGATTTCACAGCCCCATCTGAAAATTTTGCCTCAGGCCCATAATGCACCCAAAAAAAAAAACACTACTAACACAAAAATCACGGAGTATGAACATGTATATAAGACCAGCCGACCAGAGCTTCCAGCTCAGTTGGTCGTGTACCAGTACTTAGGCGTTGGGAGTTTCTGGGTAGTTGGTCGTGTACCCGGACTCAGGTGCTGGGAGTTTCTGGGTTCAAGCTGATACAACAGCATCGATATGACTTTGTAGTAATCAAACTTTAACTTACATTCTAACATAAACCCCAAAAGGTTTAGCCAATCGATCTTGGCTTGGACTTGGGTGTTTGCTCCACTAAGGTCTCCAGATTCAATTCCTTGTCAACAACTCTTAGGCCCCTCACCCCAGGGGCAGGGCAGTTAGGGCGGGGCCTAACCCAGGGGCAGGGAGGGCTGTAGGGATTAGTCCAAGATATGCAAACCCGAGACAACTCGCATTACCCAAAAAAAGAAAAAGAAAGAAAACAAAATCGGGGAGCATGCAGACGTATATACAGATGAATCTAACCACACATAAGTACGTAGAATCAGAGAATAGTGCAAAGAGCTTACGGAGTAGCCATGATCGGTTGTTTGTGCGATTTCGATTTCGAATTCTGACTTCGATTTGAGTGCTGTTCTTTGGGTTGCGGTAAGCGTTTAAGGTCTAAATCCGCGAGAATTTATAGAGGAGGTGAGATTACTGAGATGAAGTCGCTACGCAAGTAGTGACGGGGAATGACCGATGAATTTATAGAGTAGGTGAGATTACTGAGATGAAGTCGCTACGCAAGTAGTGACGGGGAATGACCGATACATGATTATGGCTCTACGCAAGCAGTGACGGAGGGTCCAATTCTCCAAGAATTTTGCCTTGTTCTACGCAAGTAGCGACGGGGAATGACCGATACATCTTGCCTTGTTATCTTCATTTTTCAAAAAGAATTTTCCAAAAAATTCCCCCAGATTCTTCAAATTTTTAACATTTCTCTCTCTATCTCTCCCCACTTATTATCCCTATTATTTTTCAAAAAATTTTTCAAAACACAAACCAAACAAAGCAGATCAAGTACTCGAGATATTTTTTAGTCCCAAACGGGTATATCCTATGTGATATACGTGATATCTGTTCGGCGCATCCGAGCCGTCCGATACACTTTTGGATGACTCGGATTGAAATCCTCTCTCTACTCTCATCCCAACACTTTCTCTCTCCTTTTTCTCTCTCCAAATTGAAGCCGTTCAAACACGGAATGGACTGCTCTGATGCACGAGCGGGTACCACAGATACCACGTGGTACTCGCTCGGCACTAAAAAATTTATCTAAGTGCTCCCCCCTCCCAAATTGTTTGTGCAAAACGAGAGCTCAAAAATAATGCATTTCATTCAAGAAAAAATTAAAACTTTTCTCATAAATTAAAAAAACTCATTAATATCTAATAAATTGTTTGAAAATTTTAAATTTTTCTTGTAAAATTTTATTATTTTTACGTCTTTGTTTTACATACCGGAGAAACATTATGGGTTACGGGAGTAGATTGGATCAAGCAATTATACGTATCGGATTGAGCTGATTTTTTCACGTAACCACTCAAAATTTTATTTCAAAATTATTGAGTGACTCGGATGATTATCCGTGCGGTATTAGAAGTGGGCCATGCACGCTGATCTGTGCTTTGTTAGTGCACAACCCGTAGGTGCCTTCAGCATTTTCGAGTTTAAATCTATTATGAAAGCAAAAATTAGGTTGTTCAAACATGGATAAATGTCACTGTCCAGTTGGGTCCTCCGCAGGAAATTCAGTGTGGACTAACCTACTAATTCTCCGATAATTTCCGGTGATGCATGTTTTGGTTTTTTCATCACCGAAGAGGATCAAGATTCATTAACATGAATCTTATGGTCTAAAAATTAACTCGGATCATTTACTTTGTTGAAAAGGGGAGCGTCCTCCAAATAGGCCCCATTCCGAACCAAAAACATGATTCGGACCATTTACTTCATAGACCCCGTAGATAAATTAAGAATATGGGATCGACATTTTAAACTAGGTTTATGTAATTGATTAGTATATTTTTAAAAGGTTAGATAAATAGTTCTTGAAATGGATGATAGACTTTTAACTTTATTTTCAAAATGGTTTATAACCTCACATATCATAGAATGTCTCAGCCAATATAGTTGAATTGAACAATTCCTTAAAATCTAAACCTTGAGATTAACATTTAAAATCAAAATTTTATTCTACAAAGGTCAACAATTTTTTGTAAAATTGATTACTACTACTTACTTGACACAGAAAGTCTGATGGTACAGATTTTAAATCTGTACCAGTGGGTACAAATCCATTTTTGGGTAGAAAAAAAATGATCCGAGCCGCTTATTTTGTTTAAAATATTTTGCTTATGGTCCTTGCAAAAAATAAGATCAATCCGGTATCGGTAAAAGCGTTTACGAAACATCCAAACTTTGCTCTAGAATTCATGCTTGAATTTTGGGACAAAGTTGAGCATTTTGTAGATGCCTTAACTAATATCGGATTGAGCTTATTTTTCGTAGAAGCCGTAAACAAAATCTTTTAAACAAAACGAACGGTTTCGATCATTTTTTTTAGACTCAAAACGGGACAAAAAAGAGGTTTGTACACATTGGTAACCAGTAGCACCGTTGTACTTGACATGGGTAGTCGTACAAGCTCTTTCGACCAAAAAGGTAAACAATTAAGGATAAGGAAATTAGGCCCTGTTTCGGAAAGAGAAATAAGTACTTATTTTTTAAGAAGGTATTTTTAAGCTCAAAAATTATGTATTTAAGTAAATAATTTTCCTATCAATATGAATCTTGTTTGATAGATCTCATTGAGAACTTTTATACGGTGCAAAAAAAAATTAAAATTTATTTTTTATTTACATTTATTTTTAAGTTCGAAAATGTAAAATAAATACTTATTTTTTAATAAGGTGTTCTTGGACCTTACTACTCCACTACAATTGAAAAAAAAATAAAAATCAGTTGGCCTTGGTTTGAGGTTCATTGCATCTGGACGATTTTCGAGGTTCAACATTTTCTTTTTCTAATTGATGTCCAGTCAGTCATCGACAAAAAAAATTTAGGGAAAATCAATTAGCTTTTGAGTACCATCACGCAATGACGTAGGACCATTCTCTACCGGATTTGGAAATCTTGTGATGCACAGCTGGTCGATCCGGCCGTCTATTTCGGCGCAGATGTCTCAAATTTAATCCGTGCTTTCAATGATTTGGATTGTTCATTTTAATCTGAGCCGTCCGTTGCCGAAAAAGGCGGCTGGATTGGCCGCACTACAACCCTATAGTGTAGCCCCCCTACAAGATCCCCAGCAGAATGTGTGATGGAAAAAAAAAAAACCATTGAGTACTACCACAAGTACTGAATTATCTATCACAAATTTAATAGACATAATTGATTTTAGCACTCTTCAATTTTATAACCACACTTTCAAAGGGGACTACGATTATCAATTTGAATAGTGTTAAAATCACTCACTCCCCTATAAATATTGCAGATTGCCATCCGCCAAGTCACATTTTTTTGAAGGAAAACAAGATAACGTTCATTTCCATGGAACATCCAGATTATCGATCGAGTCAAATTCTTAACCTTAGTTTTTTGGAATTAAATGAGGAAAAGACCATTTGATGTAACTAACTTTTACATTGAAAACCCTTCTTATGAAATACAAAAAAATATGCACAGCAATCAAATCAATTTTTTTTGCTATTTGTTTGACAACGATACAAGTAACTGTTTAGGATAAAAATGTAAAAATTCCTCTAATTTAACCACCAGAAACCCACGTTCCCCTGGATTTTCAGTTTTTGGATTTTCAGTTTACAAAGAACACCACCTGCCACATCCTCTTGAAACACGTTCCCTGTTCCCTCTCTTTTCTTCAGTTTTGTAAATTAATGGCGAAATCGTTTTGAAGGAAGGCAACTTGGGTAAAGGAGACAATTCGTATTTCATGGATCTTGACAAACAAAATCAAATCAGGGTAAACAAAATTGTATTTGGAAAAGTACTCTCTTTGATCTATGGTACGTTATCCATATCTTCATTTTTTTTTTTAGTCGATCGTACAATTTTAATCTTAGGCATAATTTGGAGTTCATTATTTTCCTTTCATCTTTATGCAAATTTTCTCAATCACTTTGCTAATTTGCTTTATAGTACTTGAGACTTGACTTGCACCTGCATAGTTGTAAAATTGAGAGGCACAAAATGACATTCTGAAATTTGAATAAGGATTTGAGTCTCCATTGATTGGAGCAATTTTTTTTTTTAATACAATTCACTTTGATATAAGTTGGAGTAAAGAAATAGAGTGGATTTCGAGGTGGATCAAAATTTTGGGACACGGATGTGTAAAAACATAACTCTGACAACCACAACCTTGAACATGTCTACATTCAGCTTGTGACCAAAAATGGACAGTGAGCAGCTATCTTGAGCTCTAGCTCTCTGTCATGTACCATTCATTGTTAGTTTTTTCCTATTAGTACGTGTGGCCCACTAGTCTCACCATTTTGTGCATGTGGGACTCCACTATCAGATAAGCCAATGAAGTGATATGGTTCATTGCGATAACTAATTAGAATTATAGATGAAGGAAAACTCTTGATAATAAAAAAAGACCTTGATGGACTAGGTATCTTTTAATAATTATTCCTAAGGCCCTCTTCTCTCACAGTTGATATCAAAGCATGATTTTCTGAATAATGCATCTTGGAATTAATTACGTAAAACATATTGCCATGTTAAATTTATTATTGGCTGACGAATGACCCAAATTGCGTTAATGCATATATTCATGATTTCACATGTTACCTAATGCTTTGTAGTCAGAACATGATTAGGATGACCTCGATTTATGTGATTATTGAAACTCGAATGTCGGTTTTGTAAGAATCATGAATAACCTCTATATATTTCTCGATTCTGTATGGAACCTTGTGATTTTTTGATTCGTTTTGTTAAGTTCACAAGCAACCATGCTATGTAATTGGTTTTGGTAGAGGGAGCATATTAATTTTACTCCTTTGAGATAGAAAAGAATAGTTTTCATCTCATTTTGCCGTCATGGTTTACGGGCTAACAGTGGAATATAATAGCATAATTCATTCCCTTGTTTTGTTAATTACCTAGGTCATGTTTGGTAGCCATTCTATTTTCTGTTTTCTGTTTTCATTTTCAGAATTTTCAAAAGTTAACTTTGAAAGTTTGTTTGGTGCACTACTTTCACTTTCAAATTCTGGAAATCACTTTCACTATTTTCATAATTTGAGGAAGTAACAAAACTCAACTTTCACTATTTTCAGAAACAAAAAACAGGCTACCCTGCTGCAATTTCTTGGAGGTCTTTTTTCATTTCCTCTTCCTCTCTCTCTCAAACTCAGGCCATTGAAGATACTCTCTCTCTCTCTCTCTCTCGCTCCCTCCCTCCCTCTTATAGTCAATAAAAGATACTTATCGAAGGAGACAATAAAGGACAGACTTTGGAATTAGAAAATTTCACATGTATTTCATCTATATATATATACACACACACACACTCTTAACTTAGAGATGAGAGGAGGTCCGAAGGGATACGTTGGGCTTATGAAGCTATCATTTTATGAAAGTTGATGCTATAACTTCGGCCTAGGAAAGAAGAACCCAATCACCTGGACTCAATGCCGGCTCAAAGATATTTGGGCCCGAAGCAAAAGTTGCAATAGGGGGGCCATTTATCTCCTCATCTTTGAACAAAATTTTGCCAAATGTTGAGGAAAACTAAGGGGTGGAGATTCGAACCCAGTTTTTAAAGCATTCAAAGGACCTAAGCTGCCACATGACCAAAAAGATGTTACTCAAAACAAGGCAATTGAAACTTCTTATTATTTAAAACTAAAAAACTGTATTTTTTGGAGCCCTCTTCGGGCTAAAAAATCGGAGGCCAAAAGCAACAACTTCTTCGGCTTCCTCTCTAAGCCGGCTATGCCTGGTCTATCCACCCGCCCTTTCTTTCAGAATATCAAGTATGGAATTTGTTTCTAACATGATTGCAAAGGTTTGGATGACTCTCTCTCTCTCTCTCTCTCTCTCCTGTATAGTTTGAGAACTAGTGGAGAAATTGCAAGAAAGACAATTTTAGAAAAAGTAAAAACTAATTTCAGAAATTGATTTTAAAAAAAAAAACAGGTTAACACAAACATGTTTTCTGTTTTCACTTTTTTTTAGGAAAAGTAAAAACTGATTTCAGCAAATAGAAAACAGGAAACAGAAAAGTGGCAGTGTTACCAAACATAGCCCTAGTGTTTCGGCCAATTTTGGTAAATCTCGTTAAACTTACGTTTCGAGAATTTCTACTGCCATGGGTTAATTTTGGTAGATGGACTGTATTGATTTAAATTTTATTTAATTATATATGTTCACCTTCCTCTACATGTTACTAGTACCATGTGCATGTTGGGTGGTAGGATAAACCTTGTTTGATATCAGATTATGGTGCACTGATTGAATCCCAATTTGATTAATTTATTATTTTTAATCATGTTTGGTTGAATGTAAAACCAGATTACTGTACACATGTCTAATGTATGCATGTTGTTTTGTTTTTATGTAGCCAGTGATAGAAATTGATAGAAATAAATACCGTAATCACATGTTTACAAAATTAATCTGTTTTTGCCAGATTATGTTTTCTGCAATAATGTATGATTATTTTGAAGCATTTAATTGGAAAAGTTTTTCTATTAAAGTGTTACTGTATATGTGAGAGTTATGATTATATTGAATGTCATTGAACGGATAATCAATCACATAAAAAAAAATACTTATTTGTATGTTTTATTTTTTGGTAGCAATGATTGAATAAAAAAATGACATTGGCATAACTCGAATAAAAGAATAGAGTATATCATTGGTTAGTTGAATAGTCATAGGGATTACTAACTTGTCAGTCACCAAAGTGACCTAGGTTAGTGAAACTTATGAATATTAAACTACATTAAAGTTTTGTTAAAAGGGTAACAATTAAGTCAATGATATTCTCGATTGCAGTCATAATTATAAGAATGAGACTAGGCCCAAAGGAGAGTCACATTTAAATAATTATGAACTGGGTAGGGTGGATAATTTATGCAACTTAGCGGGTTAGGATTGGATATCCAAAGATAACATGACTAACTTGATAAGCTGTATAAATTATTGAGACCTACTTAGGTGATTATGTTACACCTAATTAATGAGTGAACAATAGGTATGCTTAGGTTTCGCCCAAAGGAGGACCTAGGTGATGTCAATAGTTCATCATTATAAATGTTTATAATTCTCAAAGCTTTTATTAAGTATTGTCCTATTTTGTTTCTTGTTACAGTTCCTTATTTTACTGCACTAGAATACCTAAAGGCTGGGGAAGATTGCTTTAAATTTGCTGATAAGTCACTTGTAGATACGATTATGGCTGAATTAACCACCATGAAATATGATGGTAGTCGTGGAGTTCAAGAGCGCATCTTGAACATGTATGACAAAGCTGCAATGCTTGCAATCTTGGGAATTCAAGTGGATGAGTCTTTCCTTATTCAGGCTATACTCAACTCACTTCCAGCACAGTTTGGCTCATTCAAAATTCATTGTAATGCCAACAAGAAATAGTGGAGTTTAAATGAGCTACCAAACTTGTGCGTTCATGAGGAAGTGAGATTGAGAAAGGAAAGGCATCACACTGCATTGGCAGTGACTCAAGTTGCTATGAAGGAAAAGGGTAAAGTGAGAAAATATTCACCAATGAAAATCAGTGAACCTGAGAAAAGTAGTCAGGCTTATAATGGTTTCATTGTCAAGTGTCACTTTTGTGGCAGTAAGGGACATGTGTAACGCCCCGATTTTCCAAAGAATTTCGGAAGCATTAACCCTAAATTACACTGAATTTTATAAACTACTAGGCCCCTATTTGTCGTTATACAAAATTTACATTTAAAAAAAAATGCAAAAGCCTGACATTTTATTTAAACATCTTCAGAGCAACTCTAGTCTTGATACAGATCCCAAGCATCCTCGGTCTCCGCCCCTGGTATTCCTCCTGTGTCAAACTGCTCCACAATTGAATCCTGCACCCTCTGGCAAATTAATCGCCGAAGCAACCGATTTATCAGGATACAAACGTATCCGTGAGTGATAATTCACCTAGTAGAATAATCCTAACCCTACTAACCCCTTACTCTTCAGCTAGCAGTTTAACAATATAAGAATTGGTAATTCACAGAAAGTACAGAATAATAACACATCATCATTTTCTTTACTATTCATTAACTTACATGAAATCTAAGAATACTCTCCACGAGATCCTTTTCTCCCACATCCACTAACTACAACCGTCTCATGGGTCCACCCTTCCTCTTGCTTGTCCTGCACCAGGGTCCTAGGTGAGCGCACCTAAGTTATGTACCGAGTATGTTCTCACTTAAGACCATAACAGGAGGATCGAGTCATCCCATGACGCATCGTACATTAGGGTCGGACATCACCTACCACTAACTATAACCGTCTCATGGGACCCATTCTCTTCCTCAAAGAGAAACTTCCCATGACGCATTATACATTAGCGTCATAACATCTCTCAACACTGGGCCCCATTGGTTACCCATTTCAACACAGGGCCCCATTGGTTACCCTTGCCATCGCCATGGCTCAAATCACAATCCACACAATCACACTTCCAACACTTTACCAATTTCCATTTACTTAACATTGTCTACGTGAGTCACTACTCGTAACCACCCAGGTGAGCCTAAGTCCATGCTAACACGTACAACATGATACAATCAATAACAACTCAATTCATAACATGATACATTTCAATGAGATAAAAAGTACATATCAAATAATATTGTGCGAGTAAGTAAACACATAATATTTTATGCTTTGGGCCGATGCCCTTAAGGTTCGTTGAACAAGTAAATTAATTAAATTTTTTATTAATTTCAAAGGTGCCATTAGCGATTTCGTAGACCTAAAGGCTCTTTTAACAACTCTTATAGACTAACAAAAAAAATAATATTATTATTATTTTTTTTTTAAACTAGAATATTTTACCAACTAGTTTATCACGTTCAGCGTTTTACTTAGTAATTAATACACACTCCATTTTTCACATTACATGGCATTATCATTTTGTTCACCACAAGCTTACCTACTGACCATTAACAAGATGTAAAAATCTATAGTTATTCTACTACAGTCAAGTTTAGTGAATGTTTACATTAACATACTAACTTTACATTTGGCACAAACAATTAGGATACAATCATTTTAAACATTGTCGTGTCACCACAATAAATATATATATCAAGACAAAACATTCTAGGGCCAAATCCGAAAACTAAATACCTACAGGGGTCCAAGTGTAATACTAGCCTAGCATGTTATAAAAATTTCGTTCATACATCAGTGACTTTCAAAAGAAAACATAGTAGTTACTGGGTTTCCCAGTTTCGATCCGTGATTTCGATTCCTTCCATTAAATTCGTTTAAATCATCATACATGGACTAAATATACTTAGGAGAAAGTAGGGGAGCGATTAATCTACATTTAATCCGGACAAATCAATTCAGTGGAGTCCGGTGGGTTTTCGTTTAGCGGCGAAAGATCGGTATTCTAACAGCAACTTTGGACTGGAATAACTTGACCAAACCTCTGCGGTTTGGACGATTCTTGTGTCTAACGCGAAGATCTTGAAACGCTCTACAACTTTCGTGAAGAAGTCTAAGCCCGAAAACAATTCAAACT
>CM030792.1:51351717-51366717 GCA_018127125.1 Rhododendron griersonianum
AAACTTCAATTTCTGCCGAGCATGAACCGGTTGATGATTTACCCGTACCGGTTCATGGCTGGCAGATTTCTGGGCCAACTTCGCGGGCTCGCTCCGGACACTCCCGAACTCGAAAATGGGTGTTCTTTGGACCGTTGGAAAGCTCGTCGAGTCTACTTTCTAACCCAAGTGGTTTGGATCCAATATCATTTGTACATCAAAAGTTATGACGATTCTACCCTCAGCTGGTCGGAAGATGAGTAGCTTTGGTAAAATCCTAACTTCTCCTTCGATTCTCTTGACCCTTGGGCGACCCGAGCAACCTCTAAACCACCTCTTCATGACTCCTCGGGCACCACAACATGGTGGCACGTGGCCTTGAGCACTTGGTTGCATCCGGAGCATTCCTTGGCGTTCAAAACCGCCTTATTAGCACGTTTTACCTGAAAACACTAAAAACACACCTTACGCGCAATATGAGATAAAAAGGGATAAATGGGAATGAACCGCTACAAATAACAAGCTAAAAGCCCCCAAGATTATACAATCTTGGGTGCGGATCACGCCCCCCAACTTAAGCTTTGCTAGTCCCTAGCAAACAAAAACAAAACATATTAAACTAATCTATGCAACCCTCTCGAGATTCAAGACACGTAAACTATGCTCAACTACTACAACTAGGCAAGAGTCCAAAAACACCCCTTCAAACCCGAGTACATGTAATCCCCGCACAAACATGCCATGAACTAGGATGAAGAAATTATGCCATATTAGAGTAGTCAAGCATGCATGCACCACAACGAGTTTCGACTCCAAAACTCACAAGGATACGCTCTTATTCGACTTTTCACACAATGAGATACAAGATACATCCCATGACAAGCGCTAGCGAGTAAATGCAAAGTCAGAGACAAAAAGCTATGCATGCTATCAAAAGGGCGCTTAGAACGAAAGGAAAGCTAATTATTGACAAGTATGGAAAGATTAGGAATATCACAACTTAAGTAATAATAGATATCGACCATGCATCAAACGGAATTAATTAGCGTACTAAAGATCAACGGAGGACTTTATTAGCTTATAACGACCTTGGATACAAAGAGGAATGGAATATAAAAATGTAGTGGCCATATACTTGCATGGTTCATCTACCCTTGGCCACTACCGACCATAAACTACCCAAGGCATGGCCACATATCGGCCAAGAACCAAACAAAATTATGAAGAATAAAGACAAACTACTACCACCGACTCCACCACACGTAGTCAACATCCTCATCCGGCTCCTCTTGGTATTGAGCATTGAGCTCCCCCTTTCATCGGACTCTTTCTCATCCGGAATGTAAGCTAGCCCGGAGGTCAAACCAATCCCCTCATCATTGTATTCAACCCTCTTTCGAATATGCTTTTGCTCTTTATAGCATTTCTTTGATTTTCTTTTGAGGAATAGGGTCATTTGAAATGAGATTTGTAGTAAGAGAGATTTGAGCCAATTTGAAAGCTTTGGAGAGGGAGATGAAAATTTGGGACTTAAGCTTTTGTAGTGGGAGAGGAGAAACAAGGAATCACATACCAATTCTCCTTTTGCATCCCAACCACTTCTATCACATTCACACCACCCCCAAACCTCCTTGAAACATTGAGAAACACTTTCACGCAACCCTCCAAACATCCGGTTACCTAGGTTTGAACAATGGAAGAGACTCGGACTATGTTTCAAAACAAGGACGAGGTGACTCTTATGTGGTTTAATCAAGCAAAAATGCCTTGAATCATTTCCTAAGTACGCCAACAACTCCAAAAAGATGCAAGAAAGATATATACACTACTCAAGCATGAACAAAAGATATTATTTACGCAAGTGCAGGAAAATGAAGTCAAAAAGCATGGGATGCTTAAGAAATGAATCTCCACCCTAGCGATGCACAACACTTGACTCGACTTTTAGGCTCAACTTGTTCATCAAAATTCATGTATATGCAAATGACATGGATTCAAACACACAACCGAATTCGACGGGATACATGACTCTTGCCATATTGACACAATTGAGCATAATTAAAGTATCTAGCATGTGAAAACACTACTAACGAGGGAAGATTGCACACAAAATTTGAAAATTTTACCAATGAGACAAGTCTCATGAACATATATATAACATATATATCCCTCCCCCCAACTTAAACGATGCTATGTCCTCATAGCATGAAGAACAACAGTATTGAGAGGAAAAGAACAAAAGGTGATACCTCCGGGGGAATGTCAACCCCCGTATACCTCGACCAAGTTAGAGGCTTTTTTGTCATTGCTTCCCTTCGTCATTGGAACTGCTTCCAAGGCTCACTCTTTCGGCTCCTCCATCGGAACCACAGCTAGTCACACAAAGTTATCGCCGGAGCTTTCTTGGTCTTACAACCGCGACACATAGCCGCACCCATGCTTAGGTCTCATGAATGCCTCACTCACTCTAGCTTTTAGACCTAAACCACCAAGGCTGGTGTGGTAGCATGCTTACCCTGCAAAAGACTTAAGAACCAACTACCTACTAAGAAGCAAATGATATTAGAACCACCCAGCTCGTGTTATCCGGGCTCAAAAGTAACCGAAAGTAAAACACAACCAAATCTTCGCGCGGTTACACGGGTACTACTTTTCTTCCCTTTTCCTAAGCAAGAAACGGGTGGCTATACCGGACCATCAAAAGAGAAAAAGAAAAGAGACAAAGAAAGAAAGAGTTTATGTACGTTCAGCCAATCGCGGGCTCCAAACATTGATCATGCCAATTAGAGCTAATAAAATGAACATAGCACTCCACTCCATATTCTGCTTCAAAAATTGACTCCGACCATGCCACAAAAATAAATACTTAGAATAAAGCAAGAGCCGAAGTCCTTTCATACATTTAAGTTCAACCAAGTGCGCATACAAAACTAGATTGATTTTCAAAGAGTTGATAAAGTCCACAATATAAGGATTGTAAACCAAATCAAATTCATCAACACCAAGAAAATCAATCAATTCGACTTTCATAAGCTCTTGGAATGGTGGCGACTCAGTAGGAAGGGTGGCATCGTCTAGAGCCAAGATTAATGGATTATGCAATGCAACTATTGGCAATGACTCCTCAATAGGCATATAGCCTTTACTAATGACAAGCGGCTCTATGTGCTCTTTTTCCCTCACATCAAAATTTGTATCCTCAAGGGTAGGAGACCCACCCTTGGTCTCGTACGCTTTGTCTTGCTTTTCTAACAAGGAATACAAATAGTCTACCTCCTCGTCCATTTCCTTAACAGTGAGTACTTTCTCCAATGGGTAGATACCACAAGGAGAGGATACTTGGTCGATCATGCCTATCACAAGAGCCGGTTCCTCACACGTAGGAGATCCATTATTGGTCTCATCCACTTCCGTCTCTTCAGCTATGAGATGTTTCTCCTGCGGAGCCTCACACAGAGGCAAAAATTCAAGGGGAGGGGAGGACTCAAGGGGGGAACATGTACTGTGAAGCTCATCATTCCCTCCAAACTCTGAGGAATTTTCAGAATACGAATCAAAATCATCCATGAATCTAGGTTGCACATTAGGAGAATAGTGGAAATTAAGTTCATCACCCCATTCAGACTCTACGGGGCTTTCATAAGCAAAACTAACATCTTCAACACAGCCATGTGGCTCAATTCCCTCTTCCATGGCATTTGACTTGGACTCTTGACAATGTTTAACAAAAACCCGAGATTGTAAAATTTCGGCCAAACGATCAAAGAAATTTAAGGCTTGAGCGGGTTCTTTTCCAAAAAGTTTGTCATCGCACATCTTGTCTAAGAATCGTTGACTCGTTAGAGAAAGTCCATCATAAAAATAGTTAGCAATTTGAAAATTTTCAAAGCCATGATTCGGGAACGCAATGAGCAAGTCCTTGTATCTACCCCAACATGCATAAAACGACTCATTCTCTCTCTCAGCAAAAGTTTGAATTTGTTTCTTACGAACCCCCGTATAATACATGGGAATGAACTTTTTGTGAAATTCATTTAGCAAATCAACCCAAGTCAACACGAATTGAGGGTTCAAGGAATTGAGCCAAGTTTTGGCACTATCCCTTAAAGAGAGAGAAAAGAATGTCACCCATGTGGACTCTGATTCCACAATGGCACTAAGGGTACCTAGTTTGCCTTTGAAAGCCGCAACATGTTTGTAAGGTTGCTCGTGATCCATGCCATGAAAGCGAGGTAACCAATTGGAAATATTCATTTGCATCCTAAATACATTGACGGTAGGAGCGGTGGGGTCAACTATGCGAGAAGATGGATAAGCATAAGCGGGATAAGAGTATTTCAACATAGGCATGGGGGCTATTTCCCCATTTGCCGCCTCCATTCTACTAGATAGATAAGACATAAAGTAAACAGGCTGGAGGGGCTATGCCGCCACCTCTCTCAAAACAGCTCCGTGGGGTTATGCCACCGCCACGTTATACAAATAATAAAAGAAAAGGCAATTGATACGTACTCTAGCTTCGTTACACCTCAAATTTGATATGAAGATCGGTTAGAGGTATCCGCTAGACTATGTATAAGTTGCACAAAACAAAATAAAGCGGGCTACTTACAATGGTTTGACGAACCTCCAAATAAGCTAAATGAGAATTCCCCGGCAACGGCGCCAAAAATGCTTACGATCGAACCTCGCCTTCAAATAAGAGGTTGATAGATACCCGAAGCGTAGGGCTAGGTCGTTGTACGCATAATATCCGGAAGTCCGGGATCGTTCCCACAGAGAATTCGATTCTAGCTTGATTCGGATTGTAGGTTTTATATGGTAGGATTCCGGCCTTTAAGGCGGCCAACTTGGTTTTGCTTTAAAAGGAAAGACTAAAATGAAAACTAGATTAACGCTTAATAAACTTAAAGAGGCAAGTCTCGGGGTCTTCTAACCCTTGACAAAAGCCATTACCGGTTCTCGATTATAACTCAGGTGAGAGTCACGACCGCGCGCTCATGCCCGGAGGATTTTACTTGAAACGACTACGTTTAACAAAAGATGTGATTTTCCGGAGGCGAACCAACTTGTTTTTAATATTTATCGAACACATAGGAGGCCATTAGGCCTCGATAAGTCACTTGCCAAGACCGCTTGACTAAGCTCCTTACCAAGGGGTTAACACCCCTAGTTTAGACCGAAAATGCAAATTAAGCTCTATTCCGGAAATCATGATTTAAAGCCCGATGGCTCGAGAACCAAGTAACAACCTAAGTCCTCGGGAAAGATTATCCCGAGACTTAGCCAATAAACTACTCACACATAGCTAAAAGACTAGACAAAGCATAAAAACGAGACATAATATTTAACCGATGGATTCGAAAATAAACTTGAGATTAAGATAGCTCTAGTCCGAGGCTACAACAATAATAAACGAGAAATTAACAAACGAGAATTACTTACCAAAGAACTTGAAAGGTTTAAGCTAGAAGAGCTTGAGCTCCCATGGAGGAAAACCAAAAACTAAAAAGACTTAAAGTAAAAATGAAAACTTAAAAATAACCTAAGGGAGAGAGAGAGAGACTATATAAACAAGGTGGCCTTTTTCTCTCTCAAAATATCCTAGAAAATATCCCAAAAGGTGAGACAAACAAAATATCCCAAAAGCAAAAAGCAGAATTCGGGTTCCAGGCATGAACCGGTTGATGAATTTCCCGTACCGGTTCATGGCCTCGACCAAGGTCCAAACTTCAATTTCTGCCGAGCATGAACCGGTTGATGATTTACCCGTACCGGTTCATGGCTGGCAGATTTCTGGGCCAACTTCGCGGGCTCGCTCCGGACACTCCCAAACTCGAAAATGGGTGTTCTTTGGACCGTTGAAAAGCTCGTCGAGTCTACTTTCTAACCCAAGTGGTTTGGATCCAATATCATTTGTACATCAAAAGTTATGACGATTCTACCCTCAGCTGGTCGGAAGATGAGTAGCTTTGGTAAAATCCTAACTTCTCCTTCGATTCTCTTGACCCTTGGGCGACCCGAGCAACCTCTAAACCACCTCTTCATGACTCCTCGGGCACCACAACATGGTGGCACGTGGCCTTGAGCACTTGGTTGCATCCGGAGCATTCCTTGGCGTTCAAAACCGCCTTATTAGCACGTTTTACCTGAAAACACTAAAAACACACCTTACGCGCAATATGAGATAAAAAGAGATAAATGGGAATGAACCGCTACAAATAACAAGCTAAAAGCCCCCAAGATTATACAATCTTGGGTGCGGATCAGGCAGCTATCAAAGTAATCCAGGAATGAAATATTGGATAGCAGTGAATAAGGTTATGAGGAACCAAGGACTATATGCTTACTTATAGAAAATCGGATCTTTTGACATGATTGGATACTCGGATTTAGATTTTGTTGGTTGCCTCGATAGCAGAAAGTAAATATTATTGTTTATTTTTCTTTCTGTTAGATGCTAGAGCAATCTCATGAAATGTGTGAAGCATTCTATAACTTACTGCTTCATACATAATGGAAACCGAGTTTGTGGCATGCTTTGAGGCCACAGGTCATGCGTTATGGTTGCGGAACTTCATTTCTGGTCTTGGTGTTGTCGACTCAATTGCTAGACCGATGAAGATTTATTGTGATAATTCCGCTGCAGTTTTCTTCTCTAAGAATGGAAAGTACTCTAGTGGTTCGAAACACATGGAAGTAAAGTACTTGGTTGTTAGAGAACGAGTCCAGAAACAACAAGTGTCTATTGAAAACATAAGCACCACTCTTATGATTGCTGATCCGTTGACAAAGGGATTGCCTCCAAAGACATACAAAGAACATGTTATTAGGATGGGTCTTTTGAGCAATCCTTGATATTAGTAGCTGAGTGCTTATTGTTATTGACACTATTTAGCGCAAATAAAAGTTTGTTTCTGATTTTCCTGTTTCCAATTATGCGTGCACATAATATTTTGGATGTTGTACAACAGGAAATGTCTTGACAAGACAAATTACAGGGGCTTTAGGCATTACAGCCTAAATAATGATATTTTTCCTATTATGGACTTGGTTAGTGAAGGTTATCAATGGTGTGGCGCATAGAAGGGAATATGGCATGGTGCTATACAACCGCGATGACTCACATTGGTGGTCTAAATTAATCACAGTATTAAAGTTTCTAATTGGTTTGAACCTATTGGCTGTTTTAAATCCGTGATCACGTGTCAAAGTTTTTTGTGTGGAGCCCACTCGAGTCGTTTTAAACAAAATGCATATTTTGAAGAAATACACTTTGCATCACAATCGGCTTGATGGGCCAAGTGGGAGAATGTTAGTTTTTTCCTATTAGTGTGGCCCACTAGCCTCCATGTTTTGTGCATGTGGGACTCCACTATCAGATAAGCCAATGAAGTGATATGGTTCATTACGATAACTAATTAGAATTATAGATAAAGGAAAACTCTTGATAATAAAAGAGACCTTGATGGACTAGGTGTCTTTTAATAATTATCTCTAAGGCCCTCTTCTCTCCTCTATAAAAGGTAGAATACCCTCCCCTTATTCCTACGGTTTTTCCATCAATTAAAGTACTGGGGTATTCTAGAAAGGTAGAGACAGAGAGAAGAAGGTGAGCCAAGAATTAAGGTGTTTCTAATTAAGGGGTTTATTCTCTCTGATCACGATGGCCAACAAAGGTACGCTATTTATTGTTCTTGAGATGTATTGAATTCAAGATCCTGTTATATCTGTTTTTCGCATAATAGTTTTAATACAGATATTGATTTACAAACTGTTCCTATATATGATGGAGATTTGCTATTTGATTTTCTAGGATTTGGTAGAACGGGTCATGCTCCTCAGTGGAGATGAACGAAAAAAGTCCCAGTCGAATTCATATCGGCCAACCAGAAGAATCTCAGTTGTAATTAGATTTAGGGCTTTTTAGGGCACATTTACGTACCTTGTCAAATTAGTAGATAAGTCTCTTAACTCTGTCTCAAACATAGTATAAAGAGTACTCTGTCTTCACTATAGTACTAAAAGGCTTCTTAGAAGATTAAGGTAGTTTCCATTACAAATATGCCAATGCCTATGTTGCTCAGTACCATTCAATTGACATTATTACTACACTTTTTAAGTTTGAGGTCTCAAATTCATCTTCAGTAGAATCAGTACATAGTGGTGATTGGTGTGATGAACGTGAAATTCGCGACTTCACCTGCACAAAAAATATGCTGCACCGCGATTTTTCCCAAACTAGTGTGCCACAACATGCTCCAAGTTGGATAAGTTTCCTCTGAGCATGACCCGTTGATCTGTAGTTGCCCTATGAGGTTGACGTTGGATGTTGAAATCGTTTTTTTTCTTTCTAGAACTGTTTTTGAGCTGAATGTCTAATGAAAATGCTGTTATCTAGTGGCTGGTATGTAAAAGTGTGTGTGTATGTGTGTCTTTGTTCTGCATATTGATAGTCATTTGTGTGCTGAAAATATGCTCTGTAACTACTGCGTTTCTGCTGTGTTTAAGACTGTTTTTTGAGTGATATTGGTAGTCATTTATGCTGTTTTGTGATAGGGAGCTTATCTGGTCTTCAAAGTTTCAACCGGATTTGTTGGTACCTTATATCATGGGAGAAACTTTCTATCAGAACTAGGAACAGAAAATGGCTGTTTAATTTAGCAGTACAATATCTGGCTATTAACGTGTGGGAAACAGATGAAGCATGTAGTTTTCTTTTGGGCTTGGTTGAGATTTTTTGTTTGAATCAGAGTAGTTCTCTAAGGCAATGCCTATCATTTTGTTTATATGCTCAATGGTGGTCTCCAATTTATATAAAAGAGTTGTTTTTCTTGAAACTAGGACTGTGTGGGAGCGATTTACGGTACCCACATATCGACAAGTGTGGGTGGTGAGAAGAATCATACGTTAGATACCTCTTCAGTGTTATAAGCCAATCCCGCAGCATTGTCAAGGTCTCTCAACTTCCTTGAGAACTCATAAGTTTGCAGCCTGGAAAATTTCTAACTTGTGTCATGGTGGAAATGGAAAGGGGTGGTTCCATTGATGGATTCAAACGACTGCGAGTTCGATTCATGGTACTCATATGCAGGAGTCAGTTCACAGAACTCTCCAACCGGGAGGACAGCGACGATGAAGACTGAAGAGTCATAGATTAGCTGGAAGTAGCAACTGATTTCTACTTTTTGTTGTTGGGTTATAGTAAGAGCAGGTACCTTTCCATTTTGTGTAAATGGTTGTGCTGAGACGTTACTCATGTACATATTTTTGTATGAAACGGGGCAAACTACTGAGTGAGTTTATGTACCAAGATCCCAAGGGTAGTAGTAAAATAAATTGGGGAATAAATTTCAGACTTTTCCTGCATTCATGAGATTTTTTGTCCATTGGGTATTTCATAATTTCATCACTTGTGGTATCAAATGTAGAACGGACCATGACTCTATTCTTAAAAGAGACACCGTAAAATTGTTTACGTATCCAAAAACAAAAATCGTGTATTGTTGTTAATTGTTTGTATGTGGAATTTTTTTCTTTCATATCTTCTAATTGCATTCAATTTGAAGAATAAAAACAAAAACAAAAATGATATTACCAAACTTGTTTGTGTTTTCAATTTTTGTTGTTTTCAAAAATATAATTACCAAACATGTTTCTTGTTTTAGTTTTTATGAAATATAAACCTGTTTCTATTTCTAGTTTTTTAAAAACTGAAAACTGAAAATTAGAAAGGTTACCAAACGCACCCTAAGATTTCTGGTTTTTGGTTGATCACAAGGAAGGTAAGCATCATATATGTTATGGAGGATATGATAGTACTCAGCATTACAGTGATCAATATTACCACCACTTTGAACTTCTTCTGCTGCTGTTGTAGAACCAAAAACCCTAAGGACACAGTCACTTGCTGCTGCTGTTATTGGGCTTATTAACATTTTTGGTCCCCAAAGTATTGACTTTGTCTCATTTTCGTCCCTAATGTAAACATTGCAGACATTTGGTCCCCAACGTTTCAATTTTGTACCAATCAAGTCCCTAAGTCTAATGTCGTTAGCTCCATCTGTCAAAATGAGGGGCATCCTTGTCATTTCACCACCCCAAATTTCTGTCAAACAAAACGAAAAGAAAAAAAGAAGAGAAAACGTCAAGCTTGCACGGTAGCCATGGCCGCCGGCTGCTCCTACCATTCTCCTTTTCTCCCTTCTTACTTTTCCCCCTATCAACACCTGAATCCCACAATCAAGACCGAAATAGGCATAAGTTTTATTAGTAGAGACACCTAAACGCTTTGAAATACTGAAAAATCGAAGAGCAGGTGCGCTGATTGAGGAAGGTGTAGATTGACTCACCGCTATTCTTGCTTTTTTTGGTTGCCGTTGTTGCCATGGTTGTGAGTCTCTCGCCAAAACCCAAAACAGAAAACCCAACCCAATTTCTCTCACTCTACATTTTCTCTGCTACACTTATATCAGTTCATAGATTACATATGGAGTATTTACACTGAGTTGTGAGGGGAAGAAGCCAGATTGAGATTGGTCTCAATCTCAAAGTCTTCAATGACTGCTCATTCATTGAATTCGAGCCAATCCTTTGACAGCTCTAATGCCCACGTTTTCAACATCACGTTCACAGAAGCATTTAACAACATTAGTAATTGGAAACCTCACGTCATTTAGTCGAAGGACCGAGTGCCGAGTCCACGGCGCAATTCCAAGATCATGTACTCTTCGAGTCTGATTTGCCGGGGTGAGTCGATCGACAAGGAAGAAAGAAGGGCAGAGGGGAGGAGGGAGGGAGGAGAGGGAGAGAAAGAGAGGAGGATGGTGGGGGAAGCCGGCGACCATGGCGGCGGCTGCCATGGCTGCCGCTGCAACCTTACCCCCATTTTTTTATTTTCGTTTTTTTTTTACAGAAGTTTGGGGTGGACCCCTCTATTTGACGGATGGGGCTAACGGTGTTAGACATGGGGACTTAATTGGTACAAAATTAAAACGTTGGGGACCAAATGTCTCCAATGTTTACTTTGGAGACGAAAATGAGACAAAGTCAATACTTTAGGAACCAAAAAGGTTAATAAACCGCTGCTTAGAACCAAAAACCCTACGGACACAGTCATTTGGTGAACACAAAAAAGTTTTCCCGCTACTAGTACTGACGGTGGAGTGTCTTTCAGCTAGATTCAAGTTGCTAAAGAAGACCAACACATGATCGGAGAGCGACCAGTACTCGTAGGGAGTACAATTGAAGATCCGAGCCACAGTGAGTCGGAACAATTTCTCAAGCACATAGAAAGGAATCTGGTTTTCAAGGAGTAGCAAGTCATGTTTGAGGAAGTAGGTAGTCATGCTGCTACTTATAGGATATTCATATTTTTGTCCCTGCTTTTGAAATACAAAATTACTAATTAAATTTTTATACCCTTGTTTATTTGACAAATTAATTGGATTAATTTGATGTTACACTTCAACAAAAGTTGCCAAATGCGACGAAATCAAGAGACAATTATTTTTCCTCACAAATGGTACACATCCGGCGAAGAAATACAATTTTGTTGGTTTCATTAAAAACTGGAGAGGAAAATACTTTCTGTCGCAAATTGTATTTGACGATGAAACATAAATTTTGTCACTTATAAGTAGGGCTGCACAAAAAATCCGGTGAACCATGAAACCGGACCGAACAGAACTGTAACTTCTGGATTTTGTCCGTGGATTAATGGTCCGGACACAGATTCGAAAATTAAAAAACCGTGAGATACAGATTAGGGATTGGATTAATGGTCAGGGGACTTGGGGACTTGGGATCATTCTTTAGTTTGAATTTGAATGTTTGCAGATAGTTCAGTAGAGGATACAAATGTTCCCCTTTCGTTCACTACTCTTTTTATCGTAAGCGTATCATACGAAAATGACCTTGCTGGTACAAGTATAGGTTCCAATCGTGTTGTAACCTCGAACCAATGAACAATAATGCTTGCGACAGAGACATACGGACACAAATGTGATCGGAACCGTTCAATGAATGCTCATAGAACCAACACACATTGGCGGTATCTAGAATATCATATGTCTATATTTGTAGGCACTGTTCACCTGCAAATGGCTTAACCAGCAAAATGGCAACCGACTATTAAAAATAAGCAATATATGACGGACAAAAAAAGAAAGAAAGAGAAAAGATATATAAGCTATGAATCACCGACACCTCTAGAGGTCGACATTTCGCAGTGTCTGGACACGGGGACCCCTAGGGGACATACCACATGGCGTGTCCCATAATTTAATATAAATTTTTGAGGGGGACATGGTGGGACACCTATGGGGACACGGCTGGGGACACCAATGGGAACAAGGCGGGGGTCAAACTGTAAATTTTAAAAAAATTGGAGTCAAACTGTAATTTTTTTTAATTTTGGGGGCCAAACTGTAAATTTTTTAAAATTTTCAGGGGTCAAATTGTAATTTTTCAATAGGGTTGTATTGAAATTATGGATATCTTGTTTTGTTCAAATGATATTAGAACTATAGATTTTTCGTTTTGTCCACATTTTTGCCATTTAAATTTAGAAAAAAATTGAAAAAAATATATATATAAATAAATAAATAAATATACACGTGGTGTGCCCCCTGCCGTATCCGTGTCTCCATTTTTGTAGAATTTATGTGTCCCTGTGTCCGTATCCATGTCCGTGCATTATAGTACATAAGTGTGAGATACACCACATCTTCTGGCTGAATTAACAAGAGTACATAGCAAAGATATGTATGACACGGCCGGGGCCAACCCAATGATTTTCATAAAGCCCAATTTGTTTATCCAACCTTCAAACTTTTTATTTCATAATCAGGATCCAAAATTCTAAACGAAATTTGCAAAAATGGATCAATCACTTACACATATCCAGTTGAATGATTCTTCTTCTTCTATTTTTATTAAGGTCATTTTTTTTTGTCATACACGGCGGGAGTTAGCGGGCGGGGGGTTCAGAAGCTACCCATAATCCTGAATCCCAAACCTGCTTCCCTTGGGACTCGAACTCTGGTCACTACTGGAGAGAGAAATGAGATTAGCTACCAACTTGACAAGTTTGGTTTCTCGATAAGGAATTCTCGTTGAGTGTTGCTACTTTGGAAAGCCTCTCCAGCACTTGCTTCATTCCTAGTCTTTTGAACTCACGCAATTCCGCTCCAAAATCTTTCCATGGACTTGGATACGTACGATGTTGAAGCAAAGCCGAACGGAGCTGTTGCACTTGAACATGTTGAGCAAATTTGGCCAACTGGTAAACTATAAGACTGGTTAATTACATTCAGAAACAATGTTCCCTTAGATTCTACTTGAAAACATGATCACAAAATGTTGATGATCGTACTCATGGGAATAAGAGATTACTATTAGAATTTTCACACAACACTCATTACTACATGCAAAATAATAGTAATACAATACGCATCTGATAACACACATAAACAATGAGAGAAATGGAAATCCCCAAGGGGGATATCTCACGGCGCGCTCTCTCTCACGCAAATAAACGTGCATCACACAAACACACTACTACGTACTTGTAGTCTTATAGACGCACATTACTACGTACTTCCATCAATATGCAAGCCCACCTTTTCACCCACTTGATTTATTAACCCGGCCCCATCTTGATCGATCTTTGTTCCCTAAGCTTCACCCGCGCGCTTTTAAAGAAAAAAAAGTGATTGAAAAAATGAAACCGAAACAGTAAGCTATGAACTTCCACGGAGAATTAAAAAACGTGCGTCTCACGTGTGCCATATTCTTGGGCAAAAAACGCTTGCTATACTTGGTGGCTTGCTGCACGTGTCAGCGAAGTATTCTCCTGAAGCGATTTCCTTGCATAGCTTGTTGAATAGATCGGTGGCTTCCTCGGTGGTACCCAAATAGTTTCTCAGAACTCCGGCCTCTTCGAGCACTTGGATGTCTTTTTCATTGTCAACAAGCAAGTCCATTACGAACGCATAGGACGAAACGTGCAGCGAAACGCCTGGGCAGCACTGTTCAAGGGCAATGAGGTTCCTGAGGTATGACTCCGTTTCGTGGTATATTGTGAGTGGTGGGATTTTGAAACGAGCCCTAATATGACACCACGGTACACTGAACTTGAACTTGAACAGATCGTTTCTTGAATCGGGAGCAAACTTGACTCCTGCATAGACAAGTTCCGATGCCGAAGGCATTTCTGTAAAATCAAACTTTATCTGATTTGCTTTATCAAGAGGTTGAAGGTAACCATCATGTAGGTAATGGAGGATATGATGGTAGTACTTGGCAGTACTACGGTGGCGATCAATATTTTTACCACTTTGAACTCCTTCTTCTTCTGCTGCTGCTGTTGTACAACCAAAAACCCTAAGGACACAGTCACTGGACGAACTGTTGGAAGGGGAGGAGGGTATCTAGTATATATTTGGACAAGATTTTTGAAGGAGAAGAGTACTTGTATTTCACTTACAACTTGAACTTTTTGACATGGTACATAATGAGTGGAACCATCCATATTTATAGTGTTCTATGGAAGGTTCTAGATCTCTTTTACAAGATAGTTTATAGGTACATTCTAGATTTTACACATGTGACTTATACAACTATCTAGATACTTTCCAAGGTTCTTCTAGAACTCTTCTAGAACAAGGTCTTCTAGAACTCTTCTAGAACAAGGTCTTCTAGAAGCAAGATATTTATACTTCACCAAAAATATCTTTTATTTGGGCTTCTTTATTGGGCTTGTCTTGGACTTATTTTTCTTGGGCCAAAATACCAAATCAAGTTTATGCTCCAACATCCCCCCTTAAACTTGATTTAGTAACTCCAAGAAGATTTCTTAGCTTGGATAAGACTTCATACTTGAGTGGCTTGGTGAGGATATCGGCAATTTGATCTTCCGATCTTGCGAATGTCATTCGGACCTCCATGTTAGCCATGCATTCTCTTATGAAATGATACTTTGTATCTATGTGCTTGCTACGATCATGGAAGACTGGATTC